>JALIGW010000003.1:112776323-113338823 GCA_023053685.1 Diadophis punctatus similis | reverse complement strand
AACAAATTTAAAGCACAACTGATGCTCATCCAATATTCAAAACTAGATGTGAAACATCAGGTTAAAAAGTATCGTTTCTAATGTCTTCCTGAAAGCAGCCAAATTAAGGCCAAACTAAATGTACAAGGTATCTTACAGAATAAAGACTTCTGGCCATATCCAAACATTTAGGACCATTTTATTCCATAGGATATATGAGTGCTAGCAGTGATACAGCTGCCATTTTTTCCTGTTGTTCTGTAAACTGCCTTCAATCCAATGAAATAGACAGTATACATATGGTAAAACATGAGAGCATAAATATAGTAATATGGATAGAAAAAATGGATGGGAGCCGGAAATCATAAAAGGAATGTACACCCACAATTTACAGAAAAGTCTTTTATTACAGAAAAAGACAGCCACAACATTTATCATCTAACTTTATATGGTTTTTAAGTCTCCCTTTATGTCACCCTAACACAAACCTGGCTTTAGTAGAGTGAGTAAACATTATTAAAATGTTGTTTACTCACATAAATGGTGAGTAAACCACCTATTCACATAGTGATAAGTTTACTGGGGGACCAAAAGCTCCAGTGCAAGATCAATGTTGAAATACGAAGGGATTTTAAGAGGAACTCAATAGTCAATGCAGTAAGCCTAACTGCATTTCTCAAAACACCATAATTAAAATTTATTTATCACAGCTACTTTTATGCTGCTTCAATCTGGATTACTGAATTAAATTTTTCCTTCACTTACTTGGAAAAGGAACACTCATGTCTGCATGAAGCATCTCAATAAGTTGGGCAGTCTTGGACCCAGGTGCAGCACACATATCTAGAATCTATCAAGATTAAGATGTTTAACAGAAAGAGAGATTGATATTATTTAACAAACTTAAAGCATATATGTTTATATGTAACAGTATTTGTAAAGAGATTTGGGAAGGAAACTTACAGAATTAAGGGTCTTGCATCCAGCAAGTCAATATTAAATTCTTCAAGACATTATCATTTTTCAGTTATAGTGCAGGCATTCTAATTCTGATTTAGTCATTAGAGCTGAAAATAATAATCTCCAAGAAAAAAAATCACAGAAATTCAAGTATGTTTTAAAAGGCACCTACTGTACTTACATGTTTTCGAAATCAACAATTATATATTTTCATGTTTAAAATGAATAAAATACTATGAGACCACCCAATAATTTGACCAAATAGAATTATCTTATAAGTGTCTGAACCTCCTGGTTTAGAAACTGTACGGAACACTGCCTTTTTTCCTTCCATGATTTCATCCTAACCCTAACCAAGAAAAATCCAACAATAAGAAAGAATGTGAGAAGAACGGGGGGAAATCTGGGGCACATTTTTTTCTGTCTTTTGGAACATAAAGCAAAATAGGAAGGTAGCAATAGGTATACTGGAAAATGCCCTCTAAGCCTGGGATGGCGAACCTATGGCATGCATGCCCAAAGTGGCACGCGGAGCCATGTCACCTGGCATGCATGGTGTCGCCCATTTCTCTTCCGGGTTTCCGGTGCATGCATGCGCACCGGCCAGCTAGTCTTCTGGTTACTGGTGTGCATGCATGCGCAACGATCAACTGGCCTTCACACGTGCAGCAGTGCCAAAAACCGGAAGATCAGCCGACCAGCTGATCGTCGCGCAGCCATGCGTGCCAGTAACCAGAAGACTCGCTGGCTGGTGCGCATGCGTGCCCCGGGACATCCACCCACTTGCCAGCCAAGAGCGCTGCTGACAGTCGCTCCCCTGCGCCCACCCGCTTGCCTTTTCACTGTGAGGAAAAGCCCCGAAGCTGCGCTGCCCGGGATCCACGTGGGCTGCTGCAGGGGGAGGCTAGGGGCAGATGGGAAACTGCCTGTTTCACTGACCCCCCCTGCAGCACAGATTCTCACTCCGGCTCCTCCGAGGTTCAAAAGCTCTCTCCACCAGAGAAAGCCCCATTCCCAATCCTCCTGTCCCTCAGAAGCACCCTTTCGTTTTGTTTTGTTTCGTTTCCCTTCATTTCTTCCTTTCCATTCCCCCCCCCCTCTGTGTGTTTGCACGAGGATCCAAGTGCTTTGCTCCGGCCGCGAGATGGAGGGAGGACGGCCCACCGAATAGCAACGGGAGAAGAATTCCCCCCTTCTCCGTGGGGATGCTAGTCCAGCCACCCGCTGCGGGAAGCAGTTTGCTGTTTTCCCCGCACACTGATGGAGAGGAAGGTTGGGGAGAGGGGGAGCCGCGCCAGGGGCAGAGGGAGAACCCCGATCTGCAAAGTTTGGTGCAGGAGGCTTTTCAGGCCCAAAATGGACCGGATGGCGCATGCGCGGGGATATGCGCATGCACAGTGCAGGGTGCATGCACGGGGGAGCATGCGTGCATGCGCAGGTGGGGGACGCATTGCATTGTGGGTGCTGGCACGCGCATGCACTATTGCTTGTGCACACACACACTTTCGACACGCAACCAGAAAAAGGTTCGCCATCACTACTCTAAGGCATTATATTTTTAAAAATATTGAATGTGAAATAGTACTTTACAATTACATTAAAGGTTGGAGGAAAGACAGATGGAAGGTGTTTAAGGTGTTTCAACATATGGATAATACAAACATAAAAATGAAACATATCAATGAACTATTAAATCATGGAAAAGATAAGACAAGTGTAAAATTTTATTTTTAGATATTTAAAGCACAGAGAAGGCTACATTGCATTATATTTTTACAATGAATTTTGATTAACCAAATTAGAAAAGATATTCAATACTAATGTATAGTATTAAGTATTAATATGTATGTTCCTTTATGCTTTTTCCACAAAATAATTTCAGAGATCATAATACAAGAATACCTTATGATGAGGCTGAATATTAAGAAGCAATGGAGGGATCATACTGACAGCTTCCTGACGACTAATATTTCCCTAAAACAAAATAAATACAGTGTACAATTTCAATTTATATTTATATACACGGAAGAAAACATAAACCATATCTAACCAAAAGACATCTTTATTTACATAATTATCTTAAATTTAAATAATCCCCTGAATGAGGAACTTCCAGAAAATTCCAAAGTTATAGACTAGACTTGTCAATTTTAAAAAAATCTCTAAGAGGTTCAAACTTCCATATACTTCTAAGAAAACTATACCGGTGTTTCAGGGGTGGATTTCACTTACCTTCGCCACCGGTTCGCGCCGCAACGTTCGCGCGATTTCACTTCGGTGCATGTTTAGAAGGTGGATTCAGCCCGAAACACAGCTGAGGAGCTTATCAGCTGTGTTTCGGGCGAAGAAATAAAGGTCAGTATTAACCTGGGGGTGGGTGGGAGGGCTGTTTTCAAAGCACAGAACGCTGTGAAGCCATCAAGCCACAGAAAAATCGGCCGAAAATTCAGAAAAAAGGATGTCACTGAGCACGGACCAGTACAGACAGAACTGGATCCGTGACGCCAAAATTACGTCACCAGTGGGTCACTAATGGTTCGGGCGATCTGGTCCGAACCAGGAGGAACCCCCCCCTGAGATGTTTCCACAAAATGACTAAGAGATGAGCTCAACTTGTAGAGATGATAAAATAAAAATGAGCAGAAATGAAGTTTTATGCAATATTTTAGATACAATATGATCTTTTTTCATTGTAATATCCATACATTCCAACCCCCATAAACAATTAATTTATAAAGTCTTCAATCCACTGAGTAACTGGTGCCATTAATTTGTATTTTCAATGCTGAAAGGCTAGTCTTTGAATAATAGGGAGGGTGTGGAAAATTCATTTCCAATGCCTCAATTTGCATGTAATATATATTTTTGTTCATTTCTTTTAATTTATATTGCACCTTTTATTATTTTTACAAATAACTCAAGGTGGTAAACATTTCCAACACACCTTCCTCCTATGTTTCTCACAACATCCTGTGAGGTGAATTGGGCTGAGACAGAGTGACTAGTCCAAGGTCACACAGCTGGCTTTCATGGTTAAGGTGAGACTTGAACTCATGCTCTCCCACTTTCTAGTCTGATGCCTTAACCACTAGACCAAACTGGCTCTATATAGTATACAGAGATAGTAGTTCAAAAGACTACGCATGTTTCCAATATTAAACCCTATCTCAAAGTCAAATTATTGTTATAATTACTTCTCAAAACAAAACTTTGACATCTCAAAAATGAAATAAGGCATTATTTACAACAAGGCTATAAACGAGCTATATTACCATATATTCTGGTAGTTAGAAATGTAAGATATTGAAATATTAATATGAACAAAATCTTTTTTTTTCCAAATTTGAAAAAAATTCAAGGGTTAGAATTTAAAAATAATATGCAGGCTTTTTTACTGTTTCTAAAGAAATGATACTTCAATAGTGTTCCTATTCCAAACTTATTAGAAATATGAAAGGTAGCTTGCCCACAAACTCTGAATAAAAAGTTTCTTGAATGCAAGAAATCATATGAAGCCCACAATGAAAAGTAAAAACAGCAAGTCAGGTAATACTTACACATTCAGTTTCACTAACAAGAAAATGATGAAATTTTTCTAACTGTGGAGATTTCCGCAAGATTTTTCGGTTTAGGTTTGTATGCCATGCCAACTCCTCGGGATACCTAATAAAATAAAGCATCTTGAATAAAGTATCCACAGAACCTCTGAATTTGACATAAGAGATTGCAACTGCATTTTAAATAGAATGCACAAAAACTCCCTTCAACGTATTTAAGAATATTGATGTTAATGTGTTAAAATAAAAATGTTATGGGGGAAATTAATTGCTTAATTTTCCCTACAGATGGGAAAATGAAAAAAAAAATTAAGGCAAGCAAATGCTTGCAGCAAAGTAGAAGTGCATAGATTGCTGCAAGGAATCAATGTTTGTTTTTTAAAAATGATAATTTTACCCACTTAATTTTATGTTTGAGAGATTAGTCTCAGGAGAAGCATAAAAGTAAGTTGAATAAAGTCAGAACAAGTTACCTGCCTCATACTTCCCTCCGACCGGTTAGGGCCCACAGAGTCGGTCTCCTCCAGCTCCCGTCAGCCAAGCAATGCCGGCTGGCGGGTCCTAGGGGGAGAGCCTTCTCTGTGGCCGGCCCCGCGCTCTGGAACCAACTCCCCCCAGAGACCCGAACTATCCCCACCCTGCTGGCCTTCCGAAAAGCCGTTAAGACATGGCTCTTCCTGCAGGCAGGGGGAAGAGCTTAATTCCATCTACACTCTCCCCCGGGTATGTCTGGTGAGTGAATGGTGCTTTTATATTGTAATTTTTTAACTTTTAACTTTTATATTTTGATTTTAATTGAATTTATTGGTTTTCTTGTATTTTTTCTATGTTGTAAGCCGCCCTGAGTCCCTCGGGAGTGGGGCGGCATATAAGAAACCATAAATAAATAAATAAATAAAATAAAAAGTGTGTATGGTACATCACACATATTCCTCCCCCTCAAGTCCTGTTGTGCAGCCTAAGCGTGGCAGAAGGATGAGTGCAGGTGTGTATGCCTAGAATATACATTCTCAGCAGGGTCACTCAAGATACGGCGAGTATATCCCAAACTCTATATTTGAACTGGAAAAGTTGGGGGTCGTCTTATACGCCCAGTCGTCTTATACGCCGGAACATACGGTAATGAAAGATTTCCAAAATGTCCATATTTCTACTTTATTGTTTTCTTAACAGTTTTAAAAAATTTGTGGATCGATTTAAGTTCTATAGGAATATTAACAAAGAAAAGAATGAACGTATCTACAATTATCCACAAGATGAAGTGTCCCAAATTTAGTCAGTTGTTAGTACAATCAAAACCAAATTACATGAAAAACCAATCATTAACTAATGACAAGTACAATGCCCATTCCCATTCTATGGTAGAAAAAAATCCGGCTTTAATATAAATATGTGCATACTCCTTGTACTTATTCACATCTCATTAGAAATGATTGTATAAAGCTCAGAAAAAGAATTAAGGAGTAAACAAAATGCATTAAAAGACAATAAAGAAAAAAGACAGGAAATCTAACTAGATCTAGTTGATATTGTTTACTATATCTTAATACTTTGTAACCTTGCAAACTATCTTTTTTTCTTTCTTGATTTTGGCATCTCTTGTCTTCTTGACAATTTTCACAGTTTGTTCTGGTATCTAGTTTGTGTTTTTTTGTTTCTTCATCTTTGGCAATTTCTTTTCACAATCGTACTTCTTAAGTTCATTGCAAAGTTCCTGTGGTTCTCTATCAATGAGATTCAGGACTTTAAAGTGATACCTCATGTTCTCCTTGATAATAGTGTATTATGTTCAAGATCAGATCATGGAAACTTATTGGCTTTCTTTTTCTTATTTAGTTTAACTTGGAATTTGTTTATACTCCAATTAGCACTTGGCCATGTCTTTAATGCTATAATTAAGCTCCACCTTCTTTAGCAATCCAGGTACTTACCACCATTTGTTCAGTATCTGTTCAAAGTTTTCTTTTTCTTTCTGTCTTTCTTCCTTCCTAACATTTTTCTTTCTTTCTTTCTTTCTTTCTTTCTTTCTTTCTTTCTTTCTTTCTTTCTTTCTTTCTTTCTTTCTTCTTTCTTTCTTTTTCTTCTTTCTTCCTTCTTCTTCCTTCCTTCCTTCCTTCCTTTTCACACTTTATTGCATACTTTCCTACAAGTAAGAATCCATCTGATGCCTTTTCTATGCATTTTATGACAAAGAACCAATAACAGGAACCCTTTTCTTCTACCTTGGATTTTTTAATTTCTTCACAATTGCAAGCTTTGTGATAGACAATTAGGCAACATATGCCTTGTACTGTGAAAACTACTTTGCTCTCTGTAGAACAAATGAAGAAACTTTCTGGCAACCCTCCAATATTGTCCAATAGGGGCAATGGGATATTGAGAGAATCCCTGTGTTTGTGCTGTTTAATTTGTTGCTGCTGTAGCAGCTTCCTTGCTCCAAAGTGATATTTGTCTTTGAGTTGGTGATTTCCATCATAGCATTGGTAATGATTCTTTCTTTCTTTCTTTCTTTCTCTTCCAGGACGCCAAGTGTGGGGAACCGCACCAAGCGAGATAGGTGGGTGGGTTGCTCCCCTCCCCTCCCCTCGGAGGAAGAAGGAGCCTCTGTCACTGACTCTCGCGGGGCTCCAGCCACCCGACTGAGTCCCCGACCGCGGCGCTGGCAGGGTTAAAGCGCATGGGAGGGAAGGCGAGCGCGCGCTACCGCCGCCGCTGCTGCTTTCACTGCTCCGATATTTCGTCGGTGGGCGCGCGCGGGAGGAACCGCTGAGCAGAGGCACCCGGTGAGCGGGGTGAGAGGCACGGGGATGCCAGAAGTGGTGGCATCGGGGCAGGTTCCTGCCCGCGTCTCCCGCCCGCCTCTTGCCTTAAGCTGCCGGGCGCCTTTGCTCCGCGGTCCCTCCCGCGCGCGCCCACCGAAGAAATATCGGAGCAGCGAAAGCAGCAGCAGCGGCGGCGGTAGTGCGCGCTCTCCTTCCCTCCCATGCGCTTTAACCCTGCCAGCGCCGCGGTCGGGGACTCAGTCGGGTGGCTGGAGCCCCGCGAGAGACAGTGACAGAGGCTCCTTCTTCCTCCAAGGGGAGGGGAGGGGAGCAACCCACCCACCGCTTGGCTGGAGAACGGCGGGGATGTGGCCACGGCCGTTTTTCAGCTCCCCCCGGCTCGGAATTTTCAGTACCCGGCGTATAAGACGACCCCCGACTTTTGAGAAGATTTTCAAGGGGTAAAAAGTCGTCTTATACGCCGGCACATACGGTACTCATTAGTTAAGCAGAGAAACCAGTAAGCATAAACCAGCATTTTGCCCATGAACAATTGTCCAGAAATGTCATTATTTTTAACATATTGCTACTTCCAAATATATGCAATCTATATACAAAGCTAATACTCAAACCATATTACTAATAATTATTATGCCAGTCAATAATTATATATACAAACTTACCAGCTTAATGGCTGGGGCATTTCAATTTTCTGACCATCTACCACCAGATTCTCTATTTCCTTGAAATACTTCTCTTTTAAACAACGGAGAATTTCGTTGGCATGGCTGCACAATGAAAAGAAACCCAATCAGAGCAAGGTGAATCACAATCTAACCAAATTACTTTTCAACTTTACCGAATTCTTAATCTTATTTAGTTTCAGCTACAATATTATGAAAAGCACATCATACATTTCAGTGGCTGCCCAAAATTTAACTTGAATTCCAAATTACCACAACATTTAATAATCACCAAATTTCTTACTTCTGTTACAATTCTGCTATCGATCTCTGAATTTGAGATCCTTTCCCTGCATATATAGTAGGCTCTTTCAGCTGCCTCCTGCTTTCTGTGATGATCACAAAATTGTCAAGTGCAGTTTGCTTCAGCTAACTTAAACCCTTACATAATAAGTTTCCTTTTATATTTTTCAAAACAAGTGTGCTCACCCCCAAAAAACAAACAGATCTTACTTTGTAAAGCCATGTTTTTATTTACTTTTCAATTTTGAAACACACAAATGTAATGTTTAAAAATACCTGTACGTATACAGTATGATTGAAAGTTCCTTCTGCCTTTGAATCTACATACTGCACAAAGAGATATAAACTAACGAAGTACACTTTTAGATGAAAAGCCAAGTTATAGTCTGAAAAAAATCATACCCCAATTCCCTTTAAGCTTCCTAAAATATTTAAAACAAGCATACACACGCACACAAAAAAACATACCTGGCATCTCCCCAAATCTGCAAGGTGAGAGATAATCTCATTCCAGTTGAACTGAAATATGTATTTCATTTTTATTGCCAGCCATCTCACGCGAACCCTTTCCTCCCTTCCAAAACATAGGAAAGCAATTTGCCATTGGTTTCTTCAGAGGCGTTTCAATTTTCTATTCTGGAAATTCTTACAGCCCTTATATGTCCCAGTGGTGCCCCGGTCTAGATGTCAACCAGATCTCGCCCATCAACCGAGGTGAACTTAGTGCCGACTCCTTACCGGTAAGAGACAGCACGTAAAGGCTGCTCACCTCTTATAGCCTGTGATCCGCAGGGTGGCTGGCAGAGGCTCCCGCAGAGTAGCCAGGAAGCTCTCCCATTCCTCCTGAGGCACGATGCCAAGCTGCCCATAGTAATGTTCAAACGACGCATTCTCCTTCACGATGTCCGGATACCCACCATCGGACCAGTCCTGGGGGGAGGGAAGGCAAGGCAAGTGAGGAAGGAAGCCTCAATCCGAGTCCCATTCTCACGATCGGGATTCCTCATCGCCACAGAGCGGTCGCACGCAGGTGTCGGCCCCGCAGAAGCGGAGAAAACAAGGAAGCCGGATGCTCACTTAGCACTCAGAATCAGAGCGCTGCGAAAAACCGTGCACTTTTACCCGCCGGGAAGGGCCAAAAGGCCGCAACTCACCCGGGAGCCTCCCTCGCGGCTCTGCTGCTGTCTTCGGCGTTGCCTGCGGCCCATCACAAGCCCCGGACGCTGCCGCCACAAAGCTTGGGGCCGAAACAGGCCCAAGCCCGAAGTCAGATTTCTCACCGTACGCCCAATGTGCTGAAACCGTCGCTTCAACAAACTCCCCATTCAGTGATGGGTCGCGCGTGTGCGTGTAGATCCCGCGCAGGCGCTTAGCCGTTTCCTCAAACTACTTGTAGACATATGCACAATCTCCAACGACCTCCAGATTCCGAGTTTCCTTTCAGAAATTAATCTTGTGATCCTAAATCAAACCAAACCAATCCAATCCGGTTTTGCGTGTATCGATAAATTAATGTCTATAGATATTCTCAATCCTTCAGGTCATGGTTGTCTCAAAGGTGCTTTTCCAAAAGGCAACTGGATTTTCTTGATTTTTTTCTTCTTTAAAAAAACCTTTCTCTTCTCATCCAAGAACTTTCTTCGGTTCTAACTGACTGGTAGGGAAAGGGAGGCACCGGTAGGTTACTTATCCTTGTTCGATCTTGTACTTTTTCTATGTAAGTTTGCAGCGTGAAAATCGGGGTCACGGAAATGAATGTTGATTTTTGAGGTCCAAGTGATGGGTGTTGTTTAACTATCCTGATCTTTGTCTTTGTTCGGACTTTTATGTTAATGTCGGTGTATTTTATGTACTATATGATGTTCATATGGCTTGTCCTGCACGCCGAGATTAAATAAATAATGTCCTACTATTATAGAGCAAGCGAACCGCGGTCTTTGTGAAGTAATCCAAGTTAAAGCATTGTCAATGTAATCCTTCAGAGTAATACATTCCATTGCCATCTTTTTGTTAGAAGGGTTTTTGCTATCGTTTTAGGGCACAATCGTGCCTACCGTTCCTGTCCTAATGTACCCATATATTCATACCTCTTTTACTCTTATTCATGCTTGTACTATTACATATATATTCAATCATGTTTTACTGTTTATACTTTGTTTATAATCATATATGCATGACAAATAAACAAATACAAAATACAAAACATTTATTTATTAGTGACATTTATATACCGCCTCACAGTGCAAGCACTCTAAGCGGTTTACACCAGTAAGCAATGTATATTTACATTGCCCCAACAATCTGGGTCCTCATTTTACCTACCTCGGAAGGATGGAAGGCTGAGTCAACCTTGAGCTGGTGAGATTTGAACCGCTGACCTGCGGATCACAGTCAGCTAAAGTGGCCTGCAGTACTACCTCTAACCGCTGCGCCACTTCAGCTCTCTAATTTAATAATTAGATAATTTAGTCCATATGTTATGACAATGTGATAACATTCTAATTATTGTTATGGACAGCTAAACAATTGCTATAATTGGAATTTCTACTTTTTCAATAATTTAAATGCCAAGTAAGAATTAGCTTTGTTAGTTGTATATCTGATATCCTAAATCTGTGTACTTTTCAAACAGGTAAGGGACATTGATGCTAGGCAGCAATTCAGCAATATTATATGAATGGATAGAACATTATTTTCAGATCAATACTTCACATATCAACAACTGAAAGTTAAATAACTAGTAAATCAGTTGGATAGATAAGAAAAGTCCAACTCAACAGTGTACAATTCTAATTTCCAAAACTAAACTTTGTAGATTTTTTTTAACACATTTTTTCAGCTGTCTGTTTAATGTCTGTTGTGAATAGGAAAAAATGTTTGTTTTATAAAGCAATGAAGTATTATCTGGAAAATATTCTATATCACGGGTGTCAAAATCGATCATGTGATGTGACATATCATGATGCATCGCAACTTTTTTGTCTTTGTGGAGCCGGGGGTGGATGTGGCCTGTGCGTGACTCATCCGGCCCGTGGATCGCCAGTTTGACAGGCCTGTTCTACAAGATATGTTCTAAGGCTTCAAAGGTACTTTTCTTAGGCAACCTGTACTTATACATTATGAAAGGACATATTACTTTACATTTCTTTTTGCTCTATCAAGTAGGCGGCCTTTTTCTTCTGCAATGTTATGGCGCTGAGCTGTTGAGATGCTGTAGTCGCCCTCTCTTCTGCCTGATTTAGTCGACTTTGAAGTCGGTTGACTTTTTCTTGATATTCCCTCATTAATTTTTCACTCTCAATAACCTTTTCATTTGCTCTTTCCACTTGATAAAATAAATCTTGGGTGTGAAGCTTTTGACGACTCAGCTCGGTTTTTAGACTATTTATTCTGGATTCAGTTATTTCTGTTATTTTGTTATAACATGGTTTTGTTTCCTGAACTTTGGGATGATACAAAACTTTCTTTAGCATGACAGCCTTCAATTTATCTGAAGGGTGTGGAAGACAAAAAGAATAAGTATATCAATGAGAGATTATAATAATTTTAAAACATTTTTCATCATGATTTGCCAAAATATGGCATGGATCCATGTATTGAAATTATATTAAATAATAAAGGCACTATTACTCAGTATGCTTGATACATGTCAACATACATGTATTAAATATATAATTAAAATAGTTCTATTGCTATACCTTATATTTCTTTTAGGAACATTGCTCTGGAATGACTTGCATCATTTATAAACAACCGATCAGTCTGGAAATAGATCTTGCAATTAAAGAATATAAGAATCACTAGACTTGTAATGTCTTAGCCTAGCTTTTTTCTCATGTTTGCACACATTATTGATTAGAACGCTATCTTTCCTTACTGGATCTTCCCCTTCCACAATTCCCAATAGTCAAAGGATCTTTGGAGAATATATCTGTCACTGTAGTCATCCCATCTTGGCTGTATTCAATGCTATTTCTGTAGGGCAAGACTCCGGCACACAAATTTCTTGTATTGGATTTTCTGGACTGTAGTGATTTCAACACCGCAAGATCAATTCTATTGTAACTCCACAGATAATGGCATAGTGGGTTTCTTGGCCAGATCAAAACTGATTCAACATCACACCCTTGGTCAGGAACACCATCTTGGTTGATGCTACTTCTATTAAATCTGTCCCAATGCATAAGCGCACAATCGTGCCTACCATTCCTGTCCTAATGTTCGCATATATTCTTACCTCTTTTACTCTTATTCATGCTTGTACTATTACATATATATTCAATCATGTTTTACTGTTTATACTTTGTTTATAATCATATATGCTTGACAAATAAACAAATACAAAATATAAATACATCACTAACATGAATATACATAGTTGTTCAAAAAGCTAACAACCCTAGAAATTTGTTAAGAGCTGCTTTCAGTTGTTCAAATGCACTTGGCACTCATTCATTCATACCACCACAATGGAGTTGTTCATCCAAGTTAGACCTGACAAAGATGCTGCAATTTGGCCATACTTAGGCATGAACGTCTGGTAGTAATAGATTAGCACCTAAGTGTTTATCTAGTAGAGATGGGCCAGGCTTTGGAAGAAATGTAGCTTGCCTTCTAAAGGTAATAGTTCTATAAGCCATCTAATGTCCAGATAAATTACCTTATTGCCAATTTAAGATTTTTTTTTTACCTTGATGGTGAGTCTAGCATCCCAGATGGATTGAAACCCAATTTCAGATGTTCCAAGTTCTTCTCTCAAACGATTAAAAAAAATGGCCATGGCATTCATCCATCCATCCATCCATCCAATTTAGAAACCATACAACCTCAGAACGGAGTGGGACTGTTCTCCTCCTCCGCTGGGCCGCGCCTGTTTTGTCCCCAGCCTTCCGCCCCCAAACAATCCGGCGCTGCCTTTTCTCCTTGGCCCCTTTGCCGAATGGGCCAAAAAGCCAGTTCACCCCGGGCTTTTGGGCGCACGGGACACTTTGCCCCCAGCCAATCAGAGGAGCAAGAATCCCACCCCCTTGGAAGTAGCCTTTTTAGGAGAAGGAACGGGGGATGAGGCTTCCCTCTCTTGCTTAAAAGAGACATTTTTGAGGTGCTCCCAACGAAAGAAAGTGGAAGGGGGAAGAGTGCTTTGGGGTGGATTCAATGAGGATTCCCTCTCTTGCTTAAAAGAGACACGTCTGGAAGTGCTCCCAATGAAAGAAAGTGGAAGGGGGAAGAGTGCTTTGGGGTTGAATCTACCCCAAAGCACTCTTCCCCCTTCCACTTTCTTTCGTTGGGAGCACCTCCAAACGTGTCTCTTTTAAGCAAGAACAGCGGTGAAATCTACTTACCTTTCCTACCAGTTCGGAAGTGAATGCTTTTTCACCCCCGCTCCTTTCACGCGCGTGCACTTGTTCACCCTCTGCGCATGCGCAGAAAGTTAAAAAAATAAAATGGTGGCATCCGGGTGGGTGGGCGGAGACTCGCGCTGCCGCTGATACCGGTTCTCCGAACCACTGGCACCCACTGCTGCCAGTACATCTGAACCGGGCCGAACCAGTAGCATTTCACCCCTGATCAGAAACTTCCCTGCCCTGTACCTTATCCCAGGTGAGGCTAAATATAAATTCTAGGTTTGAACCTGGTTTCTGGGAAATTGAGTTGTTTGTTAAAACAATAAAGATGAGATATAAATAAATAAACAAACCCAATAATGTAGTTCAATTCTCTCAAGTTCTGTCTAATTTAGTAATGACTTGATTAGGCTGCTTGGTTTTTGCTAGCATATACAGTTCTGAGAACTACCGTATTTTGGGGAGTATAAGACGCATCTTTTCCCCTCAAAAGAGGGTGGAAATGTTGGTGCGTCTCATACACCGAATACAGCCATTTTTGTCCTCCTGAGGCCCCACCCTCGTGTCCCATTTTTGCAAAAAATGGGCCGTTTTTTGGCAAAAATGGGGTGCGCAGAGGGTTTGCAGAGTGCTCCTGGGGGCTGAGGGAAGGCAAAAACACCCCCATTTTGCAAAAAATGGCCCATTTTTTGCAAAAATGGGGGCATTTTTGCCTTCCCCCAGCCCCCAGAAGCACTCTGCAGGCCTCCCAAACCCTCTGTGTACCCCATTTTTTGCAAAAATGGGTGAAAAGCGGGGTGCTCAGAGGGTTTGGGAGGCCTGCAGAGTGTTGCTGGCGGTTGGGGGAAGGCAAAAACGCTGTTTTCGCAAAAAAACAGGCAAAAAATGGGCCATTTTTTGCAAAAATTGGGGCGTTTTTGCCTTCCCCCAGCCCCCAGAAGCACTTTGCATGCGTCCCAAACCCTTTGCGCACCCCGTTTTTTGGAAAAACGGGTGAAAACCGGGCCTTTTGCATCTTATAGTCCAAAAAATATGGTAATTCCTGATCTCACAGTATGAAGGGGCATTTTGGGGCATACGTATCATAGTTATGTTTTTCTCCACTGTAATTAATAAAATCTTTTATTGCCATGGTCAGTCTTTATATCACTACACAGTTTGATCTGATTTTTTTAATATGCATTTAGATTTCTTCTATAAATGCCAAATTTAATCTTTTGTTTTAAAAAATAGAATAGAGGAAGAGGATTTATGTTAAATAATTATAATTCTTTATTATACAGCTACAATTAAATTATCATATTTCAATACCAAATTTAGAGGACGTGCTAAGCCACCTTATAACAAGAAAGCTGTTCACAATTTGGATGAGAAATTGTGACTATTTGCAAGGACAAAGAATCAATCAAATTGTGTACTTGACAACGAATCAGTAAAATTGTATACTTCATTCTGAAGTAGGCTTTGTTTTAATCATGAGCCTTGTGATATAATTCAGTTAATGAGATATTCCAGCATTTCTGATTGTTTGGTGACATCCAAGAGTTTTACTGAAAATACAATCATAGCTGCATTTGCAATTCAGGAGCATGAACAGATTCTGAAATAGGAGTAGGAAAGGATTCATGAGTTAAGCTTAACAGTAATGAAGAACCATTTTTGGTGTTAGTGTAAGATAATATGGGGCATATTATCTCTAAATATGGAGTTGGTTCGGAAGCTGCTGTAGGATAACTTATCACAGAAATCCAGCACTAATGGATTGAATAGGTATTCAGGCTCTTTTGAAAATGCTACAAGATTTTTAAAAAAGTATATAACTGTGAGAAAAATAATTAGGCAGGAGTCCAGATTAAGAACAATATAAACATATTTATTGTTATTCTTTGCGCAAAGGTCCCATACTTGGACAGAAGACAGAACTTCTGACATAAATAGAGGCAAAGGCCATTATCCAGAAACATGGTTTTATACAGAACATGACTCCACCTTACTCCTCACATTCTCCTCACATCATATTGTCCAACCTCCCATTATGTAACATCCTAACACAGTGTTCTCACAGTAGGAAAAATCCCAGGAGCTATCCATCATCCTGACAGCTACACACTTCCTCTCTGTGTGTGTGAACCTGAGCGTTCCCATAAGATCATTTCCTACATAACAACAAAATATTTCCGTATCATCACTACCTCTCTTGCACATTCCCAAACTTTTGGTACAAACATATTCTGTGTATGAGGACAGTGAAAGTGAGCTGACATACATAAAATACATTTTGTTTACACAATATGATTTGTCATTACAAATAGATTCAAAATGGTTGTGCTATGGCTCTTATTACATGTCTTATTTAACAAGAATAAATTCATACTTCTCACAATAACCAATACATCAGTGCTAGCAGGACCTCCTAAAACAGGAGTGTCCATCCCATAATGTGGCCCCACAAGATTGTAAACTTTTAAAGGAAATTTGTTATTTATATACCTTAACTATATTACATATTTTATGAGCAGCCCAATAAAATCCTTCATTCAATGCAACCCAGGCAAGCCAAAAGATTGGACACCCATGTCTTAGAACAAGGGTGGGGAACTATGGCCCTTTTATGACCTTTGGACTTCAACAACATGGCTGGCTTAGGAATTCTGGGAGTTGAAGTCCACAAGTCTTAAAGGGGCCATAGCTCCCTTCCTCTGTGCCTTAAAAGTTTGTTTAAAAAGGATGCAGATTGGTACTGGGATTCCCAGAGCAAGACGCATTAGATATCTTACAGCCGAACATTGCCACCATTCAGGTGTGCCATTAGTTTGATCCCATTTGTCTTTTGACATTCTTTTAGTACTGGCTAATTTAGAATTTGCAGGACAGATACTGAAGCAGGAAGTCCTTAAAAGAGGTGCCAAGACAAAAACAAATAGCATCGTGTTAAATTAAATTCTCTTCATTAATTATTTACAGAACCAGGGGCCCTTCCTCCATTTGTCACAATGAGCCCCAGTGGCAAAGACGGTCTCCAGAATTTGACACACAAAGGGGTTAGGCAAGTTTTATACTCCTGCAAAATCTCTTTTCCCCTCCATTCCTAGAGGAGTTTAAACATTAGGCAGGGAAGGTTGCATATTCATGTCTAACAGACACTGGGTACTTGTTGTGGCAAAAGAGGAAAATAATTATCTGATTGAGATTAGAAGGTTATTATTTTAAAACTTGCAAGAGTAAACAGGAAGAGCTAAGTTGTCCAAGCAGTCTGTGTTCCAGGTGAAAACTGAAAAATGCAGGTCAATCATATGACAACTGTAGAAATCATAGACACAGAGACATGATTTATTGAGCAAAGCTTGTCCAAGTTGGAAATCTCTCTGAGCTGAGCAGCTCCCGTGTTCAGAAGCTCTGGCTCTCTGACTTGTAGTTTATTATTTTTAACAAGTTTCTTTTGTATACAAGTATAAAAGATTAACTTTACTATTTTAGTTACAATGAATAAATGGTTAATATATGACACATAGTATACAGACAAATCCTGTCAAGGTATGATTGCTAACTAAACAGAAGAATGTCTAATTAACTTTTACTGTAGACAAATATAAGAGTTTTAATTAACTTAGGTAAACAGAAGCTGAGTAAATAATCATTTCCTTAAACTGATTAAATAAGTAGGTTGCTTATTCATATCAGCCAGACAGGCATTCCACATTCTTGGCAGATATTGATAATTTACCTACAGACAACATTATACAGTTTGGAATGCAAGAGAAGGATTGGATGCATGTTTACTTCAGCCCAAAAGACCTATTGCTTATATACTGTCACTAACAGAACTATGCTCACATTGTGAAGGAGTTTTTCGCTATTGTTTTTGCTTTTGATAAATTTCATCAATATGTGTATGGCAGGATTGTAAGTCCATAAACCACCGTAAGCTATTATAGATAGTCCTCGACTTACGACCACAATTGGAACCAGAATTTCCATTTCTCAGCAAGACAGTTGTTAAGTGAACAGTGGCCAATTTTATGACCTATTTGCCACAGTTGTTAAGTGAATCATACAATCATTAAGCGAATCTGGCTTCCCCCGTTGACTTTGCTTGTTGAAAGCTGGCTAGGAAGATCACAAATGGCGATCTCATGAGCCCCACAACACTGCAATCACATAAATACATGCCAGCTGTCAAGCATTCAATCTTCAATCGCATAAATGTGGGGATGTTGCGACAGTCATAAGTGTGAGGATGGGTCATAAGTCACTTTTTTCAGTGTCATTGTAACTGAATGGTCACTAAATGAATGGTTGCAAGTCAAAGATGACCTGTAATATAAAGACAGATGAGCTTATTCAAGAATTGGTCTAACAAAAGTTTTGTAATGCTCTGGCACTTAGATCGTTAGAGATGAGTACACCAAGGTCCTTGAAAGAGTGAGGGTCATCTACAAAGTCATATCCGCCCAGCTTGTATTTTGTGTTTTGATTTTTTTTTTTTTTTTTGCCAATGTGTAAGAGCATTTGTTGGTTGAGATTTGGAGTTGCCAATTGTTTGACCATTCTGACAGATAGTCAAGGTCTTTTGTAGGGTGGCAGCATTGTCAGTAGTGTTGAATAGTTTTACATCATCAGCGAAGAGAACGGAGTTACTTATAATCAGATCGCAAAGGTTGTTTGTGTAAAGTATAAAGAGCGTGTGTCCTAAAATGCTTCCTTGGGGGACACCGCTGTTAACTGGTGCAGGGTTTGATAGGGCATTCCCTATTTTGACTACTTGTTGCCTGTTTGATAGGAACGCAGCTATCCACTTATGCAGAGATCCAGAAATGCCATATTTTAGTTTTAGAAGTAGTTTGTTGTGTACTACTGAATCAAAGGCTTTACAGAAATCTATATAAATTGCGTCTATTGCTTTACTCTGGTCGAGTTGATAAATCCATATGTTTTTGCAGTGTAAGAGTTGCAGATTACAGGACAGTTTTTTCCTGAAGCCAAACTGCTTGTTTGAGAGTAGGTTGTTGGTCTCTAAGTAGAGGGTAATGGATTGGTTTATGACCGATTCCATGACTTTGCATGTGATGCAACATAATGAGATTGGTCTGTAATTTTCAACTAGGCTGGGGTCACCCTTTTTGAAGATGGGGATGACCGTGGCTAGTGATAATAAGCTAGGCAATGAGCTGGTTTTGAAAGCTATTTCATAGATTATGCTAAGAGGTTCTGCTATGGTGGTTGAGAGCTTTTTTAAGAAGTAGGCACATAATCCATCAGGGCCAATAGATAGAGATGGATTTAGGTTGCGTAGTGCCTTTTCAACGGTATCGTCTGTGAAATCGACATGTAGGATTAGGGTTGGGATTAGTTAGGATTAATTGTGGTAAGATTGGGAAATGTTACAAATGACTTCAGGCTCTAACATTTTATTTCCTTCTGCAAGACTATTGGCTCATTCATCCTCTTCCTTTGGGCAATGCAAGCACAGAGGAACCAGATGCCTTTTCCCTATGATCCTACCTCAGTGAATCCTACCCACATTACTTTCCTATTACAGGCAGAAACGAGGTAAGTGCGGCTTCAGTGAATGATCGCACAACTGAACCGGAGCATTAAGCAAGCCAAAAGAGAGAGCTGCTCAAGGTTCGCTTCTGGATAGCACCAAGGGCTAAATCTTCCCTTCTTGTAGAGCTTGAGCAACAACAGCGAGTGGATAATAATGCAAGGTGTTTGGTGTCTTGCTTTCCCGTAGGTACGGCAGAAGTAGAAGCGGCACGAGCAATTCATCGGCCGTGAAAGGGGAACGAAGGGAAGCGATGCGAAACCAAACCCACGACCTTCCTAGAGTTGTTACCGTTTTCACATCGCGGAGATAAGCTCCGCCCCTTGAGGCAGACTTCCCCGACGCCTTGGGGCCTTTATGACGCTCCCATCCCAACCCTACGGATCGCCCCAGATCTTTATGTGACGCCCGGAATGTTTTCTGACCATCTACCAAGCCCAGCCTGGAAAGAGAGAGAGAGCGCGCGCAGAGGTGCTGAAGGAAAAGCCGGGCGGCGTTAGCACTTTCTCCACCCGCTTTCTTTAAGGACGGCGATGGAGTCGGCGGCGGTGTTCGAGTGTACCTTGCTGTGCCCCAGAGCTTTCTGGCAACGCGTCTCCGGCCCGCAGGAGGAGCAGTTGCTGAAACAGATGAGCTACGCCCTGGTGGGCTTTCTAAGTCTGGCGGTAGTGTTCGTCCTCCGCTGGGCCGGGGCACCGTACGGCCGCTACGCTTCAGCCTCTTACGGCTACCCTGTTCCTGCCAACTTGGCCTGGATGGTGCAAGAAGCGCCTGCCTTTCTTTTCCCTGTAATGTTCGTGCTGTGTAGCGACGGTGCCCGTCTCAGCTTCTCGCCCAACCGCTTTCTGCTGGGGCTCTTCCTCGTCCACTACTTTTACAGGTTGGCGAGACTATTACTCTCTCTCTCTCTCTCTCTCTCTCTCTCTCTCTCTCTCTCTCTCTCTCTCTCTGTGGCGCGCGGTTTGAAAAACCTGTTTTTAAAGGAATTTCTTGCATTTTTAGGAGATTGTCTTTGAATGAGGTTTAACCAGGAACAGGACTGGATAATTAGGTGCTATAGAGGTCAGTTTTACATAAAAAGATCATCCAGTTTTTTACATAAAAAACCCAAATTTACATAAAAAGTGTTTAGGTACTATATCAACATTATATCAACATTTTGACTACTATTGTAGTTACTGCTGACAAGTTATTAAGCATGCCTTGAAGGCTGACATGAGAGCTCTTTTTCCACCCCAAACAATACATTCAATCATGAAATTGTAAATTGTGGATGCTCAATCACTGGAGGTTTTCAAGAAGAAACTGGACAGCCATTTGTCTGGAATGGTATAGGGTTCTGCTTGTACAATATGCACTACATACTTCAGAAACTTAAATATTAGTGCAAAGTGTGTGTGTGCATGCATGCATGTATGTATGTATGTGTATTTACTATTAATGTTTCATTTTTTGAGTTTTTTGAAATGGAAAGTGACCTAATAATAGAGTTTTCTTTTGAAAATATGCCTGTGCATATGTGTGAACTACTGTATATTTCTGCAATGTTCAAAATTATAATTAAATAAAAAATTTATTTTTCATATTCCAGATCATTCATCTTTCCTTTCTTAATCCGTGGAGGAAAATCAACACCATTTTTTACATTTGTGTCAGCATTTATATTCTGCTCATATAATGGGTATTTGCAAGGCCGGAGTTTAACTAATTATGCAGAATATTCATCCAACTGGCTAACAGAACTACGTTTCATTCTTGGTGAGCCAGTTCAAGTAATATGTATATGTCAGATTGTCAACAATTGATCTTTGTTTCTTATCCTGAATGGCTTAAATCCTTTCTGTGTTAAGCTATGTTTTTTTTCTTTTCTCAAGCTGAAATGGTACCTTTTTGAAAACTGCATTCCCACTTGCTACTGTAGTGAAACAGAAGTCCTGGAGAAAGAAGTGATTCATTATTATTTTTAGCTATTTAAATCAACAGAACATGTAGTCACAACATATTTTCCGAATGTTATTTCTTTTTGTTTCTGACCCACTCAAAATGGCTTACATGGCACTGTATCTTAATTTTACCTCTAAAACAACCGCTGAGGTAAACTTTGATGAACGAGAACAACTGAAAAAATCCAGTGAGCGAAGAGAATGGGCAAGCAGTTGTTTCTCTTATTTATTATCTAGTGAAAATTAGCATTGTTTATGCAAGATGCAACAAGTAGATCAGTCCTGCTGAAATGTTGAGAAGGGCCTTTAGTTGGGTGGATCAATATGGCAATTCTAATCTATAGGGAATCCTTGCTTAAGGACCACAGTTAGGACTAACAACTCTATGGCTAAGTAGCATGGTTGTTAAGAGGGACATCACATGAGTGTGACTTGCAATTTTACTGTAGGCTATTCCTTTTAATCTGCTTGTTGAAGCTGGCTTGTTAGAACTGTGGGAATGGTGATCGCATGACTGCAGGACACTGCAATGATTGCAAACAGCTGTTGGTTGCAAAGTGCCTGAATTTCAATCATGTGACTGCAGAGATATTGTGAAGTGAAAGGTGAAAGGACTGATCATAAAGTTTTTTTCCAACATCATTGTAATTTTGAATGTTACAAAACTGGGCTGCCATTAAGAGATAGGGTGACCAAGGATGATTGGACACACAAGGAATTTGTGTCCATTGCGTAAGCTCTCAGTGCACATACAAACAACAAAGTGATAAATAATAGATCATCAATTATAAGAATGAAGGTGAATATACATGTCCGTCATAAATCATAAGCTACAACAACAATTGATAAATCATAATGTACCAATAGGAGAAGGTAGTAGGGAAGATGAAAGGTGAGAAAGATGAGAAGATGAGGATGATTATGTAGAATGGAGGATTACCAATATTGGAAAGATAATGTGAAGGAAGGAAGCAAGGAACCAAAGCTTTTCTGGGAGCAGCAATCATTGGGACCTCTTGCCAGGCATGTAGTACTACAATTCAGAGACAACTCCCCTCAAGTATATATGTTAAACAAGTATGGGCAAATGTATGGGCAAGGACTTTGCTTTAAGTTGCTCAGTGAACTAGCCCAGTATAAAAAAGGGGAGGAAACAGCTGCAGAAGCTAAAGTTGCCATCTCCAGATTGCAGTACCTGAAGCAAAACTTGTGCTGTTTCATCTTCAGGAGGGTACTGAGATGCAGGTGGGGACATGCTTGGAAAATAGTTACTGGTCTGTTTTTGCTCTGGGGAAGGAACCTCGGTGGATTTTTTAATATCCTGCAACTTCATGCGTGCATTCTTATGAAATGAATGGCCTTAGTCTGAGCCATAACAAATTTATTTACAAACTATTTGCTTATCCTATTTCATTACAAAAAAAAAATCTCTACAAGACTGTTCATCTGGTTGTTTGAGTCCTTTAATTCTCATCCACACCCTCAGAGTAACTATTACTTTTCATGCCACTTAGATGGCAACTTGTATTGATTTCTGTGCGTGTGATGTGCTTATTGTGAAAAAGAACCTCAACTACAGAAATCCTGCAGTTTTTGCGTCTCTGCCAAACTGCATGGGAAAACAAGCAAACGACTCCAGTTTCATCAATATCTGGCAGGATTGGATGAAATTTTCAGGCATATCATCAATTCTGAGTTACTCATAGTCAGTTTTGATTATTAATCGGACCAGAATTTAGAACTGCACGGTAGCATTGTATAGAGAAATCTCCCTAGCCTGGGTCTTCAATCAGATTGAGTAGAGCCAATATAGGTAGTCCTTGCCTTACAACCATTCATTTAGTGACCGTTCGAAGTTACAACAGCATTGGAAAAAATTGACTTACGAGCTTTTTTTTTTACATTTACGACCATTGCAGCATCCCCATGGTCACATGATCAAAATTAAGACGCTTGGTAACTGGCTCATATTTATGATGGTTGCAGTGCCCCTGGGTCATGTGACCCCCCTTTGTGACCTTCTGACAACTAAGGTCAATGGGGAGGCCAGATTCACTTAACAACTATAGTTATTTCTTTTAACAACTGTGGCAAGAAACATCAGAAAATGGGGCAAAACTCACCAACAACTGTTTTTCTTAGCAATGGAAATTTTAGGCTCAATTCAATGAACCACTTTCTCTAGCATATTTACATATTGACTACTTACATTATTTTTTTAAAAAATTAAATCCTACATTTCAATTCATTGCTTTAAAATGTTTATTCCAGGAACTGCAGTCTGGCTAGGTGGTCTCCTGATTAACATGCACTCTGATTATATGTTGAGAAATCTAAGAAAACCAGGGGAGACCGGATATAAAATCCCAAGAGGTAAGGGTTGCATATGTTAAATTAAAATGTACCGTATTTTTCGGAGTATAAGACACACCGAAGTATAAGACGCACCTTAGTTTTGGGGGAGGAAAACAAGGGAAAAAGGCCTCTGCCTCCAAGCAATTTGCCAAACAGCAAACAGCACAGATGATATACACTGTTTGCTGTGTATTTCTGTGCATGTATGCCTGACCCATAGAAATAGCAAAGAATTGGAGAAATGTACATTATGCCAGAAAGTTTTCTTAAATGTAGTCACACTAACTCTTCCCAATTATTTAAATAGATCTACTCCAAGGTAACTAAACTCTAATACTAAACAGGACACTGTTACATTTCATACTATACTTGTATAGAGCTGTTAAAATTAATTAAAATTTCTGGAAGTATACATTATTCTCTATTATTTAAAAGAAGATACAATAGCATTGGGCCTCTTCAGAGCAAGCATTTATTTTAAAAAGCTTCTTTATTTTGTTAAATTGTCTAGATTTACAGGGATCTCCAACCTTGGCAACTTTAAGACTTGTGGACTTCAACTCCCAGAATTCCACAGCTAGCAAAGCTAAGGTGACCAGATTTTAATATTTGTAAAGCGGGACACTATTGAGGGGAGGGTGTTTCTAGGGGAGCAAGATGGGAGGGGTCCATCTCTCTTATTCTGCAGCTTTGTGCACCACCACCCCAAACACCCCCCTTCATCGCAGCCCTTACGCTGCCATGGCCGGAGCTCGCCTCTGCTGCATCTGGCCCGGAGAGGGACAGCGGCAGGAGAAGGAAGAAAGCAAACCACGGCTGTGATGCTTCAGGAGGGCGGGTGGTGAGGGTTCTTCACAGCCGCTTGCTGCCTCCATTGCAGAAGCCGCCGCCAGCCAGCCGGGCAGCAGCCCTCCATGTGGTGAGACGGCCAGGCCTGTGCTTGGAAGAGGCTGCCGCTCTCACTGCCTGCTTTCTTCCTTCTCCCGCCGCAAAACAAAAGTGAACTGCGGCAGCGCTGCTTCGGGAGGGCAGGCGGACATCTGCAGACAGGTAGGGAGGGAGAGCAGCAAGAGCAGCGGCCCCTTCCAAGCGCAGGCATGACCCTATACCTGCCCGGGGGGCTGCCGCCCACCCGGCCCCCAGCGGCTTCCGGGCCGCACTTGTAGTTGCGTGGTTGGCCGGATTAATAGGTGTGCTGGGGATGCCTTGCCCGCCACCTCCGTGCGCTGCGCTTGGCAGGGGCCGCTGCCCCTCTCATTGCCCTCCCTCCCCGCCTGGGAGGAGGCAGGCGAGGCAGCAGGCAGAGGGGTGTGCAGGGCTCAGCTCGGCCGCTGAGCATGTGGGCCGCCCGCCCCAGCTCTCGGGCTGCTTCCCGCTTTGGGCAAATTCAAATTCAAAAGTGGGACTTTTTTGAAATGCCGCGGGACACGGGACAAATTATTAAAAAGCGGGACTGTCCCGCCAAAAGCGGGATGTCTGGTCACCTTAAGCAGAGCTAACAAAGCTGGCTGTTGAATTCTGGGAGTTGAAGTCCGGAAGTCTTAAAGTTGCCAAGGTTGCAGACCCCTGGCTCTAGAACAATAATAAAGCAGTCTTTAAAAAATAAGTCTAATAATTTGAACATTCTACAGACATTTATAGTTATTCACTTACCCCCTTCCATCCAGTTCAGCAAAAAATAAAAATCTGCGTGTCTCTCCCAGCTATTTGCCTCTTTGCAGTTAGTTTCACTTTCATTTTCCCAAATGGCAAACCTAATCAGCTGTAGTTCGGGAAACTGCTACTGACTTGCTTGTTACAGGCTCTTCCCTCTTTCCTGCAAGCAGGTAAATTGCTGGAAGACAGAGGTCAAAGGGTGGGGGTGACTGGGTGGGTGGGGCTACATTCGGTGTATAAGATGCACCCAAGTTTTCACCCTCTTTTTGGGAGTAAAAAGGTGCGTCTTATACTCTGAAAAATACGGTAAATATTTTTGCATTTAAATATTCTAATTATTATTTATTTCATTATTATTATAATTATTGCTTGCCAGAGCTTCAAACCTTGTATGCCAATTTTCTTGTTAATTGTGATTGCTACAGAAGTTGATTAAATAATTAGAAAGTATTATGCTTGCTAAGCAGAATCACCTTTGAGTTAAGCTCTGTCCCTTGTGACCTAGATAGATACATCCATGTTGTTTTTCTGGCATGATATGAAAATGGTTTGCCATTGCTGCCTCCTGGCATGATATTACAATTTTCTTATTTCTGGCTACCTTGTCCTGTAGGATAAGGAGATCACAATGTAAGATCCCAAAATGTACTTGAGTTACCAGAATGCAAAAGAGAGAGGCCTAAGAATAGGCTTGGAAAAATATCAGCTTTTATTTGTACAAAGAAGAGTTGGGTAGACCAGACAAAGAGCATGCAGTGAAAGGCCACACCTTGGGGAAGGTATAGC
This sequence comes from Diadophis punctatus similis, assembly GCA_023053685.1. Classification (NCBI taxonomy): domain Eukaryota; kingdom Metazoa; phylum Chordata; class Lepidosauria; order Squamata; family Dipsadidae; genus Diadophis; species Diadophis punctatus. The sequence continues at coordinate 113,312,949 of JALIGW010000003.1, read as the reverse complement.
GTCCTTTTATACCTTCAGAAACATCAGCTTAGTACCCAATTCTGGCCCCCTGGCCCATGCCTTCCTTGTAGACCTGCATTGGCCATGCAGCAAGGAACAGGGGGACTGAGTGCTTAGCAACAGAGGGGCTGGGTGCTTAGCAACACAGATATTTGCCCGATGTAACCCTGACAAACCATGACATACCCCGCTTCTTGAGATATCCACCAGGCAAATAGTTGTACAAAAAAACAAGATAACAGAATTTAGATCACTGGTAGAAGCAAATGGCAGAGGCAACTCTAATTCTTACAGGAGCAAAGCAATTCTTACAGAAGTGAAATATAGCAAGTTATTATTATGTCCCAGTAATTCTACCTATTCTTCTATTATTATGTCCTTTCAACAATATAACCCTGAAAAAAAGTGTTGAAATGCCTCTTGAGTTCATTATAATCATACCAGTATAATGTAGATACAGATAGTCCTCATCTTACAACAGTTTGCTTAGTGCCTGTTCAAAGTTAAATGGATCTCCCAAAAAGCATTTATGATCTGGAGTCAAAGTTTTGACAGCTGGGCTCCCGTAGTCACGTGATCACATTTTGGGCAATTGGCAGCCAGCCTTCATTTACAGCTTTTTGCAGCATTTAATGGTCAATTGGCAGGGATTTACAATGCATTATATCTGTTTGTAGTAAAAAAAAAAAAAGGCCATTGCAGAGAAACAGTTTGCTTAACGACTACCACAAAATGTCATAAAATTGGGTTTTTCACATAATGCCCCCCTTAACCAGCAGCATAACATATGACCATAATTTCAGGCTTAATTGTGGTAAGGCTACACATGTAATAGATAATGTTACACATTTTCCAAAAATTTACCCATAACAAAGATCAGTGAATATTTGATAATCCTTGGTCCATAACTCCAGTTTCTTCCAAAATGTGTGATTTAAGTTTATTTGGATTCTTCTTAAAGAGATGGAACCTCAAGATGCATTCAGTACATGTTCAGCTGGATTCACGCATAACATTACAATGATTTGTTCATTAAACAACAATTGACTAGATCCACATAATTTGTTATAAACCATAGCATACAAAACAAAGTATTTGGGTTGGTTAGATGGCAAGCCAAAACCAAACTGCATTATTAGATGCATGAACCAATTTGTCATTTTTAAAGGTATTGTTGATTAAGAAAAAGCAACTTAAACTAAATATGGAGTTGCAAGAAATGCTGGTAGAAATAAGGATGTAGCACAACACTTACCCCATCAAGCCATGAGGAATATTCATCAGCTTTCTGAACAAGATAATCTTTATCTGTTAGTGGTGAAGAGGCCACTAGTCTCATAATTTAGTAAGAATGTTTTGCCTCGCTACCATTTCAAATTTTGTCCTGAAAAGCTCAGTGTTCTGCTTTGTTTTATCAATACAGTTTTAATCAATATTTTTCATGGCAAGACTGTGAAGAAAACCTGGAATGTAGCTGACAAATTCCAGGCTTCAGTGGCCCTGCCTGCTATTGGCTTCTTGAAAGATTAGAATATAATAAGGCCTTGTGTTTCTCTGGCTTTGGGGGGGGGGGAGAACAACAGTTCACTTACTTCTGGTTTGACCAAGCAGATTTTAGTTAGATTTTTCCTTCTTTGCTTTGCAGGTAAAAGGCCAAGGAGGAGTTTATTACCTAGGAATGCAAGGAGGAGTTTATTACCTAGGAATTAGCTGAAAACTGCCTATTTTTCCACCCATTTAGGCCAATCTGAATGAAGTTCAGGGTTTTATTAGATCAGGTTTGGTAAAGAATGATGCAGAAGATAGGAAAAAAGCAGATACAACTAACCCAAAATAATATGAACTATGTCTCCTAAACATAGCTTTTTGTTCAAGGACTTGGTTGATATCTCATTAAAATAGTGCAGGATTATGTTTATTGGAGACAGAGGATGAAGCCAAAAGGGGAGCCTTCTTTCCCAAACCAAAATACAGTTATAACTGGCAAAACTACTGCCAACGGAATTTAATCTAATGCATTTTAAAAGGGCAGTACCACAAAACTAGGGAGAATTAGGATCTTGAACATTTGGAATAAAAATGATAATCTTATGATTATCTCTTTTGCTTTAAAGGAATGGTTCCCTCTCCTTTGGAGAGGTTTTAATACTTGAAAATGGTAGTGTTGACTAATTTCCTTGATTTATTTCATATTCACTATAGATGTGGCTGAAAAATATTCAAGACAATTCCAGTTTGCATTTGTTGAAGTATATAAAGCTTTATTTACCAAGTCAATAATTGCAACTTTTTTTTCTGTAGGAGGAATGTTTGAATACATAAGTGGAGCTAACTTCTTTGGGGAGATTGTTGAGTGGTGTGGATTTGCTCTTGCATGCAACACGCTAGAAAGTACAGCTTTTGCCACCAGTACATTACTGGTATTAGGAAGCCGGGCCTATTCGCACCACCAGTAAGTTTCCCAACATCTTAATTTCTCTTGAATGTTCATTTGAGTTTATATGATGATTGTCACAAATATCTGCTGCCTATATATCCTGAATTTATTGTAGACATTAGTGGCTACATTTATTTTACAATTTGTAAAAGAAAAAATAGTTAAATCTAAATACTGGGTTCATCTAAGTATGTTGATTGTTTTTTTGAAAATTGTATTTTTTATTAAAAGTATATTTCAATAAAGATCAGTCTTTATGTTAAAAATCCAGCTATATAAAAACAGAATAAATCATCTTATAAAACCTGAAACATCACTAGAAGCCAAAATAAGAAGACTCCGTCTGATTTACTTTGTCCGTGTCATGCATGCAAATTCACTGGAGAAATCAACATTGCTAGAAATGGTTAGTGGATCAAGGAAAAGGGGCAAGCAAAGAACTTGCTGGCTTGATACTACCAAAGTTGATAAAAAGATGAACATCCAACTACTGAAAGAAGCTGTGCTTGACAGGGCAGCATGGAGAGCATTTGCCTATAAAGTCGTCAAGAGTCAGACACAACTGAACAGTTAAAACTACTACTAATTACCTTTAAAACACTATGTAATTTAAATAGGTCATTTGCAAGAAAGTTCTTATTAATATTCCAAAGTGAACCTGACTGATTGCATACCCTTTTAAACTTTGAGATACATACCACAATCACAATATACCACAACCACAACATATCCTTGGAAAAGTGGGACATGAATGATGTCCTGCCCCTTCCTTGGGTATTGTATGGGGGAAATCAGTAAACATTTATCCAGAGAATGTCCCTTGAAGCAGTAGAAACAATGTTTTATTGATGGATTTGTGTGGCCATATTTTCCAAGTAAACAAGCTTGTCAAACAACCAGACTTTTGGGTTTGCTATAAATATATTTTTATCCACTTTTTTATTTTTTCCTCCACCACTTTTACAATTCAATAGACATATACCTTAAAATGTTACAATAAAATACACAATTTTACATTTATAACCCATCATTCAAAAGTCAATATCTTATATAAACATTTACATCACTGCTCATCAGTCTGTTCTACTTTTTTTAAATTTCCCATTGCACTCCCCTCTCTCTATCTCCATCATCTCCTCCTACTTTCTTACTCCTTCACTCCTCCTCTACTCTCTCTACTCCTTCTCTTCCTCCCCTTCTACTTCCTTACACTCTCTTTGCCTTCCCCCGAGTACTCTTTTATATTAAATCCTCTTATGTTTGAGAGGCTGATGATACAATTTCAAATTTAGACTCATCATATCTCTTCTAAGAAAAAAAAATTAATTGTTATTATTATATCATTTCTTTATATATAATACTTTATTCTAGGTATATGCTGCTAACTTCATCTTACCTCCAAAAAAAGAAAAAGAAAAAGAAAAAAAAGAAAGTCTAATTTTGTCATCTGGGATATTCACCAGTTACTTTTTAAGTTCACCTTCCAAATTATCCGCTATTAATTTAATTTCCAATATAATTACCGTATTTTTCAGAGTATAAGACGCACCTTTTTACCCTCAAAAAGAGGGTGAAAACTTGGGTGCGTCTTATACACTGAATGTAGCCCCACCCACCCAGTCACCCCCACTCTTTGGCCTCTGTCTTCCAGCAATTTACCTGTTTGCAGCAAAGAGGGAAGAGCCTGATTAACACAAGAAGAAAGTATCTGCCTCCCGACACACAGCTGACTCAGAAGCCACGTGGTAAAATGAAGCTAACTATGGTGGCTGTGAGGAGACAAATTGAAATAGACTGCTGGCAATGTTTGACTGCTGAAATTGAAAGGAAGTAAGCTGCAAGCTTCTGTGACCTAGAGGAAAGAGCTCTTGCCTCACAATCAGGAGGTTGTGAGTTCTATCCTAGGTAGAGGCAGATTCTGTTACTTTGTTAAATGTTTGTAGAGTGTTCAAATTATTAGACTTATTTTTTAAAGACTGCTTTATTATTGTTCTAGACAATTTAACAAAATGAAGAAGCTTTTTAAAATAAATGCTTGCTCTGAAGAGGCCCAGTGCTTTTGTATCTTCTTTTAAATAGCAGAGAATGTATACTTCCAGAAAGCCACATAAAATTTAAAGGTCTGTAAAAGTATAATCTGAAATGTAATAGTGTCCTGTTCAGTAAATTTCCTGACAGTTAGGATAATTAGAACTGAAGTTAGAATTGAAGTGGTGTAGGGTTCCTGCCTAAGCAGGGGGTTGGACTAGAAGACCTCCAAGGTCCCTTCCAGCTCTGTTATTATTGGAGAAGTTGGTGTGATTACATTTAAGAAAACTTTCTGGCATTATGTACATTTCTCCAATTCTTTGCTATTTCTATGGGACAGGCACACATGCACAGAAATACACAGCAAACAGTGTATATCATCTGTGCTGTTTGCTGTTTAGCAAATTGCTGGGAGGCAGAGGCCTTTTTTCCTTGTTTTCCTCCCCCAAAACTAAGGTGCGTCTTATACTCCGGTGCGTCTTATACTCTGAAAAATACGGTACTATTTCTCCTGTTTCTTAATTTTCAGCCATATTGCTTCCTCCATTTTTTGTCTCTTTATTCATTGTTTATGTTTTTTATCCTTATCCTATCACAAAAAACTAAATGTCCAATTATACATTCCAGTTTCTTAGACTAATCATCAAAATTCTTCTTAGATTATTTACATTCTATTAAATATTTAACTCTTAAAATAAAGAATTGTTTAATTTAACATTTGAACACTCCTCGTATGTAAAAATAGAAAATAATACACAAACATAATATACCTTTTCACATACTAATCATCAAAAATAATTCTTAATTATTCAATTAAAAATTCAACTCTTAAGATAATACATTTTCCCCCTATTAAAATTTTCATTAAAGCAAATTTCATATATAAAAAAGATAATCATAATGTCTTTTAACATTGTTTTAACAAAATATCAAATCTTTTAATTCATTAAACAGTGTTAATCTATATGAAAAACAAAACAAAAAAGAAAACACAAATTTTTAACTCTTAATAAAGTAACAATACTAAATAAAAAGAAAGAGAAAGACATTTCCATATTACAATGCCATCATCCATTTCCTTTTGATTTCTCGACTATTTCATTTTTTGTATATATATTTCCTCCACCCCCATCTCTTTGATTTCTTTTCTCTTTTTCTTTTAATTTTATGCCAATAGATTCTCTTTCCCCATACACTCTTCCTTCCTCTAAGTTAACTTTCTGTGTATATCTAATTTTCTCTAATCTTTTTTTATTTTATATATCTCAAAATCTTTATCATCAATCTGAATATCATTGTTTTTAATATCTTTATCTCTATTATCACTGTTATCTTTATCTCTATTATCACTGTTAAACCCAGTGTAATTCTTATCATTAACATAATCATTATCAGCATTGCATTTTCAATATTCTTTCCCTTTTCATCATTTATAATGTTTTCAATCTTCTTTTCTTCTTCTGTTATGTTATCCATTTTTTTTCTATTTGTCTTCTAAAGTCTTCAAAAAGATCCTTCAGAAACCCAGCCAATTCTTCATAGTCAATTCTCTCTATGTTTTTACAGTGTCAATTCTCAGTTCTTAAATCCAAAGCTTAGATAAATTCAATCTTTAGTCAAAGTTTAATATTTAGTTCAAAGCTTAACCAAATTCAATCTAACACAGAATTCATTCAAAGGTATCACCAATTCTTAATAATCATTGGTCTCCATGTCTCAAAGCTTCAAAATCACAAATCAGCAATTTTCACCATTCATCCAGCTGCTAGCAAAGATGTACTTCACAGCCTGTTATAATTTGCAAATTTTGACTTTAGTCCTTGAAAGGCCAGGTTCTTCTATCCATTTATTATAAACATCTGTTCATATTCATTCTTATCCAAGTCAGGCCAAAACACTTTCTTTCAAACAATAGCAAATTTACAATCTACTTTGTATTTCTTCAGCTCTTAAAAGGGTTTTCCTTCTTCAAGGTCACAGCTGTCCAAACATCCAGAAAGAAATTCCAGCACAAGATTAATTCTTCCAGCCACCAGATGGCACTCTCCAGTTAAATTTCCCAGCTCTTCCGTTCCTGTTTTAATTTTCCTGTTTTTAATCAAATCTAATTTAAGTTTTTTCCCTTCAGGTTTATTTCCCAATTCTTACTCCTTTATCAAATCTTTAGAGCAAAGTCCAAATCCTTAATAGTTGGGCTTTAGTTACAAATCCCTTTAAATCTGTTATTCCATTGCATCCACATATGTAACAGCCGATCCTTAATTTCCGGTCCTTTTGTCCCTGTTTAAATTAGAAAGTTCCTTTTACCGTGTTCTTTTGGCAGTGTAACTCACCATCCTCTTCTTCAACTTCAACTCCTCCAGCACTTGATTTTAGACTTTCCTTTCCTTCCTTTCCCAGATGACTCCAAGCTTGCTAGTTTAAATCTTGCCAATGTGACTGCCACGGCTAGAGACGACACTTAGAGGTCGTCTTCCGGTCGCCGCCAGTTGAGGAGACAGAGCTGGCTCCCTGGGGGGATTGCAGCCTCCCCAGTCCACCGGCAGGCACTCCTCTTCCTCACCACCCCTCCAGGGTGGATCTGACCTGGCCCTGACCGGACCAGGTCCCCGGATGGCTTGGATTCGGGGCTTCCCCACGGAGCATGGGGAAACTCCGTAGCACCGCTGCATTGGCCACGCCTTCTCCGCTATAAATATTTTAAAAATAATTAAAAGCCAGCCATTGACTTCCCTTGTGAATTTGTTAGATTCTGTGCATTTAATGTGAATGGAATGGATTTATATAGAAACATATGAAAGAAATGTGAACCAGATTTATAATGATCTTTTCTGAAATTTTAAAATTTAAAATTTAAAAAAATTTGAAATATCCATTTTAAATTGATGTTCCAACTTTCTATTTTGGATTATATTCTATAATTTCAGATACCTGAGAACTGAGCAAACATTTCCTGGTTAACATTAAAAATACTTTTACAAATATTTGCAAATATTATATAATGCACCAGTTGTAACATATTTTAAATCCGTTATTACAGTTGCCTGTATTATTTTATTTTTATTTGATGATTTTGCTGTTTTCTATCTTCTATCTCTGTCCTTTGGCTATAATAAGGATTTATTCATTCACCTCTGTTTTATTTACTTTTTAAATATTTGAACTTTTGAGGCCACTTATAATATTTTCCTGATACAAGAAGCTTTTTAAATGACACTGGAAGGATTTTATAAACTTCATAAATAATTTATAAGAAACACTTTGGATTTTGGCTAAACTAATATCTTTCTGCTAGTAATATCTTCTTTTTAATGAGTTGAACCTTTAAAGAAGCATATCATCAATTGAACTCCTAAAAGCAGATGCATCTTTTTCCATTTCTTATAAAATATCTGAAAAGAAGCGTAACAGTTATGCTTCTTTTCAGATTTTTATAAGAACTGGAATGACGTGCTTCTCTAAAGGTTCAACTCATTAAACGAGCCACATCCTTTTTTTCAAAAGTCAAAAAGTCAGGCTTCTTAAAAAGAATAGTTTTGGCGATTTATACTGTTTTTTTATTTGACTGTTAGCTCTTTTGAATGCCATATAGTCAGAAAGATGTAAACTGAAAATCATAATAGTTTGTATTTAAAAAATAACTGATTTTTGTGATTGGTAAGTGTGATCATAATGTTATACACGTAACATGAAAAAAATAGACTTATTTACATTTGTTAAGAATTTGACATGTCTGAGTCAAACCATGTGTTCACTTACTTCTTCTTCTTCTTCAGATGGTATCTCAACAAGTTTGAAGACTATCCACGTTCCAGGAAAATTTTAATTCCATTTGTGTTCTGAATTCTCTGTCAGACTCTGTGCTTTGATTCTGTATAATGCACTATAATTGCAGAGGGCAGGGAAGTTAGCTAAAGCAGGGTGTTTATAGATATTTTTAGGTAAATTCATCATAATGGTAACATGGCATTGAGTAATGTGATGATTAATTCTCTTTTTTAAATATTAAAATCTAAAGCCAGCAGAAAACTCTCCTGTTGATTATTAGTAGTTTCTTACTGAATTTTAATTGCGGGACCGCATCCTATCACATTCCTCCCTACGACCAGTTAGGTCCCACAGAGTGGGCCTCCTCCAGGTTCCATCAGCCAAACAATATCGGTTGGCGGGTCCACGGGGGAGAGCCTTCTCTGTGGGAGCCCCATGTCTCTGGAACCAACTCCCACCAGAGATCCTGACCATCCCCACTCTACTGACCTTCCGCAAAGCCGTAAAAACATGGCTCTTCCGGCAGGCGGGGTGAAGAAGAAGATCGGATTCCCCCTGACTGAATGGTTTTAAAATGATGTTATGTGTTAATTGTCATTTTTTTATTGTATTGTTCTTATTCCTATTGTACGCCGCCCTGAGTCCTACGGGATTGGGCGGCCTATAAGAACTTTTAATTAAATTAAATTAAATTAAATTAATGAGAGCTCATGTTGTTATAAACATGATTTAGAAAGCCATATCTGATATCAGAACATAGATTTGAAGATGGAATGTTCATTGGAGTGGATAGTTATATTAAATCTAAATAAAAATAATAATATTTTGCAAACAGTTAATAATGAATGTGCACAGTACCTTGCTTCTTGAGTTTGGTAACCTACATGGAAAATCCAGGAACACAACCAAGTTTTTTTCTTTTAGCAATGTGTAAGCAAAATACCATAGCCCAGTATTATCTGTAATGGTCTCTACAATATATATTTTTTCATTTAGCAAAAAAAAAACCATCCAGTATATATTCACTCTTAAGTGAATCAATATATCTAATCACCCTTACTATTCCATTGGCAAAATGCTGCTAAACCAAATATCCCAAAAGGTACCAGTCTGGTTCAGAGATGATATGTTCATGTAAGGTCAAGTTGTTGGAATTAGGTAAAGCTGCAATTATAGTGATGAAGATGTTAAAGCAGCATTTCTTTATACAGTTTGATCATAGCAGCTGAATTTGATAATAGCTCTTACCTAGCCAAGACAATATATTCTACATTGTTAATTGTATGTTTATCACCAGTGTCCCAAAGGTGCTTTTTCCAAAAGGCACCCGGACTTTCTTGGAATTCAAAGGGGGGAAAAAAACAAGAAAGTCCAGCTGCCTTTTGGAAAAAGCACTTTTGAGACAACCATGGCCTGGATGATTGAGAATCTCCATAGACTTTTATGACCAGTATTACAAAGATTTGTCCTCCATGGTCAGAACTAAATCACCTAATAGCAGGCTTACCAAAATAGGAGACAGACAGAAACCAAGCCTTCCAGCCAGAAGAGAAGAGCATATAGCCAACTGCATCACTTGGGAGGGGAACAGAGGTACAAAAATTAAATTCAAATTCACTATGAATGGGACTCACATTTGATACAAAACAACCACTGGGATTCTTTTATAATGATGTTACCACTTTTATACAATAAACCTAGTCATCTGAATGTTTATGTCCTTTGAAAACTATTCCTGAGGGGATTTTTTGCATTGACAGCTGATGAAAGCCTGAGAAGTATATTGAAAAGTTAAATACATGATATTCCAAAAATAGCATGTTTTCATGGATATGAATGACAGATGTTTTTTTCTGCTGCCTCAGGTGTCTGATGTTTGTTGCTACTTTTGTATTATTCAGTAAAACAAATTTCTTCTGTTGTACAATACTTTTAAAAGAATCTATAAAAGTATGGAAGCAGTGCTATTTAAAGAACAATGAATAATAATTTGACACAGAAGTGTTGAACATTGTTCACCTGTCTAAATGTAATATTACAATATAATGTGAATGATTTTGCTACAGTCATTTAATCAGGGATGGCATTTATATCTGCAGTTTAGTTATTTCATAAATGGCTACCTTGGGGTGTGGCCAATTACAAGCCACCTGTTTCGAGAAAGGCCAACTAAGTAAGACTAAAAGGCAAATGAACTAAGAACCTGCCTATAAGATAGAGACCTAAACCTCAAAATAGAAACCCACAACTTTTTCTTTCAGATTATTATTTTCTGTATGAGAGCTCACACAACTGTATATATAAGCAAAAACATCTTCCTTATTCATATGCTCATGAAACTCACCCCTACCATCATGTTCCTTTGCAACCTCCTTCACATCTCCCATTGTTCTCAAATTCTCCTCTACTTCCCAGTTTTTTCAGATTCTGCTTTTCACCATAGTATGTTGTGCTTTTCCAACTTGGATGTCTTATTTTTTCCTCACTAACATTGAACAGGCTTCAATTCTTTTCTGGTGTATTTTTAAAGCCTTTCCTGCTATTACCTCCCTTCAGGAAGAACATTGGAATTAGTCACTACTCTTTCCATTGGTGTGGGATGGGTGGGATGCTGACTTGTTCCAGTCCAACATCTTTATCTCTTAACAAGGTTTAAAATTCACATTAAGCCCAAAGTAATTCTGTGAATAAAGTCAGCAACAGCTGAAGGATTTGAAGCACTTCTGAATTATTTAAGCAAAAAATAGGGATCAACAGGAAATGTTCAAGTTCAGAAGAAGCCTTTATGGGCATGGTATCTATCCCAAATCTAAATTCTGCATGATTTTATAATCAATTATAAGGGAGAGCCAGTTGGTGATGTGGTTAAGGCACCAGGCTAGAGGCCAGGAGTTTTGGTCTTGCCTTAGGCCAGGGGTCTGCAACCTTAAACACTCTAAGAGCCATTTGGACCCGTTTCCCATAAAAAGAAAACACTCGGAGCCACAAAACCTGGGTGGGCGTGGCCAACTCAACATCACTCCCACCCAGTCACATGACCTGCCCCAGCCATGCCCAGGTTTTGTGGCTCCAGGTGTTTTCTGTGGGAAATGGGTCTCTCTCTCTCTCTCCCTCTTCTGTTTTTCTCTTTTTCCTCTCCCTCTCCCTTCCCCTTTTTCTTTCTTTCCTTTCTTTCTCTCCTCTCTTATTTCCTTTTTTCCCTCTCTCTTTCTCTCCCTCCAGCTCTTTCATTTCTCTCTCCCTCTCCCTCTCTCCCTTCTCTCCCTCATGTTTCTCTTTTTCTCTCTCTCATACTCTCCCTCCATCATTTTCTCATTTTTCTTTTTCTCCCCCTTTCTCTCATTTCTCTCTTTCTCTCCCTTTCATTTGTTTTTCTCTTTTTCCTTTCTCCCTCTCTTTCTTTCTCTCTGCTTCTCTCTCTTTCCCTCTTTTCCCTCTCATTCTCTCCCTCCAGCTCATTTCTCTCTCCCTCTCCCTCTCCCTCTCTCCCTTCTCTCACATTTCTTTTTCCTCTCTCATTCTCTCCCACCATCATTTTCTCATTTCTCATTTCTCTCTTCAGGCCGAAACTATATTTTATTAGAGACTTTGGCCTGCCACACTGGATGCTTAGAATGTATTCTTGCTGTGGGAATTTGGGAGGGGCTGTCGCATGAGCAATGTAGATATGTAGCCATAACAAATTCCTTTTAGGCTTTCAAGGTCATCCTTTGTTCAGCACCTGGCCGGAAACTGATGGGAGTAGCGGAGAAGCTGGCAGAAGACAACTGGTCAACTTGTGGGTGTGGGAACAAGGGAATGAACTTTAAACTGGGTGGAGAAACCCTCGTAGCTTTAGATTCGGGTTTCTCACAGATGTGCCAACATGGCACTACTAATAAATTGGAACTTTGAGGACTGCTTTGCCTCGGACTCTGATTTAGTTCTGGATGCTATTTGGAACCCTGACACTCCCCCTTTCTCTCTCATTTCTCTCTCTCTTTCTCTCCCTTTCATTTCTGTTTTTATTTTTCCTCTCCCTTTCTTTTTCTTTCTCTCCCCCTTCTCTGTTTCCCTCTCTTTTCCCTCTCTCTCATTCTCTCCCTCCATCTCTCTCTCATTTCTCTCTCCATCTCTCCCTTCTCTCATTTGTTTTTCTCTTTTCCCTCTCATTCTCTCCATCATTTTCTCATTTCTTTTTCTTTTTCTTCTCATCTCTCTCTCTTCCCCCCCCCCTCTGTCGTGTGTGTGTGCTCCCTCTTGAACCATTTCCAAAAACAGGCAAAGGTTGGGGGGTTTTTTTGGCTGATGTTCTTTCTTCTTCTTTGGGTGCTTTTTACCATATGATTTAAATCAAGAGTCATTTCAGGTTCCCAGATAAATGAAGCTCTTTCATCCCCCTGCTGTAGCTCCATATTGGCTGGATGCCCCTGCCCCTCACCCTCCCTTCCCAGTCACTCCTCGCGTAGCCTGAGAAGGTAAGGGCAACGGCGGGGATGGAGACTCGCTCCGAATGAGAGGGAAGCACTCTTGTACTTGCCTCTCATCTCGTGGAGGCTTCTTCTGGCACTTCGTAGTGCTGTGCGCACCTCAGTCGCTTGGGGAGATGCACAACTTGCTCTCTGCCCCAATACGCTGGCCCGGGCCAGCTGCGGCTGCTGCTCCGCGTTGTAAATGGTGTCCCCTCCTCCTCCTGAAGCCCATTACGATGCAGAGCATTGGCCGCAGCCGGCCCGGGCCAGCATCTCGGGGCAGAGAGCAAGTTGCGCATCTCCCCAAGCAACTGAAGTGCGCGCAGCACTCAGAAGCACTGGAAGAAGTGCCTGCAAGATGAGAGGCAAGTACAAGTGTGCTTCCCTCTCCATCCCCGCTGTCACCCTTACCTTCTCAGGCTACGCGAGGAGTGACTGGGCAGGGAGGGCGAGGGGAGGGGCCAGCCAGCCAAGAGGGAGCCACAGCAGGGGGACGAAAGAGCCGCATGCAGCTCTGGGGCCACAGGTTGCCGACACCTGCCTTAGGCCAAAACCAACTGGATGGCCTTGGCCTTGGGCAAGTCCCTTTCTCTTAATCCTAGGAAGGAGACAATGGAAAACCACTTCTGAAATCTTGCCAAGAAAATTGTAGGGACTCATCCAGTCAGTCACTAGGAGTTAAAAACTGACTTACTAAGTCACTTAAAAACTGACTAAAAACTTACACATACACACATACACACATACACATACACACACACCAGGCTAGAAACCAGTAGATGTGAATAGAGCTCCTGTTTTAGGCACAAAACCAGCTGGGTGACCTTGTGCCAGTCAATCGGTTTCAGCCCTCAGAAGAAGACAATGGCAAACAACTTCCACCCCCCCCCTCCTAAAAAAAACAACCCTTGTCAGGAAAACAGCAGTGGCTAGTCAAGGAGTAAAAAACTGATTTAAAGAAACAACTTAGGAAAGTGTTGAATTGTTACTGACTGTAAGTGTAGATTTTTTCCATAGATGCAGTATTTTTCAGATAGCTTCCATGTTACTCTATTGCAGTAAAAACATCAACTAAACAAGATTCTTCTGGGAGTTTAAAGGCAAATATTTATTAAGGCATTAGCTTTTATGCAACAGACTAGCCCTTAAATACTTTTGCCACAATAAATCTGTCAACCTTTTAAGTAGGAACTTAAATTTTGTTTCTAAATATTTCTTGGATACTGTTACATCAATTGTAGGAAAATTTTCTCTCAAAATTTTCCTAGAGTTAATTTAAATCAGAGACCAGCACACAAATCCATTGAAGCATAGGTTCCTTATTGCACCATTGGAAGCAGCCAAACAAATTCTAAAAGGGAAAGAGATGAAAACTCTCTGTAGTTATGCAAATTAGGCTTATACCTGTAATCTGTACAGGATAATAACTTATTTGGTATAGTAATACATGGATAATGCTAAGGTAAGGCTAGAGAGGTAATGAGGTTTATACTGCAAAAACCAATACTGAATTGGACAAAAGTCATGTTCTTTAAACAAAAGTTACCATTTGCATGATAATTTCTCTAGGTGTTTTATTTTAGTGGTCCAGTGATATTTCTATTCCTGATCAACATATCAGGACCTCCTGTCTTGGAATGCTATTGTGTGGTTTCTGTGTATTTTCCATTTCCTTGCAGGTGGTTTCCTATATATACCACCCACATGGAATACCTAAGAGTATACAGAATAATTCAAATATTATTGCTACAAGCTCCTGCAGACACCCCCCCCCCCAAAGTGTCTAAATTAGAAAACAGGGACATGAGCCAGTCCCAATCCCAACATCTATTAGAAGTGGTGGTATATTCTTCATGGAAAAAAATTAATAGCAGTGTTTGGAATCAGTGCATTCTGTTCTAGGTTTCAAGTTTTATCTACATAAAAACAACAGCTCTTATGACAAGGAGACACTTTCCCTTGGACTACCATCATTAAATCCAGAGCTCTGTGATTTTGTAACATCATTAAAAAGATATCCCTGACACACTCCTATCAAGACTGAGTGGCTGTGGATACAGGTATTTGAACTGCCCAAATTTTTTTTTGGGGGGGGGGGATACTCTTTGAACTGCACCAAACTCGATTGCAGGAAATACAACTTCAGCAACAGAGCGCCCAATACCTGGAATACACTACCCGATTCTGTGGTTTCTTCCCCAAACCCCCAAAACTTTAACCTTAGATTATCTACTGTTGACCTCACCCCATTCCTAAGAGGTCTGTAAGGGGCGTGCATAAGCGCACCAATGTGCCTACCGTCCCTGTCCTAATGTTCCCTTTTATTCATATCCATTTCATGTATTAATAACCATGTTTATATCTATATCTGTTATCTAATATATGCTTGACAAAATAAATAAATAAATATTTTTTTAAAAAAAAATCTTGGCTGATGTAGCAGCTCTCCCTTCAAGGTTTGTAGACATTCTGTAGATCTTCCTGGACTTGTAACTCCTGCTTGAAGAACAGGTGACAACTGTGGCTAGGAAGGCCTTTGCAATTCCATGTGGTAGACCAGTTGTGACCTTTCTTAGATTAGGAGGCCATTCAGACAGACACATTCTAGTTATTTTGTGACTTGGCTACCGCAATGCTGTCTACATGGGGCTATCCTTGAAGGCTTCAAGTGGTCCAAAATGCAATGGTTTGAGCAGCAACGGACATGCCTCAGTATGCCCATGTAAGATCTCTGCTTCACGAGCTGCTTTGGTTGCCAGTTTATTTCTGAGTACAATTTAAGGTGCTGATCATTACATATAAAGCTCTACATGGTATAGGGCCTGGTTGCTTTAGGGTCCGCCTGTCTCCCATAACATCTGCTCAGCCAATTTGATCCTACAGGTTTGATGCTCCCTGGGCTCCATCAATTAAATAATGTCATCCATCAGGACCCCGAACGGCTTCTTGGAAGCAGTGCCTACCCTCTGGAAAGCAGTTCCCCCTGTGATCCAGATGGGCCCCACTCTGCTATTGTTTAGAAGAGCCATAAAACCCTGGCTCTTCACCCAGGCCTTTGAGAAAGGAAAGTAAGACACCTTGCTTCTTTCCATCTGGTCTGTTGTTCTTGCCATCTTTTAATAGCTTTATTGCAATTGCTTGTTTGATTGCTATGAGCCTCTCAGAGTCGTTGGGCATTGGGCGGCATACAAGTTTAATAAGTCATCATCTTTTTATATAGCTGGCTGACAATTGGTTTTTCTTGGGAAAGCAGATTTAGGGAGGGGGTTGTCGACTTGCCATACCAAACACTATTTTCTTTTTTCTTAAATAGAAAAGGTGAGACAGAGAGATGAAAACAGAGGTGGTGGGGTATTTGTGATACATAACACCATGTTCTTATGAAAATCTTTCTGTTTTATTGGCTTGGGAATGGTCCCGAGCTATTAAGGCAGAGGAAGAAGCACAAGGATTGCTCTTTTTTGCTACATCTTCAGTAAACATTTTCTTTCTCTAATTAATTAAAAAACTATTCCTAGCCCACATTCTGACCTGGTTTGTACATTATATTAACAGCTTTCCTGCATGAATAATATATAGCAGCTCTTAAGGGCTTCATTTCCCCCCATCCCCTGGATATTTGCATGCCATTTACATGATGTAGTCCTTCATATGTGTGTAAACTGGCTTTTCCATTTCCACTTCCTGAAGTAAAGAAACAGGATTTTCCTAGAAAACCAGACATCTATAGCATCATTCAAAGGCCCAGTGATTTAAAAATATTTTTATTTTCTTAGAAGGCAGTATCTGGGGTCAGATATAATAAGATCAATTTTAAAGCAGATTGCAATAATTCCTTCTTCTTTCCTTCTTTCCTTTCTTCCTTTCCTTTCCTTTCCTTTCCTTTCCTTTCCTTTCCTTTCCCCTACAATGCTCTCCAAGAAATCTAAATTCTCCTGCCAGCACACACACACACACAAAAACTCACCCTCCTTTCTCTTTCAACCCCTTTCAGAGTTTAACTGAGCCAAATGTCAAAGTCTGCTGTCCATTCTCCCTTCTAATTGCTGTACAGCAGGGGTGGGTTCCTACCGGTGCGCTCCAGTGCGCAGCTCCAGTAGGGACCCGCCGATTACACAATTTGCGCACGACTGCTCCGGTACCATCCTCACCGGACAGTCGTGCATGTCGCCATCTTTTTAAAAGAATTTTTCGGCTTTTTTGCTTCTGCGCATGTGCAGAAGCAAAATCTTGCCGAAATCTCATGAGGGAACGCGCGGGTGTGAGAGATTTCAGCGAGATTTTGCTTCCGCGCATGCGCAGAAGCACACTCTCACCAAAATTGTGCGAGAGGGCGCGCGCGCGTAGTGAGCACGCGCAGCACACCAGTATCAGTAAGCAAGCAACCCGCCCCTGCTGTATAGGTAGTCCTCGACTTACAACAGTTCATTTAGTGACCGTTCAAAGTTACAATGGCACTGAAAAGTGTGACTTATTGTTGAAATGAGAATAATATCTCATAGAGGCGATTTAGATCTTTTCTTGGAATTCAGACATTTAGAAATAAATCCGAGATTAAAAGTCTAATAGAAAATATTTATTTCAGTACAAAAACAATAAATCCTGAATAATTACATCTTTGCTAAGAAAACACGACCGTTCAGGTCAACAGTTAAGGCAGAAGAGAATTAATGGTGATTTAGGAATGCACACATGCGCACTCATCATATCATGTGTTCTGCTTATATTGGAATGTACCATAATATTAGGATAGGGGTGCATGAACCTGCATAGACATACAACTGACAATATTCACTACGTGACACTTATGACCAGTGGTGAAATCCAATTTTTTTTACTACCAGTTCTGTGGGTGTGGCTTGGTGGGTGTGGTGTGGCTTGGTGGGCATGGCTCGATGGGCGTGGCAGGGGAAGGATCCTGCAAAATCTCCATTCCCACCCCACTCTGGGGCCAGCCAGAGGTGGTATTTGCCGATTCTCCAAATTACTCAAAATTTCCGCTACCGGTTCTCCAGAACCTGTCAGAATCTGCTGGATTTCACCCCTGCTTATGACCGTTTTTCACACTTACAACCGTTGCAGCATCCCCATAGTCACATGATCAAAATTTAGATGGTTGGCAACTGGCTCATATTTATGATGGTTGCAGTGTCCTGGGGTCATATGATCCCCTTTTGCAACCTTCCAACAAGCAAAGTCAATGGGGAAGCCAGATTCACTTAACAACTGTGGCAAGAAAAGTCATCAAATGGGGCAAAAAACTCACTTAACAAATGTCTCATTTAACAACTGAAATTTTGGGTCGTAAGTTGGGGACTACCTGTAATTATAACATAATTGCAATTGTAGTAAACTGGGAATTTGGGTGAGAGAAAAACCAGTAGTTTGTATTTTCTTTCTTTGTTTGGGATAGTGGTGTAGCCACATACACTTTCCTTGTTTTTCAAATCTTTTTCATTTTTTTTGGCAGACAACTAATTGTGCAAATATACATTAATCACTTGGCTGGCATAGTAAGCCTGACTTGGAATTGAGGACAGATGTTATCATGAACTGATCAGTTTTGGAACAACTAAGGTCTAAACTTTGCTGGAATCTGCCCAATGATACAGACAAAAATAGAGCAGTCTACAACTCAGGATGTTCATAGTTGTACAGAATGATCATTCCTAAAGGATGCCCTCATGATTCTTGACAAATGTATCTTTTCTTTTATGTACACTGAGAGCATATGCACCAAAGTCAAATTCCTTGTGTGTCCAATCACACTTGGCCAATAAAGAATTCTGTTCTGTTCTGTTCTGTTCTGTTCTGTTCTGTTCTGTTCTGTTCTGTTCTGTTCTGTTCTGTTCTGTTCTGGTTCTGTTCTATTCTATTCTATTCTATTCTATTCTATTCTATTCTATTCTATTCTATTCTATTCTAATCTAATTCTGCTTCATCGAGGGCTGAGTAGTGGTTGGACACTTGTGTGTAAAGGATTAAGTGACTGTGTGGTAAAATTTAGCATATTGGCTTAACCTGAAACCAAAATGTTAGCTAGTTTTCAATTAGCATGTTAACCTTTTAAGTTTTTGCATAATTACAGTTAAAATCAAACTGGGAAGCATTTAACAATGCAAAGTTTTTTAAAAATGAAATGATTATATTCCAGTCTTTAATGAATAGAAAAAAGAAAACTAATCCTATTGAGGGACTATTTTTAAAATTTGGAAAATTAAAAACAAATAAGCATCTCATCTACAGGCTGGATTGTGAATCCTGTCACAAACTACTAATAACAGGATATATATCATTTCACAAATTATTTGCAGGTACATAACTTACAAAACATATTAGAATTGACCTTGCTAACTTCAGAAAACTTCCTGTTCTTGTTTTTTTCTTGCTTCTCTCATTCCCGTGTAACTCAAAGTCACATTTAATTTGACATTATGGAAATCTATTCTAGTATTATTGCCATCGATTTTCCCAAGTTGTGAAATAGGATAATTTTTTAAAAATAATTTTACCAGAATTAGTAAGTATCCTTTCAAAATTAAAAGTACCAATAGGCCATGGGATAAACAAGCTCAGACTAACTTTTATCATGATGGAGTTGTCTGTCATCCATCGATACAAGGGTAATCTACTAACATTGGGTCTGATAGTTGCTCTGAATAGGATTATACACTTCCAAAAGGAGTTGCTTTGTGACCTAGGGTTCTCCTGGACTCTCAGGTCCTGTTTAAACAGCAAGTAGAAGTAATGGCTAAGATAGCTTTACACAGCGTAACTGATGTACCAGCTGTTGCCCTACCTGGACCAAGTTGTTCCAGTTACAATAACACATGCTTTGATCAATAATTAATCAATTCTGCAACATAAGCTACATGGGGTGCCTTTAGAAATTATCTGAAACTACAACTGATACAAAAAGTTTGACTAAAGACACCCCCATTTGGCTAAAATAACACCTATTTTAGAATAACTGCATCCATTGCCAGAATTCAGAAAAGTAATAATTTACCTTTAAATCCTTTAATAGTCATTTATAACTTCAGGATACATCAGGTAATGCCTTAACAAAATTGAATATTCCTGTTTGGTCTGATCATCGAGAGAGGGCCTGTTGCAGGTTTCCTCTCCTTGCAAGATACATGAGGGTTAGGCTTGGCAATAGGTCCTCATTTTATGAATTCTCTCTGCCAAGAGATATAGATGGCCCCTACTCTAGTGCTGTTTTGAACACAAGCCAAAGTATAATTGTTCCAGTGGGCACTTGGCCCTTTGATTAGATTAACTGAATGGTGCACATAATGTGCTAGAGTTTCACTGATGATTTTTTAAAATTATCTGGACTTGAGTTTTATAAATAGGTTTATCTCTGGCCATGTTTTATCCTAACCAAAGTCCATTTGGATTGGAACAAGCTATACATATTTCACAAATAAATGAATAAACCATTCACTTTTTTGTCTACATGTATGATACATGTCTGAAACAACGGATGGGAGCTAATCAAGGAGAGAAGCGAAACATCTTCAAAGAAAAAACAAGAAAGTCCAGTTGCCTGCTGAAAAAAGCATCTTTGGTTCATCACTGGAGGTTTTTAAGACAGTCACTCACTTGTCTGAAATGGTACAGGATCTTCTGCTTGAGCAGGGGATTGGACTAGATAGAAGATCTCCAAGGTCCCTTCCAGCTCTATTCTTTGTCTTCTCGTCTTTTGTGGGAAATGGATGCTTTATATACAGCGTTAACACCCTTTTTAATAATATTGCTAACAGGTTAACAGAAGTGAAGAAGTTCCCTGCCTAATTCAAAATCTTCCCATCTCCCATCTTGTATTCTGAAAAATCTAAGACAAGTGTGAATCTAAAATGTAAAAAGGCACGACAACCTTGTGGGGAAAAAATAGGCCATTTCTCGATCAAACAGGTGTGTGCAATTTAAAGGACCACTGGAATTGGGCTCCCAGAGTCTGAAAGTAATAATTTCAGCGACTTAGCTTTCTCCAAATACGGTCTTCCAGATGTGTTAGAATCTGGCTAGGGATTTGGGATCTCGTATTTCGACACATCTAAGGTCGTCAGATTGAAAAAAGGAATGCAAGAAGCCGCCTTTTGCTCTTTTGTTACAGCGTATTGGGACGTCCTGAGCACGTTTCAAAGTTTACCTAACTTTTCGTTTATCAAAGAAAGAACCGAGTTTTAAAGAACTTGCGATTGCATTCTTTTCTAATACTTTCCGATCATTCTGGCAAAAAAAGCCAGCCCCTTTGACCATCGAACGCTGTAAATGTTGGTTTACAGATGCTTTCGCCTCCAAAAGGAAGGAATAAAAATCGCATCCTCAAGAGTTTCGTTTCCCAGCAATCGGGCGGCCGCTAGATCGGGCGCCTAGAAGTGTTTTTCTCTTTAATCAGGGAGGACTGAAGAGAGCTGTCCTCGGGAAAGACTGCCACTGCGCAGGCGCAGCGTTGAATTTAAGAAGGGGGGCCGCGAGGGGGGTGTTGCACGGGGTCCTGTTCGTTGGCGTCGCCCGCCTCTTTCTCCAGCCTAAACGCCCCGCCTCAGATGCCGTTGCTGCCCCTCCCCCTCTTCTTCTTCCAGGCGCGTGTCTGACGGGCCGTCGGAACCGGCTGCGAGGAAGGGCCGGATGGATGGATCCCCGGGTTGCCTGGATCCAGCCCGAGCAGAAAGGCCCCGCCAATGCGCTCTGGATGCAGATCTGGGAGACCTCGCAGGGCCGGACCGGCGGCGGCTCTTCGACGTCCTCGCCGTCTTCGCCTGCCTTCCCGCCGACGGCCGCCACCCGCTATTCCTTCTGTCGGTTTAGCCCGGCGGTGGCGGCGCCACCACCGCCCCGCTCGGAGGCCTCCGTTGCTGCTGGCGGACCTCTGTCGTCTCCTCAGCTGATCTCCAAGCCGGCTTCCCTGCGCCTTCTCCCTGCCCAGAGTGCGGAAAGACGAGCGCCGCGCCTGCTGCTCCTCCAGAAGGCCCCGTCGGCGTCCCTCTCCTCCTCCTCTTCGGCCGAGTCTGGCGCTGACAGCCCCGGCTGTGGCTCTTCCTCGTCGCCGTCCTGCGTCCGTCCCGGACTTGGGGGGCCGCCTGCGGCCTCTGGCAAAATCTTGGCGGGCGCCGCTGAAGCGAATTTAGTGAAGCAAGAAGAGCTGGAGGAGGAAGGAGGGCAGGCCCCGCGGGCCTCCGGCGTGGCCGTTACCGCCCCCTCCTCTCCCCATCCCCATTACTACCATCACCATCACCACCATCACCTCCACCAGTACCACCCAGGGCGCAGGAAACGAGAGAACAAGGCCAGCACGTATGGGATGAACTATCTTCTCTCGGACGGCTGTGTGGGCACCGTCCGCAGAGGGACCGGCCCAGTTGGCGAAAGCGGCCCCTGCTCTCCAGCCCAGGCCGGCTGCGCCCTCGCTCTAGGCACGCCTTGGAAAAGTAGGCAATACAGCTCAGGTATACAAGGGTGAGTATCGGGTTTTTCCAACCCGCGCACAGTTTGTATACGTTCTCGTTTTGCCATTTCAATTGCCCTAGACCGCTACCGTGATTTTCCGAATTGAGGCGAACAGAGTCGGATGTGGTCAAGGAAATAGGGGAATGGATTTTCTTCAGCGAAATCCTAGGCAAGAAGGCTTAGTTTGCGTTGCAATAATGAGGTTATGATGGAGAGAAAGCTAGTTTGTCTGTCTAGGTTGTTCTATAGATAGTATTTAAACGTTAAGTTTAAGTGTGGGGAAATGTTAGTTCTAAATAAGAGTTGGGGAAATACTTTTGGAGCCATAATTTGAGTAGTCGATGGAGCCTGGAAGAGGTTGGCTCCATCCACTATACTTCTCAACTCAAGATTCTGTTCAGAATGTATATGAAATTTTTATAAGCATGCAGGTAGTCTTTGACTTACAACTGTAATGGAGTCTGCCCGTTGCTGCCATAACTTCTCTTGATTGTAATTTATGGTATCACGTGACTGACATTTTTTTGTAGCAGTTGTTAAGGGAACCCATTTTTTTCTACCTTACATTTTGGTCAAAAATTGGATATGAAATTCGATTTTTGGCAAAAATGTGATTTGTAATTGCGTGACACTAAGATGCTGAAACTGCGAACTGGTTGATGAATTGTGGCCATGTGACCGTCGGAAAGGGAGTGGCCATTGGAACTTGGGAATTGGGAGAGTTCGTCACAACTTTGATCCTAAGCTAAGGACTACCTGTACTTAATATGTCTAAAATAGTTAGTGGTTGCTTTTTAACTAAAAAATAAATGAGGTGTTACACTTTGCTTTTTCTAAAGTGTAGAGTCAGGAATAATGTTTTACCTATAGTTTTAAATGTAATTAAAAGTGTAAGTGTATTTTAAGTGTAATTCATGAGACACTTTTTGGATACCTAACTAGCCATATGAGCTTTTGAAAATTCTAATTTGTATTAGAAAGTTCAGTATGGGTAAAAAGTAAAATATACAATGCCTTCACAGGAGTGTGATCCAAAGCAAACTTCTACTATACTTTGGGTGACATAAAAGTTTAAGTTATTATAATTGGTCACACTGTCAACCAGATAGTTTGACTAGATTTGACATTTGAGTCCTTCTCAAGAACCTGGGATGTGCAGATGTTATTGTTTGATGGTGTAAAAAGTATTATCCAGGATGTAAGCTATTCCAGATAAAGCTGCCTTTGCAATTGACTGATGGCGTTTTTGTCAATTCCGATCGTGTTCAAGTAGTGCTCCAGATGATTTCAGATTGCATCCAAGGACGTCTATTGCTATTATTAAAAACAAAATATAAATAAACAACATGCTAGGTCTGTAAGTGTAACCACAAAAATTCATATTTATTGGTTATTTAATAAATTCACATGATAGCACAGCTTAGATTCTGTGTGACATACATCAATTTAAAATGTTTTAATTCAGGAAAGAAAAAAATTGAGGCTCAATTAAAATTCCAGCTGTAAGTGGGATCTTCTATTACCCTGTCCCCAATATGCAAGGGAAGCAAGTTTTTAATACCTTTCCCAAAGCCAACAAGATTGGGACTAAATATATGCTGGAGGAAGGAGGAGGATAGGTGCTATACTGAAAAAGGCATACCTCTTATGTGCTATCAGGTGTCATTGTTTCAGTGAAGGAACCTGAAGTGAACCCTTCCTGTGAGAACATGTGGGGCAATAGAAGACAATCTGAGAAAGGTGGTCCTGCAGTAACCTAGTTTCCCTGTTACATAGGGCATTATGTGTGATTTCCGGTCACTTTCATTGCACTCAGAAGCCTAGTGGGAGCTAGAGCAGTTCATGAAGTAGTTAAGTGGATGTACTGAGGTGTGTCCACAAGTACCTGTGCTGCTTTATTATGGAATAATTGTAGCTTCTGGATAGTTTACAAGGGTAGCTCCATGTTCAGTGAATTCTAATTTGGCAGCAATAAAGCATGACTGACAATAAACAGAACTTGCCAAATCAGGAATGTACAATTGGTACACAAAATACAAACATTGTATGAATGAATTCAGAAGAGCAGTTACATGCAGTTTTAAGTGGGGAGGTATAAATCCCCACTTAGGATTCCCCCAATACGGAAATATCTCCATTAGAATTAGGGGCTCCAAGCACTTGGTCTTTCACTAAGGTTGAGCTGAAGCCTGTTCTCCATTCAGTCGTCTATAACATCCAGGCATTGGGCCAAAACCTTGACAAACACTTGGTCAGCTAAGAGCAGAGTTACACAATTGAGTATCAACATAATGATGAGACTGCACTCCCATGCTAATGGATTGCTTCCCCCATAGGTTTGTGTAAATTTTAAATAAAAATGGGAGAAAATGGAGCCATGAGGCACTCATAAACAGGAGACTTGCTTTATGTCTAGACTGTTTTACTCCCAACACCAACCTGCTGATGTTTCACAGGCTTTTGACAAGGATGACTGGATTCCCCTTGGACTATCTTGGTTTGATTCTTTTTCATTCTGTATGGGGTTTTTTTATCCTCCTTGCCATCTTTTATTTTGTTTCTTGCTGTATTTTTTCTTGTTGATGATACTTTTTCTTGTGAGCTGTCCAGAGTTCTTGGGAGATGGCAGGCATGCACATTTAATAAATACCGTAGTTTAGATCAGCCCTAGAGGGAAGAATACAGGTAGTCCTTGGTTAACAATGGTAATTGGAACCAGGAACTCCGTTGCTAAGCGATTTGGTTGTAAAGTGCATCATCACATGACTTTTCCACTTTTGTTAAGCACATTCTGCATTATACGGTAAGTAAGTGTGATTTTACAAGTCCATTTGTAACCGCCTAATGGCTTCCCCATTGATATTGCTTGTCAGAAGCTGGCAGTGAAAGTCATATATGGCAGTCATGTGACTGTGGGACATTACGACTATCACAATTGTGAGCCAGTTGCCAAGCAACCAAATTGTGGTCATGTGACATTGGGGAAGCTGCACTAACCACAACTTCAAGGACCAGATACAAGTCTCCTCATTCAGTGCCATCATAACTTTGAATAATTGTTAATGAACAACTACGAGTAATATAACATTTGATAAGGATATTGCATTCAATAATGTTTTGAACAAATTCATAATAAATTACTTTCTTATATTTCTGAATTTGAATGCAACAGCAGGTTTCTTTTGAATTAATTTTAATATGCTTAAAACAATCTGCCATGATTTCCAGTCATCCATTTTAACAGAATTTAGTTTTCTTATTCTAAAGTAATAAGAATGCTACCAGTTCTTCTGTGATTATCTGTAAAGTCACTTATATTATTTAATTCTGTTTCAAGTAACATCCATTCTTTCCCCCCAAATTTTTTTTGTCACAATCTGTACAGACTGAGTCCATCAGTGACCAGTCTGAGAGTACTTGTGACTTCTACAACAAGCAACTTTGAAATATAAAATAAGAATGGTGATGTTTTCATATGCTTATCTCTTCCCCTTTTTGTTTCAGTTGAACTGAATGCTCTTTATTTTACTAGAATCTACTGTTGTTAGATCTTTGGTGTCTCTTTTTTGTGGGCTTCTTGTATTTAATAGTATTGCATATTTTAATTTTTAAAAGAAGAATATGTTGTAATATAACAATAAAATAAACATGCAATAATATTGGAAAACTATCTTGAAAAAACAAACAAGCCAGATAACAGACAACAAATATAACAAAATAGTAGAAGACCATCTGAGAAAATATTAACCTTAACAAATTGCTCATTTAACTTTCTGGAATTATTAACTTTCTGTCTATTGCTTTTTTTTAAATTCAAAAAGTTTTATTAGTACAAAGTACAAACATTTTTCTCTTTTTCTTCCCCCCTACCCTCTCCCCTTCCTCCCCATCCTCCCCCCCCCCCGACTTCCCAGAAAAAGCACAGGGTATAGTATACAATAAGCATAAAATTAAAATATACTAACAAATTATACAAATTTGTTAGTATAATTTGTTAAAAAAATTATAAACTGTCTATTGCTTTTATTATATAGTTTCAGGACTGTTTCTTTTTGTTATCAAGTATTTCTTGATTCTTATGGCATTGTTAGCATAATTGTGCTTGCAATGTTTATAAAATAGCTCTTTCCTTCTTGGCTTTACTGTAATGATGGGTCACATTAATTTTTAATGGTTAGGTATTATTTGACACTTTCAAAGTTATTTATTTCAAATGAAGGCAAATATACGTGTCCTAGGATAATGTTGCAGAATCCAGTCTGGGTTGGTCATCAAGACCAGAGCTTTAGTCTTCTGGGATTTCGGACTCATGCTGGAGCCCATTCTCAGGGAACTTCTCTGTAGCAGAATGTGTGCTTCGGGCTATTCTGTGTGTGGTATTTATATGGTGCCTGGTTGTGTGTGGCCTTTTAGTTGTTGATGGTTTTTTAAAAACATCATAGCCTGTATATTCAGTTTTAATACTCTACTATGAAATTATTTATTATATATTTGTAAAAAAACTTATTAAAATAAGGCAAAGATTGCTATTACAGTAAGACAGAACCAATACCTTATACCAGAGGTCTTCAAACTTGGCAACTTTAAGACTTGTGGACTTCAACTCCCAGAATTCTCCAGCCAGCTGGCTGGAGAATTCTGGGAGTTGAAGTCCACAAGTCTTAAAGTTGCCTAGTTTGGGGACCCCTGCCCTATACAATATGAAAAAGTAAAAACTAAACAATGTTTCAAAAAGTTACAATTCTAAACAGGACCATAATAGCAATAAAAGTCTATTAAAAGAGACAGTGTCTTAAGTACAGCCAAAAGCATTGGTAATTAAATCGTTAGTTGACTGAATAATCTATATTCATTATCTAATGTAACTAGGCTAGGAAAGGAATTCCATAATCAGAGCACCTGTATCAAGAACATTCTCAAGTTTATGTCAACTTTATATTGTTATCTCTCCTGAAACAGCCAAGAGAACTTTACTTTAACAATACACCTAAACAGTGTTCTTTAAAAACAATTGAAGGGTCCTTAGTGTTCTCTGAGCTTGCTTTTTTTCTAGCAGATGTTTCATTACCCAAACTAAGTAACATCATCAATGCTAGTAAGGAATGGGGTTTGCTATCAGTGTATATTCTAGTGCAGTGATGGCGAACCTTTTTTGGCTCGGGTGCCAAAAGGGTGTGCGCACATGCGATAGCGTGCGGGCACGTGCCCACACCCATAATGCAATGCCCTCCCCCGTGCATGCACACAACCCTCCGCATTGCCCCCCTGTGCATGCGCACAGGCCTCACTGAAGCCTCCGGACTTCCAGTAGGCCCGTTGGGCTGTTTTTCGCTCTCCCCAGGGTTCAGGAAAGCCTCCTGAAGCCTGGGGAGAGCGAAAAACAGCCCAACGGGCCAACCGGAAGTTTGGAAATGAACTTCCAGTTGGGCCATTTTTCGCCGTCCCCAGGGTTCAGGAAAGCCTCCTGAAGCCTGGGGACGGCAAAAAGCAGTCCAACGGGCCAACCGGAAGTTCGTTTCTGAATTTCCGTTTGGCCGTTTTTCACTCTCCCCAGGCTTCAGGAGGCTTTCCTGAAGCCTGGGGAGAGCGAAAACGGCTGAAAAGGCCAAAAATCAGCTGGCCAGCACGCTCATGCGCGCTGGAGCTGACATAGGGCAACGCCTTGTGTGCCCTCAGATATGGCTTCGCGTGCCACCTGTGGCACGCATGCCGTAGGTTCACCATCACTGTTCTAGTGTCTTGCCCTTTCAGTGTTAAAAACAATTTAATATAAACTAGAAGCAATAAAATACTCTCATATTAAACAACACTGTAAACATATTAAACAACTCTGTAAACTCAACAGCTACCTATCAGGCCAGTTAAAACTAATTCAGGGCTGTAATTAGTTTTGAACCTAGATCAGGGGTCCCCAACCTTTTGGACCTCAGGGACCACCAAGGTCATAATTTTAAATCCCACGGACCCTAATTCATAATTAGCAGACCACTAATATGAATTTTTTTAAAAAGATAAATACATTTGTAAAATAATGATCAGAGAATGTCCATTTTATTAATATGAAATGCACCTATTTAATATAACAAAATTATAAATGCTTATTTAATTATAACAAAATCGTAAATGCTTATTTAATCATAACAAAATCTTTAAAGGTTGTTTTAATTGTAACAAAATTATTAAAGTTAATGTAATTATTACAAAATAATTGAAGCTAATTTGACGGTGGCTTGCTGATGTTGGAAAAGTCAGTCTCATATTCCAGAGCTGTAGCTCTAGTCCCTTCCCTCCCCTCTACTCCCCCATTTCCTTTCCTTCTTTCCTTTCCTCTTCTATCTTTCCTTTCCTCCTCTTCCTTTCCTTTCCTTTCCTTTCCCTCTTTCCTTTCCTTCTTTCCTTATTCTTTCTTTTCTTCTTTCTTTTCCTCTCCTCTCCTTTCCTCTTCTTCCTTTCCTTTCTCTTCCCTTCCTTTCCTCTTCTTCCTTTCCTTTCCTCTTCTTCATTTCCTTTCTTTTCCTTCTTTCCTCCTCTTCCTTTCCTTTCCTTCTTTCCTTTCCTCGCTTTCCTTTCCTCTTCTTTCCTTCTTTCCTCTCCTTTCCTTTCCTTCTTTCCTCTTCTTCCTTTCCTTTCCTTTCCTTCTTTCCTCCTCTTCCTTTCCTTTCCTTCTTTCCTCTCCTTCCTTTCCTTCTTTCCTTTCGTTCTTTCTTTCTTTCTTTCTTTCTTTCTTTCTTTCTTTCTTTCTTTCTTTCTTTCTTTCTTTCTTTCTTTCTTTCTTTCTTTCTTTCTTCCCCTCCCCTTCCATCTCCCCTCCTCTCCTTCTTTCCTTTATTTTCCTTTCTTTCCCTTCCCCCCCTTCTTTCCTTTATTTTCCTTTTCCTGCACCCAGGTGGAGGAGCTGCTCCAGGATGACCAAAGGGGCAGTCCTGTTACTACCACAGCTCTGGAATATGGGACAGGTCTATGGTGGGGCTGAAAATCCCCTCCATAGGGGTTGGCACGTGCAATGTGCAACTTTGGTGGTGGTGAAATGTGCAAAAAGGAGCGTAGCCCTCGCTGGCCGGAATGAAATAATGGTGCTGTTGTGGCATGGGGGGGGGCGCAAGTGGGCCGAAGCAGGGGTTGTGATGGCTGGAAGCTGCGGGAGCGAAGCGCTACTTGCATTTGCACGGCATCAGCATTCTGCCTCGGTATATTTGCGCCAGCCAGTGACGCAAGGCAGCCATCGTCTCCTGTCGCTCGGGACTCAGAGAGGTAAACAGCATCTGGTCCGGGGACCAGTCAGAGTTTGCTTTCCATTGTAGATGCTAGCTCGGCCCCCTGCAAACTCTCATCTCTCGAGGAGCGCTCGCTGAAGCAGCACAGGAAACTTCGGCCGGGCTCCTCGAGAGACGAGAGTTTGCAGGGGACCGAGCTAGTGTCCGCAATGAACAGCAAACTCTGACTGCTCCCCGGTCTGGATGCCGTTTACCACTCCAAGTCCCAAGCGACAGGAGACGAGGGCTGCCTTGCACCACCAGCTGGCACAAATATACCGAGGCGGAATGCTGATGCCGCATAAATACTGATGTTGCACTACAGCAGAGAGAAGCAGCCGGAGAGAATCTAGCAGGCGCTTTCTCTTGGGCCTCCCACTCGGAGGCCTCGCAGAAGGAGAGATGTAGGCCCGAATGGCGGCTGAACCTCCCCCTGCCAGGCAGCCATTTGGCTGAGCACGGTGAGTTCTTGGTCTTACCTTCCTGTTCCAGCTCGTGTGGCTTGCACCGCTATACTCAAGGTGACGTTTGCACTCGGCCTTAAGAGTGGGAGCTGGCATGTGGGTGGGGTGATGTTGGCCGGTGCAGCCTTGTGTTCCCGCGCGCGGGCTGGATTAATTGCTCTCGACCATATCCAGCCCAGGGGCCAAGATTTCTCCATGGACCACAAAAATTTTATCAAGGACCACCAGTGGTCCGCAGACCACCAGTTGGTGACATGTGACCTAGACAATACTTTCCTAAGAATGTTCTGAATATGCCCAGCCATTATCCCCTAAAACATCATCCTAAGAAGATGATAAATCAGTTGCTATGGTAAACAAATGTGATGAGTTTAAGTAATAAAGTTTAAATTAAATATGTGCTTGAGTACATGTATGATTCCTTATGCACAGATTAGGAGTGTCATAAGATTTTTGCAAGTATATGTATATGTCACTGCATTCATAACTCTAGTAAATAAATGTGTTGGTAGCACTAATCATATTCCTCATGCTCATGCAAATAGATGCACTTGAAAGTAAATGCACAAAACAAATTACAACATTCTGTGATTCCTCTTTGGACATATACCGTATTTTTCGGAGTATAAAACGCACCTTTTTCCTCCCTAAAAGAGGCTGAAAATTTGGGTGTGTCTTATACTCCAAATGTAGCTTTTCCAAAGCGTTTTTCCCCAGCTCTAAGGAGGTGCTAACGATCTTCCCGGCTTCCTACTCCTCTTTGCAGGCTTGTTTTCATTCCTACTCGTCTGAAAAAGGTCTTTTCAGCCCTAACAAGATGCTAACGATCTTACCGGCTTGCAGCATTTTTTAATTCCTACTCCCTTGAAGTAGTTTTTTACCAGCCCTAAGTATTTGCAGGCTTGTTTTCATTCCTACTCCCTCTGAAAAAGGTTTTTTCAGCCCTAACCAGGGGATAAAATAATGTGCTGATGCTGAACAGACTAAGGACACTAGCCAGATGAATACCTGGTAGGTAGATTTTTTCCCCTATTTTCCTCCCCCCCAAACTAAGGTGCGTTTTATACTCCGAAAAATACGGTAATCCAAATCTGAATGTGACATTCCCAGTTTATATTTAATTTCCTGAAGTAGCTGTCTCATATTTTATCCAAGGCCTAGATTCTTATTGATTTCCAATGCAAACCACTGTTGAGTATTAACAGTCCAATTTACAAGTAAAATATATTGTTAGTTTAACATAGTGCTACCTTTCCAAACTATATTCTTGGTGCATCATACTGAGATATTTAGTTGAAGAAAGGTCAGTAGTGCCTGTAAGATTGTGATAAGATGGGCGGCCAATAAATTTTACAAATAATAAATAAAACTTAATGCCAACTTCTATCAAAGTATTTGTTTGCTTATAATAATTTAGCAGTGTGTTTATATTCTATTCAGTTTGTATGTTTTACTATCTACATTCGGGCCGCTTTTTAAAGAAGTTTTTATATAAAAGGTATAACCATCACACTTTTTTTCATAAATGCTTTACTTGATAGATATTACATTTTATATTCTGGCTTTTTATATGCATAAAAACTGGGTATGAGGAATAGGACAGTACTCTGGAAGAAGTTGATTAGAACACTGAGTGAGAATTTTCTTGGTTGCTGAAGATGGACTTCTCAGAATCATTAACCTCCACCTTGCTAGAAAAGCAGGGCTACTATCTTCCTGTTTCATGGTGGAAGCCCTCTGCTTGATGTAGAGATACATAAATGGGTAAACAGATCTAAGAGAAGCTTAATGATGCCAGTACAAGTAGTCCTCGACTTACAACAGTTCATTTAGTGACTATTGGAAGTTACAATGGCACTGAAAAAAGTGACTTATGACTGTTTTTCATAAAACTGTTGCAATATCTATATGGTCATGTGGTCAAAATTCAGACATTTGGTAGTTGACTCATATTTATTATGATTGCAGTGTCCCGGGGTCATGTGGTCCCCTTTTGAAACCTTCTGACAAGTAAAGTCAATGGAGAAGCCAGATTTACTTAACAGTCACATTACTAACTTAACAACTGCAATGATTCACTTAGCAACTGTGGCAAGAAAGGTTGTAAAATGTAAAATTCGTTTAATAACTGTTTTGCTTAGCAGCACAAATTTTGGACTCAATTTTGGTCATAAGTCAACCTGTATGGACTTTGGAATTTAGTGGGAATAAGCTTCATTTGGGTCCTAGCTACTATGCAATGCTTAAGAGACAAGGGAAGGCCCAAATTAGTTTTTGTATTCAGCATAAATGCTTAGGCACTAGAAAGTAGGGATATTTTGGTTAGGCGCTAGCTACTTCTGCAAACTTAAGGTGTATTACTCTTTTCCAAGAAGAGAATTTGAAGTTGCTCTAAGCCAGGGGTATCAAACTCGAGTTCATTGAGGGCTGCATCAGGATTGTGTTTGACCTCGGAGGGCCAGAGTCAGTGGTGGGTTCCTACCGGTGCAGTCCAGTGCTTAGCTCCGGTAGGGAGTGGCCAATTGTGCAATTTGCACGCGACCGCTTGGGTGCCGTCTTCGCCTGTCCGTCGCGCGCGTCGCCATCTTTTAAAAAGAATTTTTGGCCTTTTTTGCTTCTGCGCATGCGCGGAAGCAAAATCTCACCAAAATCTTGTGAGGGGACACGCGTGCGCGCAAGATTTTGGCAAGATTTTGCTTCCGCGCATGTGCAGAAGCAAAATTGTGCCAAAATCGCACGTGCACGATTGAGCCACCCAGAGTCTCTGTGGAGTGGGCGGCATAGAAATGCAACTAATAAATAAATAAATAAAATATTTCGGCGAGATTTTGCTTCCGCGCATGCGCAGAAGCAAAATCGCGTGAGAGGGTGCACGCACGTAGCAAGCGCATGCACGTGAGGAATGTGGAGATGTGCACGCAGGGCGCCAGTATTGGTAAGTTAGTAACCCGCTCCTGGCCCGGGGTAATGGTGGCCGTGGCGGCCGTGGCCAGGGTGGGCATTACACACAGGCTCAAAATGCAATTTTCCCCTTCTTTCTTCCCACTGTTCTTTATTATAACCATTTTCCTATCTCTTCTACCAGATATTACTGGCAAACATTTATTACTTATTCTTCATACTCATACTCCACTAAACTTTTTATTTCTAAATTTATACCCCATTGTTTAATAGTAAATTGCTTTTCGAGGCACGAAAGCTATTTATACAAAAGCTATCTAACTAATAATAAAAATACAATAGCATAAATAACATGATAATACAAGATATAACAGCAGAGGTAAATTTCCAGGATAGTAAATAGCTATCAATTATAGATTGTTGATTGTAGATTAAATGGACCTACAGTATGTAAAATCTGGCATGTAGTAGTAACATAGGATGTTGCTTGTTTTCTATCCAGATCAGGCGGTTACTTAAGGCCACATAATTGTAATCCAGTCTAATGCAGTCCCCCTGCAGCACTCTGCCGGCTAAAAAGTGGGCCGCACGGAGGCCCCGTATGGCCCGCTTTTGGCCCATGGAGTGCTGCTGGAGGCCAGGGAGGCCAGAACAGGCCATGCGGGGGCCTTGCGGGGCCTCCACGTGGCCCGTTTTTGGCCAGTAGAGTGCTGCAGGAGAACGAAAATGGGCCGTTTTGGCAGGCAGAGGCACCACAGGCTGGTCCTTTGATATTTCCAGGCCGACCCTGCGGGCCAGGTTTAAGTACCCCGCGGGCCTTGAGTTTGACACCCTTGCTCTAAGCAACGATGGCAAACCTCTTTCTTTTGTTCATAAAGAGCCATCTATTTCCATTTCCAGAAGCTTAGTAAGTCCCATTCATTCTCATCACCTTATTCATAGGAAGACAGGTGAGTGGAGGAAGAAGGCTACAATTTCATGTTCAAATTGTAGCCTCAGAAGCCTGAGCAGTATAGAAGATCCCTTATTCCTGAGACCCATTCCTAGGTTCAGGATACTGTTTTTCCTGCATTCTACATCTACACATTAGAAACTGTTTCACGTTAATTTTTTTGTCCAGTGATGCTTAATAAATTAGGTACTTAACTTCAAGAAAGGGCAAAATAATAGTTGTGTCTCGGGAGGTTCCTAAAGGGCAACAGAGAGTAACCAAGGGGGAGTAAGTAAAATCAGCCAAGATAAAAGTTTCATTAATAGCAAAAACTTCAGATGACTATAGAATGGTCACCTGAAGTTTTAGCATCAAAATCCTGAAGGCAGTACTGGTTCTGAAAGAGAAGTGCTTATAGTCCTCAGTGAGTAGAAATTCCACTAGGAATCCTCTTGGAAAAAACCTGTAGCAATTTCAATGACCATCTGAATCTCAGGCTATGTTTATGTGTTCTCTCAGAAGACCTGGTAGAAAGGACATCAATAAATGAAGAAGGAAAGCAAGAGAAGAGAACATATGTAGCCCAAGGTTGAACAGGGGAGTCATTGATGCTTTGAACCTGGTTGGTTGCTTGCTTGTATACAAATAGTAATCGTCATCATCAATGCAAATGAGTGTGGGTTTTGACCTATGAACAGGGAGCAAAATCCACACTCACACAGACAATGTTACAGGGTGGATTTGATTTAAATCAAGTTGATTTAAATCACTAGTAATAATAATAACAACAGAGTTGGAAGGGACCTTGGAGGTCTTCTAGTCCAACCCCCTGCCTAGGCAGGAAACCCTAAATCAAGTAAAAAGGCTTGATTTAAATAAACTCAATTTAAATCATAATTTTTAAAGAGCAACTGTAATCTCTGTCCCGCAGTGGCTCCTCCTCTGACCTGCTGTTGACTCACCGACAGTCCCAATATTGCAGAATATGTAGCTTCATGCTACATAACTAAACTCCATTTCATGCTGAATAAACTAAATTATTAATGTATCTTAAATAGAAAACTATCTTTAGATAGTTTTTTATTCAGAAGCATTTTAATAAAATAAATTTGATCAAAATAAATAAATAAATAAAATATTTAATAAAATAAAAAATATTTTAATAATAAAAAAATCTGATTTAAATAAAAAATCTGTTTTCTTGTTTTTTTAAAAAAAATCATCGATTTTTATCCACCCTGCAATGTTATTTACTTGTCTAGTTGGGTAATGAAATATTTGCAAGCAGATAGCTTAGAGAGCATCAAAGATTCCACAGCAAAATTCAGAACAGATCTCTTTTTGGATGGCCTACCATTAGCATTAAAGTGCTTGCACAGTAGGCTTATGATTTAGAAATTGCTTGGTAGATAACCAATTGAAAGCTAATGTAGGGAAGAAGCTACTCAAAGAGGCAATCACATAGGAAGAAATCTATAGCTCTAAGGAGGAAAGCAAATAGAAGTCCTGCATCATGCTTTCAAATTATAAAGATCAAAGCTTCTACCTTCTTTTGGAAAGGAAGCAGACAAGGAAATACATACTTCAGCTTCCAGACTCAACAAAGCACTATTTGCTAAAAATGGCAAAGACCAAGAAAAATACTCTTCAGGATGATATTATTACTCCTACGGGATCACTCAACTGCAGAAATTCTGGCCTACTGTCAGACCAGATGAGTGCTGGTACCCAGGCAGAATATACAGTAGAGTTCATACAAATGAATATCACACATATCAAAGCCAAAGGTGTGGGATCTGAGAAAGATGGGCAGTTAAGAAGTGTGAAAAATAAAATAAAAGTTTCCATGAACATCTCATGACAAATTGCATACCTCAGATGTCTTCATCATGGTTCCCCCCCACTTGCTAAGAACAATAGATATGGGAAAGATTATCCTTAACTTTGGGTCTTAGAATAATCTTATTAGGCATTGAAACTTTAGGATGAAGATACTGAAATCAAAACTGGAAGCCATCCTACTTCCTAGATTCGTAGGTTTGTTAGAGGCTTATATAAAAGTCTCAATCAGAATCTCCCACTAGTGGTTTCATAGGTTTCATACAAGAGCACTCTGTTTCAGTTCAGAATACAGATACTTCTCAACAATTGAGACCAGAATTTCCATTGCTAAGCAAAGCAGTTTAGTGAGTCACTCCTAATTTTACAGCCTTTTTTGCCATGGTTACTAAACAAATTTATGCAGTTGTTGAGTGAACCATGCAGTTGTTAAGCAAATCTGGCTTCTACCATTCACTTTTGCTTGTCAGACTTTCCCCATCTGGGAAGGTCTCAAATGACAATCATATCACTCTGATCAGGGGGATAAAAATGGATTATTATTTTTAAAAAATAAAAAAATCAGACTTTTTGATTTAAATCAGATTTTTTAAAATTTAAATTGGATTTTTATGATTTTTATCAAATTTATTTTAATAAAACACTTTTGGAGTAAAAATCTAATTAAAGATAGCCTTCTATTTAGGATACATTAATAATGTAGTTTATTCAGCATGAAATGTAGCTTACCGTATTTTTCGGAGTATAAAACGCACCTAGATTTTAGAGGAGGAAAACAAGGAAAAAAGTATTCTGAACCAAATGGTGTAATAATATATTATTTAATAAAATACCAGTATAGCAGAATACTTTTTACAACCATGTATACTTTTTACAACCATGTACACTTTTTACACATTTTGGCTTTGACATTTTTCTGCAAGAAAGAACAATAATGTTTCCTTTATAACAATGCAGAACCATATTCATACAATCATATGCACACACCCCCACCCTAAACTTCAAACTTGGCAAGTTTAAGACTTGTGGACTTCAACTCCCAGAATTCCTCCTCCAGTCATGCTAGCTCAGGAATGGGAGTTAAAGTCCACAAGTCTTAAAGTTGTCAAGTTTGAAGAGCCCTGGATTAGAGGTGGCAAGGGTCTTCAAACTTGGCAACTTTAAAACTTGTGGACTTCAACTCCCAGAATTCCTCCTCCAGTCATTCCTGAGCTAGCATGACTGGAGGAGGAATTCTGGGAGTTGAAGTCCACTAGTCTTAAACTTGGCAAGTTTCAAGACCCTTGCACCCCTAACCCAGGGCTCTTCAAACTTGGAAGTTGGTCTTCAAACCTGTCAGGCTGCTCGCTTCGGGCAGCAGCAGTGGTGGCTCCGGCGGCGGCGAGTATTGGCGGTGGTGAGTATCGATGGCGTCGGGGGCTGCGTCAGTGTCGGGTCCTGCAGTGGGGGCGGGGCTGCAAGGGGGGCAGCCGTGGCGGCTTTCCCGTGGTCCGGTGGTGGCGGCGGCCAGCAGCGTCGGGAGCGACTTTGCTGTGGGGCGGCCGCAGCGGCTTTGTTGTGGTTCGCCGCCGCCGGCTTTCCCGTGGTCCGGCGGTGGCGGCGGCCAGCAGTGGCGGGAGTGACTTTGCTGTGGGGCGGCTGCGGTAGCCGCGGCGGCTTTGTTGTGGTCCAGCGGCAACGATTTTCCCATTGTCCGGCGGCAGCGGTGGTGGGCAGCAGCGGTGGCAGTGGCTTTGCCATGATCCGGCGGCGGCGGCAGGAACAGCGGGGGCTTTCGGGCAGCAGCGGGCGGCGGCAGGAACGACGGGGACTTTCGGGCGGCGGCATGCAGCGGCAGTGAGGAGTTCGGGCGGTGGCTCGCTGCGGGTGGCGGCGGCAGTGGCAGGCTTCAGGCAGGAACAGTGGCGGGGAAGGGGGTCAACATTCGGAGTATAAGACGCACCCAGTTTTTGACCTTCTTTTTCCGGGTAAAAAGGTGCGTCTTATACTCCGAAAAATACGGTAGTTATGTAGCATGAGGCTGTATATTCTGCAATATTTACATTTTTGGTAAACTCATTCAATGAATCCAAATTCTGCAAGCTAAATAGGAAATCTTCATTTTGTTTGCAAATAATAATATTAAAGATTCTAACTACCTGCAAGAATGAATCCTTACATTTAGAGAACACCTGTCATTTCAGATCCATCACCGCAGCGCCTGTTAGCGGGCATCCACTCACCTGCTGCCTGCCGCGTCCCTCACCTTGTTGTGTCACATAAAGTGAATGGGACTGTCGGTGAGTCAACAGTGGGTCAGAGGAGGAGCCGCTGCAGGTCAGAGGTGCCAGTTGCTCTTTAAAAATTATGATTTAAATCAAGTTGATTTAAATCAAGCATTTTTACTAGTGATTTAAATAATAATTTAAATCTTGATTTAAATAAAATCAACCCTGACTCTGATGCTTTAACTATCATAAATATATGCTGGTTGCCAACTGCCCAAGGTTTGATCACATTACTGGGAATGCTATGACAATCGTAAATGTGAGGAATGGTTATAAGTCACTTTTTTCACTGCTATTGTAAATTTGAGTGGTCATTAAAGGAATGGTTATAAGTTGAAGATTACCTGTGTTCATTTTCAAGCTGGCACAACCCCCCCCCTCAATATATTCCTCAAAGCAGTGGCAGTTCTTATGTAGCATTTAAGAACACAGAGGTCCATCTTTATATGTTGAATGCATTTTGAAGCCAAGAAAGAAAGGCTACTATGCAGAATGTTAGCATATCTGAAGCTGGCAAGGTTACAGAGGAAGATCACTGTAGTGATTCCCTCTCTCATTTCAGAATCAGATTACCAGCTGAACCCAGTTGCATATAAAATT
Organism: Diadophis punctatus similis; assembly: GCA_023053685.1. Classification (NCBI taxonomy): domain Eukaryota; kingdom Metazoa; phylum Chordata; class Lepidosauria; order Squamata; family Dipsadidae; genus Diadophis; species Diadophis punctatus. The sequence goes on along the minus strand of JALIGW010000003.1, from coordinate 113,274,551 downwards.
GCCAAGCAAGGTAATCCAATCCCTGCATTAATAGACTAGAGTAGTTCCAGGCAATTTGGCAGTGGGAATGCCACTCAAAACTGATCAGGAACCAGATGACCAAATATGCCAATCTTAGGTGATGGGGAGGGCGGCAAACTTCCAAGGTAGGCCAAGACTCATAGTGGATAATGATCCCATTATGAGTCAACAATGATCATCAACAAACTAGAGTGGAGGAAAATGTGTCTGACATCTGCAGAATTTTTCAAGAATATTCAGATATATTGACTTGTTCATGACAGTACACAATAGGCAAGTGAAATGCTTCTTTTCTAATTTTAAGACAACAGAACTGAGGGAATCAATGCCCTAATGGTACCATGGTTGACAGGACAACTCATGCTTTATACAGCACTTCCCAAAGTGCCATTCAAATTAAGCTGTTTGGGGAGTAGGAAATTCTAGTCAAATCATTCTAGACCAGGAGGCCATGTTTTCTTCTTTTAAAGGGGACAGACAGGAAACTGCAGTAATTCTTGAAATGTTCAGACATCCTATCTCAACTTCCGGTGTTGCAGTGAGATTCAAAGTAACAACAGCTATGCTAAAAATTAACAAAGCAAGCCCAAAACCTTCAAGTTCAATAATGGAGACCAGCGAAGGGTCATATTCTTTTAGATGGTTTGGTACATGTTTGAATGATGATGCAAAAGTCAGAAATCTTTGGTACTGATAATAGAGATCCCTGAATTATTGCACTTTCTAGAGAGAGAATTGAAGAAAGGGCTAGCAACCATCAGGCTGCAGATGCAAGCAGTTGCTTTAGATCTAGTTGTCTGGTACCAACAAATAACATCTTCCTCAGACAACCTTCATGTGAATTGCTTAGGCATGAATGTGTCTCATCCTCAGTCATCCTCAGTGATCTACCATTTACTACACTCTACTCATTAGTACAGTACTCAAGTTCTTAATTTTCCCTTCAAACCCATTAGACAAAATTCCACTAACTTTCTTAAGTCTGTTCTTTAGTATCCCTCACCTTGGAGAGGTAAGAGATGGAATGCTTTCAGCTGGTGGGAGTTTCCATGAGGACAATTCTTCCGGTCTTTATCCCTGCTTCATACCTCAAATGAAATGTCCAGTCCTGGTGTTTACAGCTAACAAGTTACTGCTCCCTTCCTGTGCCACAGCTTCCCAAAGAGCAATTATGTTAAAAGACTTAATGCAGAAGAACAATTAATTGAAATTAGGTTGGGACAGAGTCATCTATTTTTAAAAGCAATTTTAAAATAGTTGATTCATTTCAGATCCAGATTTTAAGTGCATTGATCACAAAGAATGAACTGTTCCACCTTGGAAATACTGTTGTATTAAGTATATCCCTTTTTCTGTTTGTTCAATTTTTGATGAACAAGGACAATAGTTAAATTTACTGTGAAGTACCTTACTGTTCAGAGAAAGATGCAGATATTTAGGAGGGGAAGTAGATTAAGATAATCTACTATACTCATTGTTTTATGTTGTTCCCATGTATTTTATCATTTACAAGTAGAATATGTAGAACATAGAAATACAGAGTTGGAAAGGTTCTTGGAGGTGTTCTAGTCGAATCTCCTGCTCAAGCAGGAGACCCTATGCCATTTCAGACCAGTGACTGTCCACTCTCTTCTTAAAAGCCTTCAGTGATGGGGCACCCTCAACTTCTGAAGGCAAGGCATTCCACTGGTTAATTGTTCTCGCCGTTAGGAAATTTCTCCTTAGTTCTAGATTGCTTCTCTCCATCCATTGTTTTTTGTCTTGCCTTCTAATGCTTTGTGGTAGCCCCTCAGATATTGGAATACTGCTATCATGTCACCCGTAGTCCTTCTTTTCACCAGACTAGACATACTGAATTCCTGCAAGTGTTCTTCATAAGTTTTAGCCTCCACCCCCTAATCATCCTTGTTGCTTTTCATGGTAAAGGAAGAATTAAACCTACTCATTTGAAGTCAGTACATTTAACTGAAGGATGGGATTTCCTCCATGGAACAGGAAGAAGTCCCCATCTCCTAGTTGTATGAGATAGAATTAATTTTGGGTGTGTTGGGTCCATTTTCTTGTGATCAGAAATGTACTTCCTAATAAGTCTAGCTACTCTTGCACACTTTTAACATTTTGCAGGTCCCATGGATAAATTTACTTTTTATATAGCTTAATTTATGTGTGTTTTTATCAAGAAATATAAGAATGAAAGTATTCTCTATACTATATAACATTAGGTAGACACCGATGCTATTCTGTGCTTGACTATAGGAGCTTACTGGGTGACTTTTTACCAGTCATTCTCTTTCAGCCCAACCTATCTCACATATGGTTATTGTAATGAAAACAATGGAAGGAGAGACCAGTATGTTCACTGCGTTATACTCCTGAAGAAAAAGATGGGATATAAATCTAAATAATTATTTAGTCATAATAATAATAATGATTATGATGCTAGAGATTGATGGATGATTAACATGGACAGATAATTTTCTGTCTTCTCAAATATGTTAGAGGTGAGTGAAGAGAAGTATGGCTTGTATGAGGCAAAGTATGGAAATCTTAGGCTTGATTTTGATTTAACATGTCTATTACAAAAACAGATTTGATTCTTATTCTTTATAAACCTTTTATTGTTCAACTTCTAGAAAAATATATGTTTGGAGATGGAATCCTAGAATAATTATGCAACTGAAATTGAAATATTCTACTTGCAAATCCAGATTAGCATCCACAGTTACCAGTAGATTAGTTCATTTGGTTCTCTTTCTGTTGCTATTGATTTTTTTTATTCTTCCCATAGGCTCCATGAAGAAATAGTTGACTTTTATGACTTTATGTCCCCATGTCCTGAAGAAGCAGTTATGAGACGAGAAGTTGTGAAAAGAATAGAAACTGTCATCAAAGATCTTTGGCCTACAGCTGATGTAAGCTTACCTCAAGTTGATGCTCTGTATACCATTTTAACTTTGACCACACACATATTCTAATTTTAGAAATTTTAAGCAATTAAATTCAGTATAGATGTTTTTCTTTTCCAGGTTCAGATATTTGGAAGTTTTAGTACAGGACTTTATCTGCCAACAAGGTGAGTCCAGAAATTTTTCATTTGTATTTTTGGCTCTAATGTTATGTAATAGTAACAAAAAAGTTACATGGCACCGTATAAAGACTTATATTACCACTCCAGCCTCACTGGTTATCAAGAAGTCAATACAGGAAAAAGAGGGATCTTGAGCACAGTAAAAACAAAAACAAAAAACCAGAGAGAGAAGGAATAACACAATGATTGCATTTTCATTAACTTAGGTTTCTGTGCAGTAAGGTACATAAATTGTATTTTAGTATCTCTTTAAAATTGACATAATAGAAAAGACATCTGATTTAATTTTAACTGTGTATTGATTCTTCAGGTTTAGCTTTAAACCTGAAAAATTGTTATATCAACAACATTAGAGTACTGTATCTCTAGGGATGCTAACATTTCTAATTTATCATCTTTTGTACAATAGTATGAACATAAAGAACATTAATATTCTCCTACAACTTTCAGGTACAAAAAAACTATGAACAATCAACTCTGATACGAACGAACTTCTAAACCAAGTTTTAAAAACCCAAAACTATATCAGTATTAGCTGTTATGGAAGTTTGTTTTAGGCTGAGGCTCTGTAGCATTTTAACTTCTTTATTATCCTTCCCCAGCTTTGTGCCTTCCAAATGTATTGGAGTAGAATTTTTGACAACCCAATTAACTGGAGAATGATGAAATTTTAGTCTGATATGACTTGGGACTAGAGAAAGGCTGCTGTATATATTACACTATTAAAATTTTGATTTGGAATGAATAACTAACATGTAAAATGCTTAGCGAGGGCTGTAAAGCACTGTAAAGCAGTATATAAGTCTAAGTGCTATTGCTATATTATCATTAAATTAAATATTAAATTGACAAGGTAGTGTATATGGACTGTACAAACAATTAGAGGTATTTTACAACATGCATGAGAGTGAACAAAGATCTGTCTTCCAATTGTTAAAGCATTTGAATAGTTGATCAACCTGCAGATATAGTTAAAATAGTTTTGAAGCAGCTTGGAAGCTTTACAAAAGACATGGAAGCTTTGACAATTCAGAGATATATTTATTTTGTATGTATGTTTCAAACACACTTTCAAATTGTGTTATTTATGTATTCTTCAAATAATTGTTGTATAATACCTAAGTTTCTAATAAACTTTAGCTATGTTTTTATATCTACAGTGATATTGATTTAGTGGTTTTTGGAAAATGGGACAGCCCACCTCTCCAGCAGCTAGAACAAGCCCTAAGGAAACACAATGTGGCCGAGCCACATTCGATTAAAGTACTTGACAAAGCTACAGTAAGTAATTTAAAACAAGTTATCCTGAACATTTCCTTATTGAGGGAAAGTTACATTGTCAGACATGTTTATATTTTACAGGTAGCCCTCAATTTATGACCAATCGTTCAGTGCTGTAGTATGGGACGGTACCAGGAGTCCCAAGGCCTCCTCCATCCCCTGAGGCATTCCAGGTTCTGCTTAATAACCTGCATGTTTGATTAGCAACTGAAACAGGGAGAGCAGGAATTGTAGTCATTAAGTCCGACAATCATGAGTGTGCCTTGCTTAATGACTGCCATGACTTATGATAGTAATAGGCAAGCTCCATTATGATTGTATGTCGAGGACTACCTGTACTTTGGGTTCATTGCTTGCTTATTTATATTATGTTTTTGTGAGTTTCCCCAACTGCAAGTTAGTAACAGGTATTGTTTGTGAAAATGTTATTCCCATTCTCCTGTGCACTGCTTGGAGAGTCCAAGCATGGGTTAACTTCTGTCTGTTTGCCCAGGGATTGAGTAAGAAATATCCGGCCACGCCTTCTCCTTGGCTTCTCTGAATCAGTTGTTTTACTCAGTCTAGCCTAGAGGACGTAAAAACCTTTTCTCTACTCAAAAACTGAGCAAACAAGCAGACATTTTAAATTTGGACTCTTCTTCAACTTCAATAAATTAGAATTCAATCTTGATAATTGTTACTGGAACAGGCGAGTGCAAGGAGGCTTCCTTGCCACCTAGTGGCTTGTGTTTTGCTGCCGGTGTAAGAGTGCTGGTTAGCCGGCTTGCGGGCAAGAACCACGTCCACCCTTTCGTGAGTTATCAAGGCAGCAGGAGTCATTGTCCGAGGCTCCGGCAAGACTCCGAGGAACCACGGCGAGGGATCAGCTGTGAGTCTGGGATCTCCCACTCACGTGGGCGGAACTTTTGCAAACAGTGGAGGACCTGGAGCTGGGAGAGTTCGCTCCCCGATCAGGCACTATTTTGACCATGAGGATCGCCCGAAGTCGCGGTGAGTTGGTGCTGAGAGAGTTCGATCTCCTCAGATGCCATTTTTGATTGAGATTCTCCTGCATGTGCCGCTAGCTCCCCTGCCGCCGGTGTGTGTGCTGGGCGATCCCGGTTCGCCGGTAAGTCCGCCACAACCTGGAATCCTGCAGCTATAGGCGGCTTTGGAGTCATTTTCCTATCACAGGAAAAGCTCCATTGGAAGGATTGTTTCAGAGCTGGAGCTTGGAGGAATTAGTGTCCTTTAAATCAAGGACACAAAGAGGGCTTGGTATTCCTTTGTTGTCCCTTCCTTCCATATCTGGCCATATAACCAGATATTTCTTCAGGGGTTCATTTATCCAAAATGGCTGACAAATCCAGGAAGGGCAGGTCAGCAGTAAGAGAGGCCTCTTCCAAGCTCCAGGATTCTGCCAAATCTGGCAATAAAAGCCATAAGGCAGGGAAAGGGACCCCTGAACAAGGCAAGACCCAGAAGGAAGCCTCTAGAAGGGCATCTTCAGCTGAGGATAGGGACGCTCAGAGGCGTTTGAGAGTCCTTGAAAAACAATTCTCAAAAGCATGTCAGCAGGCCAGGGCCAGTAAGCCTCTATCCCCTGTGCAGGAGGAGTCCCTTCCTCAACAGGAAGGCTCACCTGGAGCCATTGATTCTATTCAGGATTTGTCTCCTGACATTGCCAACGATCCTCTGGATCTGGAAGAAGCAGCTTATAGACCTCTATCTGAGACCTTTATAGGTCATGGTTCAGGTGATTTGGTGCCTCCACGCCCTACCAGTAGGACACCACCGACTGCCACATTCACCCCAACTGCAGCGGGGCTCCGCTCTGGGAGATCCCAGAAATTGTCCTTACCCCAGGAAATTCGGGATCTTATAACATCAGCCATCTCCCAAGGGGTTACTGCAGAATTGCAACACAAAGGCTTCTCTCCTGGCTTGCAGGACCAGTCTGTCTGGCATTCCCAGCAGGGTTATTATTCGTCACATTCCTCCATTCATAGCGAACAATCGCTCATGGGAGATGAAAGGTTGGTAGACCAGGAACTATCTGAGGATGAAGGGCTTGTTCCAGACCAGCCTACTTACTCTGGCCTGTTTAGACCTGCCTCGTTCAAATCTCTTCTATACAAGGCTAAGACAACTGCTAATATGGGGTTGTCAGATACCCCAGCAGATCTGAATTTGGGTCTCGACCCAATGGAAGGAGTGTTTTCTGAGCCTGTCCTGGAGAGAGATGCCATTCCGGCTCCAAAGATGTTTGTTGACGTTATTCAGTGACAGTGGAGTCAGCCTGCTTCGCTCAATGCTTCCAGCAATGCTGACAAACGTCTGTACAGTATGGGGTCGGAACTGGAGGACCTCCTTCAACTTCCAGTGGTGGACACCCCTGTGGCCAATCTGGTCTCTTCTGTTCTCCCTGCTGATTTCTCAGAGGATTTGAAGTTGGAGGACCGCAAGGCTGAGATGGCTTCTCGTAAGGCACATATGGCTTCCACTTGGTCGATCAGGGCAGCCACGGCTGCATCCTTTTTTAACAGGACCGCCATTTTGTGAATCAGGCAAATGCAGTCCAGAGTGTCTCCCGAGGACACGCGCCTGCGCCAAGATTTGAACAAGCTTATGGCAGCAGCAGAATTCTCTGCCGACGAACCCTTAATGCAGCCAAGTTTGCATCTAGAGCTGTGGCAGCCAATGTAACATCCCGCCGTCTCCTGTGGCTCCGCCATTGGTAGGCGGATATGAGGTCTAAGTGGCATTTGGCAGCTGCCCCCTAGGCAATCTCTTCAGAGAATCCCTAGATTCCATTCTAGTGGAGGGTAGGGGTAAGAGAAAGGTGTTGCCTTATATGCATAGGTGAGCAGATCGCCATCCAACACTGTACTTTCGAAGGCAGCCATTTTGCCAAGACCCTGGCCCTAGTGGCCCCCAATATCAAAGACCTTACTACCAGGGGACGGACTGCCCATTGGACAGGTCAGGAAGTAGGGACAGAGGCAGGCAGTATACTCAGGCCAGGGGGCCATTTCAAGGGTCCGGCAGCCAGCCCATTTGGAAGTCCAAGTGACTCCCGATCAGACTCCCCTATTGGCGGTCGGCTACATCGATTCATCCACCAATGGGAGGTTACCACCTCAGATGCATGGGCACTTCAGATGGCGAGACTCTGTCTCACACTGGAGTTTGTTTCCAATCCTCCGAGGTGCTTCATTCGGTGTCCTGTTCCTATCAATTCCAACAAGCGAAGTCTCATGGAAATTGAAATCCAACATTTGTTGGATATAGCAGCCATAGAGATGGTTCCCCTGGGACAGGAAGGTCTAGGTTTCTATTCCATCCTATTCCTAGTTCCCAAAAGTTCAGGGGGGTGGAGAGCCATTCTAGATTTAAAACAGCTCAACATTCATTTGGCGTACCAGCGTTTCAAAATGCAATCTCTCAAATCAATCCTGGGTTGCATCAGGCAGAACGATCTATTAACATCCATAGATCTAAAGGAAGCCTACCTTCATGTGCCTATTCGACCATCGCACAGAAGGTTTCTACGGTTCAGCTTTGCAGGGGTTCATTACCAATACAAGGGCCTGCCTTTTGGCCTCTCGTCTGCCCCTCGCACCTTCACCAAATTCTTGGCAGCGGTGGCGGCAACCCTCAGGGCGCAGCCGATAAGACTGCAGTGTTACCTGGACGACATCATCATCCAGTTGTCTTCTCTGCAAGCACAGGAGCAACTTCGGGTCACTATTCAAACCCTACAGGACCATGGATTCTCGGTGAACATCACCAAGAGCCATCTGATTCCGACCACCAGCCTTCTACATCTGGGCACGGTGATAAATAGCGAAACTTGCAAAGTCTTTTTGTCACAGGACCGTCTATCCAGCATTCGGTCTCTTATCAATCAGGTTCGGAGACTATGATCAGTCTCGCTGGCTGTGCTCTCTCAGCTTCTGGGAAAGATGATCTCCTGTATTGACATTGTACCTTGGGCGAGGCTACACACCCGCTCTCTTCAATGGTTCCTGTTGCCGCATCAGAGGGCGAAATGCAGCAACTCCAAAGTTAAGGTTTGGGTCTCATCGACAGATCCCTCCATTGGTGGACATCCAGCGCCATGACAAGGGGTTGTCTATTCAGAGAACCCACCCGCATCATGATTATAACAGATGCCAGTCTCTTCGGGTGGGGAGCTCACGTCCAGTCTCAGGTGGCTCAGGGACGTTGGAGCCCATCAGACTTGTCCAAAAACATAAATTGGTTGGAGCTGCGAGTGGTTCATCTAGCTCTTCGACATTTCAAGCATCTAGTGTCCAACCAACATGTCCTGATCCTGACGGACAATGTAGCCACCCGGTCACACATCAACCGCCAGGGAGGCATCCGGTCCAACTGCCTCATGAAGGAGGCACAGAAGCTGGCTCTCTGGGCGGAATGACACATCTGTTCCATCAGGGCAGAACACATCTCTGGGACGTTGAACTTACAGGCGGATTGGTTGAGCAGGACCACCATAGATCACTCAGAGTGGCGTCTGCACTCGGATCTGTTCGAAGCCCTCTCCCAGAAATTCGGCTGACCAGTAGTGGACTTGTTCGCCCATCCAACAAATACTCATCTTCCCAGGTTCTTCTCCAGATTTGCAGTACCGGGGGTGGAAGGGGTCAACGCCCTATGCAGCCCTTGGCCATAAGAGCTGTTGTATGCCTTCCCTCCTCTTCCTCTCATTCCGAGAGTGATCAGGAAACTGCTGGCGGAGCAGGCGGAAATTCTCCTCATTGCCCCTTATTGGCCCAGACACCCTTGCTATGCGGATCTGGTCAGCCTATCAGTGACCCGTCCCTGGAGGATTCCCGACCACAGGATATCTCTCAGCCATGGAGCAGTGATCCATCCAGATCCTCAATGGTTACAATTAGCCGTTTGGCACTTGAAAGGGATATCCTGAGGAAGGATAAGTTTCCAGAGAGGGTGATCCACACCATCCTGGCATCCAGACGAGCATCCACTAACCGCATCTATAACGCTACCTGGTTGGCATTTTGTCGCTTTTGTTCCAGACACCAAATCAATCCGATATCTGCTTCATTACCCCAAGTACTGGACTTTTTACAGGAAGGGTTGGACAGAGGTTTATCTCCCAACACCCTTCGAAGGCAGGCAGCTGCCTTGTCCACAATGTTAACATATGAAGGTCTTCAATCTCTCTCTCATCATCCTAGGGTTCACAGCTTCCTCAAGGGAACTTCTAATTTAAGACCTCCAACGGTGCATCGTTACCCATCCTGGGATCTCACCTTGGTCTTGCAGACTTTCACCGCTCCACCATTTGAACCATTGAGGACTACCAGCCTCCGGTTCCTGACGCTTAAGGTCACCTTTCTGATGGCAATTACATCCACCAGGAGAATATCAGAGTTGGCGGCTCTCTCAGTTCGCACTGATTTGTGTATATTCCATCCTAACAGCGTGGTCCTCAGATTGGATCCATTCTTTATTCCTAAAATTAACTCATGGTTCCATAGGACCCAGGAGATTGTTTTACCTGACTTCTGCCCAAATCCTGTTCATCCACAGGAGAAACAATGGCATACCTTAGATGTCAGGAGCGCCCTTCACAGATATATTAAACGGACTGCCGCCTTTCGGAAGTCTGAATCCTTATTCGTGTCTTTTCAACCAACATCTATGGGAAAGAAAGTCTCACCTTCAACCGTTGGCCACTGGCTAAAGGCATGCATCGCGAAGGCCTACGTGGTTCGGGCCACCCCGTTACCAGGTCGCATAACAGCACATTCGACAAGGAGTGCAGCTACTACAGCGGCATGGGCCACGCAAACCTCCATTGAGGACATCTGCAGGGAGGCAACGTGGCGACATCACCATCACCTTTTATTAGGCACTACCGGCTGGATTCCTTTGCGTCCGCAGAGGCCTCGTTCAGCAGGAGGGTACTTCAGAGGGTTCACTCCACTTCGGGGACCCTGGACCAGCCTTCTTCCCACCCTTGAGACATTAAGCTTGGGTACATCCCATGCTTGGACTCTCCAAGCATCGCACAGGAGAATGAACATTGGTTTTACCTGACTGTTCGTTCTATGTGTGCTGCAGGAGAGTCCAAACCCACTCTAGGACCTGTCCTGGTCCAGGGTATGGACGTTTGGAAATTTCTACTTTTGGACTCCCTGCAATCTATGCCTTTGTAAAACAACTGACTCAGAGGAGCCAAGGAGGAGGCGTGGCCGGATATTTCTTACTCAGTCTCTGGGCAAACAGACAGAAGTTAACCCATGCTTGGACTCTCCCTCAGCGCACATAGAACGAACGTTCAGGTAAGACCAACGTTCAGTTCCTGTCAGTTTTCCTGCCTTCCTTATTTGTTGGCATTAGCTCTAAATTAACTCATGTTGTTTGTTTTCAAACCATTTCAACATCTTGCATGACAAAGAATGCCTAGAAAGTTCTATTTTTGTTAATATATTGATTACTTAAATCAATCTAATAATTTTATTTAAATCAATAAAGATTGCATTATGAGATTCTTAATACTTACTGAACAATCATGTATATGTTCTGATAAATCTTCAGTTTGAAATACATTTCACACACTATTGTTCTTCTGTTTTTGTCTTTTTAAACCTGAATTAAAGTCCTAGTAGCATCACTGACAGATGATGTGACCAGCTTTGCTGGTACTGACATTTGAAAATTTCTCTTGGCATTTGTTAAGCTAAGCTGTCTTTAGCTTGTGAGTCATAACTTGTTTTGCATAGGTAGAAACTTTATTAAAATATCTAGTTTGTGTCTGCTTCTATTTTAAAATATTTATATGGCTTTAATTCTTCCTTTATTGCTTTGTCGTTTTCTTCCCAAGTAAAGTGACATTTCCCTTTTGCTTTAAATTTCCAATATTATCAGTAATGTTCAGAGCCTCGGTATGCCATTCGAATTCTAAGTAAACAGATACACATGCTGTTTTTAGACTAGCACATTGCTGTAAATGAGATAGAGTTTAACAACCTAAACTTAAATGCACTTGGAAATGTTTGCCATTGATGTGAATAGATCCGTGAACATTCCATGCCTAGGATACCAAATCTCTGGTTTTATTTTAAGAAACCTTTTTAGATCTGCTGTTGTAAGCAGGTGGTTCTCTGCTCCTGTTAGTACACTGGAGACAAAGACCAAAAAGATATTAAAGAAAAATGGGAATTTCAGTATGGAAATGTGATAAATCCTCAGTGTATTTGTCTCCTCTTTCTCTCCCAGTGTTAGAATCAAAATATATTTTGCAACTCGCCCAACTATATGCCAAGTTTCTAATTCAGAACATAGTATCCAAGATGGGTTAGTAATCGATTCAGCAGAGAGTTAATAATCTAATATTTGCATCAAGGTTAAAGAATAAACTAAACCGAATACACTTTGCATTTACTGGAAGAAAATAATCCAAGAGGGCACGAACCCTGGCTGCCACAGAAGACAAGTTCTTCCTCATCTTCTTACCTTTTACATGTCAGTGGTGGTAGGATGCTGAATTAGACTGTTCTATCAGGAAATTAATCACAATAGGATTATGCACAAAGAGACAGTTCTTTAAATTATTCAGTTCTAAATTCTTTGGCTTTTAAAGAAACAATAACATTTTGGGTTCAGAAATGGACTAGAAATCTGTGCAAATGAAACTGCAATTGAATCACATGCTCTGCAAAATTAGATCTGATTAGAACATTAGAACTAAATGTAAATAAAATGTTTTCTAACACTCTGTGAAGGTATGCCCATGCATATTATATTAGAGAATAGTTCAAGTAAATGATTGTGGAAGGGTTTTTCTAGAAAGGGATGCAGATAGTAGCAGAAACATAATAAATGCTTCTTGGCCATATAGTAAATAACTGATACAGTTTAAATATTAAGAACTTTTAATGCCTTGTTAATAACAACCTCATCACCTTTGCCAAGATGAGTTTCATGACGTAATCTGCATTATAAAATAGAAATTAATTATTTTAAATATTGCACAAAGGAGGCTGTGACTTTTGCTCTTTTAAGGTGCCAATGGCTCTTCCATATTGAAGAAATGGCAAGAAGGGTTAAGTGAATAGTTGCCATTGGCAGTGACAGATCTTGTAATATGTATAGAATGCTGTTAAGTAATGGAGGCTATACAGTATAATGGGACCTGCCATATTAGGATCACAATAGACATTTAAGTTGGCAAGAAGATCTCTTGGCATCTACAACACTAATATGAGAGAATGAAGGAATACTAACACATTGAGTATTTATTGAATTTGTATACCATCAACATCTTCCAGACTCATGGTAGCTCAAACACAACATGCAAAATAACAATACATTCATGGTACAAAATTTATAATACATAAACTTAATAATAAAAAGCAACAACAATAAATGAAATTTTATAAAAAGAGTTTTATAGCATTATAAAACATAAAAAGAACAATGACTCCCCAAATGCCCATCTTATACTTAAGTACTGATTTAAAAGGTTGAAATAGATTTATATTAGCTGTGTGCTAACAATATTTAATGTGCTGACTAGATGAACTGGATATTTTAAATGATTTGAAATATTGATTACTCTCTGCAAATGTCATATGAATGGTTAATTTTGCTACTTTTGCAGGTACCAATAATTAAACTTACAGACCAGGCTACAGAGGTGAAAGTTGATATTAGTTTTAATGTAGAAACTGGTGTGAAGGCAGCTCGTCTTATCAAAGACTACATGAAGGTAAAGTAAGCAGAACCAAAAAATGATATATCTTGATATATCTACTGGTTTTAGAACTGAAATTTGAAAAAAAGCAAAGTTAACGGGTTGTGGGCTTATGTTAAATGCCATCTGGAATATCAGACAGCAGATATTGATGAATGCTTCATGGTCCTCTTAGAAAATATATTCAAAAACTCTGAAATACTTCCCCACATCTGCTCATAATCTTTCAAGAATTTTTAGCTACTCAGCCTTTTGGAATCGGGGAGGGGATCGCAGCGCTGCCGCCTGAAAACGCTTTCCTCCCCAGGCAGAGTGGTGAGCTGGCAGGTGGGTGGAGGCTTCTTCAGCTCTGCAGCTTCCTTGGGGCAGCAGCAGGACAAGGACCCTCCAACCCGCCAATACCTGCGCGGCGGCGGCGGCGGTGACAAGCGATCACCTCCCCCCTCCCTTCCGCGAACGTCTGCGGTGCGCTGTCACTACCGGCGGGCTCGCGATCAGCCGGCTCAGGCTGGAAGGAGGGAAATAAAAAATAAAAAAGCTCCTTCACTCTTAAAGGGGCTGCTGCCTCCTGAGGACGAGCGTGGCTCCCTGGAGATGGCTGATCGAGGGTCCTTCTCAGGCAGAGACCACCACCCCGGCAGCAGGGGCTGCAATGCAACGCCCTGAGCAGCGTGCAAAAAGTCCTTCCTCCAATTTTGGAATCGGGGAGGGAGCAGGGCACTCAAGGAAAGAAAAGAAAAGACATTCATCTTTTTTTTTTAAAAAAAATAACCCTATTATGATGGATTCAACTGCCACATTACAGCTAATGGGTAATGTGAAATAAAACATTGAGTGTAACAATTTTTTCTAAAAAGCCTTGTGTCCATAGAAACCCCACCAAAGCCAGCAGATTTATTTCAAAGAGAGGGAGGGAGGAAGAGAGGGGAGAGGGAGAGGGAGGGGAAGGGGAGAGAGAGAGAGAGAGAGGAGGGGGGCATACCACAGTCACTTGCTAAAGTATTGAATGCTAGGTATGGCAGAATTGTTTTTTTCTTGTTTTGCTCCCCAAAAATTAAGGCGCGTCCTATATTCCGGTGCGTCCTATACTCCGAAAAATACTGTAAATTTTCTGTGTCTACACAGAGTGTACATGCATGAGTGTGTGTTTGCCATTAAGTAATTAGTATTTAGTAATCTATAAAGATTAAGAACATGTTTATGCATTATATTCACAGGGTTCCCTTGATTTTTTATCTTGTGCTTATTTCTTTTTATGTACCATATAAGTTACAGTATGTGTCATGTTTGTAGCAATTGCCTTGTCTTTTTCCTATTTATTAAATTTTAATTTATTAAATTTTAATGAGTGAAACTGTTGCCTATTTTTATAAGGAATAAACATGTAGATAATAAATATTTGCTATTTCATTTTCCTACCTGTTGTTGTATATGGGATATTATTTTGGTGTGAGAGACTTTGTATTCATTCATAAGCAAAAATGTTTCTTTTTACAACTGACTGTTTTTTTCATTTGCAGAAATACTCATTGCTGCCTTACTTGATTTTAGTATTAAAGCAATTCCTTCTTCAGAGGGATTTGAATGAGGTTTTTACTGGTGGAATTAGCTCCTACAGCTTAATTTTAATGGCAATTAGCTTCTTACAGGTATGTCCTTTTTCATAAGTATCATAAATTGCCTACATTTTCACTTAAATGCTTGTTATATTGTTTTTATATAAATGATATATTTTATACACGTAAATGAACCGAATACATTAAATTGGGATATCTATAATTATTTGATGGTGGATTGTGGTATGTTCTTTAGGGAATCCACTGTATTTTAAGAAGTTTGGAAATAATTCTGCCTTTCATTTGCAGCACAAATGGACAATTTTTTAGGGCCCCAAAACTGTATTTGGTTTGACTGAGAGTTTCAGATTTACTGCATTTATTACATTTTTATGCTGCCCATCTCCCATACAAGATGACTCTGGTTGGCTTAAAAATTGCTGTCATAAACACTTAGCAGCTGTGGCAATAGTGTCATGGGGGGGTTCCGGTAGTTTAATGAAAGCATAAAATACTACATATATGAAAAGCCATCAAAATATATAAAGTAAATATATTTTATGTAACAGGTCTTAATGGATGGAATAACATTCTTTAAGTGGGCATCAGGGTTGAGCCCAATTGGTCTAGAATTTATTGGTGAGACTACTACTTCCTCTGGAGCCATTTGTATTTCATACTAATTCCTTCTTTTCAGTATTTTCTGTTATTATGAATATAAGACAGGGTTATATCCATAATTTTTAGATAATTACTTTCTTGGGTAAATATTGTACCTATTTTGGTGTTATAATGGTAATACTCCTTTTGGTTTTCATCAATTCTAGTATTTATATAAATTGTGAGAAATCTGTAATGGACTAGAAGTTTCAGATCTTTGATAATAATATCAAAGTATTTGATAATACTATCATAGCATACTATCTATCCCAGGGGTGTCACTCGATTTCATTGAGGGCTGCATCAGGGTTGTGTTTGACCTTGGAGGGCCGGGATGGGCGTGGCCAGGCTGGGCATGGTCAGCATGATATCACTCATAGGGGCGCCAATCGTAGTCTGAGCGCTCTGGCAACGAAAACGGGCTCCTGACCTCCGTTTTCGGCTGCGACAGCCTTCTGCAGCCCTCTGCCAGCGAAAACAAAGCTCAAGAGGCACCGCAGGCTGGTCCTTCGCTGTTTCCAGGGCGGCCCCACAGGCCAGATCTAAGGACCTTGCGGGCTGGATCTGGCCCCCAGGTCTTGAGTTTGACATCCCTGATCTTCATCCAGGTTTAGAAGATCCTTATCCTTTCAAATCTGGGAATGAGATGTGACAGAATAATATTTGTATGTATGAGTTTTTAAATCTGTTTTATCTGTTTTAATGCTTTTATATTTTTTGTATTTGCAATGTTGATAGCCGCCAGAGTCCTTTGGGAGTTGGGCGGCATACAAATGCAATAAAATAAATAAATAAATAAATATTTATGCAATGAAACATAAATTTTGTAAGAAAGTCATATAAATGTAAGAAAGTCATATAAATTTCGTACTTTCTGAATACTGGCAAATACCATCATCTTGCAATGTAAAAATAAAAAAATATGTTTTTAAAAAAGGAAGAATTACTTTAGCTGATAATACTATATATAAATACCACATGCTGTGAAAGAAAATAAAATCCTGTGATTTTCATTTTTAATAGTTGCACCCAAGAATTGATGCTCGAAGATTTGATGAAAATCTAGGAATGCTTCTAATAGAATTTTTTGAACTCTATGGAAGGAATTTTAATTACTTAAAAACTGGTATTAGAATAAAAAATGGAGGTGCCTATATTGCCAAAGAAGAAATCATGAAAACCATGACTAATGGATATCGACCATCCATGTTATGCATTGAAGATCCCCTACTGCCTGGTAAGATGATATATGTCATTCTTAATTTTAACCCCGAAACTTTTAGAGAAATGTTTAAAAGAATACTCTTAGATCTTGGTATGAAATATTTATTTATTTATTACATATATAGCATAGTTTTTGTGTGTTGGGGGGGGGGGGGAGAGGCTGAAGGCATCATCATTCACAAGAACAAAGCTGTGGAATATTTACTGGACTCAGTTTTTCCAGTGTGCATATACAACTAAATATTGTATGTCTGATAACAAGGCATATTACAGTGAGAGTAATGCTGGCATAGCTATAGGATAGGCCTTTTATCTGAATGATATTGCAGCAGCCAGTGATCTTCACAGTAACTTTTAGTCATGTAATCACTTAGCAGCCATTTAGTTTAACAACTTGGTCATTGGAACCGAACTTGATTGTTAAATTAGCAGTGGTGTATTTGCATGTTTTATGTTGTACTAGTCAGTATCCATAATACCAAAATATGACAAACACTTTTCTGGGATTACAAATCTCATGTTTTCCATGTATGTTAGTCTGGAGTGGGAAACAG
Organism: Diadophis punctatus similis; assembly: GCA_023053685.1. Taxonomy (NCBI): domain Eukaryota; kingdom Metazoa; phylum Chordata; class Lepidosauria; order Squamata; family Dipsadidae; genus Diadophis; species Diadophis punctatus. The sequence goes on along the minus strand of JALIGW010000003.1, from coordinate 113,257,439 downwards.
TATGATGAAGATAATAATTGTATTTCCTTTTGGTTTGTCAACCAGTGATATAAAGGTAGCCCTCCACTTACCACCAGTTGCTTAGCAACCATTCGAAGTTACAACTGACCCCCAAATGGTAGTTGTGACCTGGTTCTGCAGTTCTGATGGCTGACCTCTCCCCCTACAGTCACACATCTCAAGCTCTTGGCAACTGACTTGTATTTGCATCTGTTTGCAATATCCCATGGTCATACGATTGCCACTTATGACATTTTTGCCAAAAACCAGTGTTTACTTCCAGTTTGGGGCAAAAAAGTCCCATAATGAACAATGGGCTCATTTAATGAGTGCCACATCTACTTAACTGCTACAAAAAAGATCATAAAATCAGATTCATCACATGATGATCTGCTTTACAATTTATGACCATAATGGACAGGCTCCAGTATGTTTGTCAAAGACTTCCTGTATTCAACCCACTGTATTGGATATCCCAAATTCTGGAAGCTAGAAAACATATCCCAAGAATAAGGGGGTTAATGTAAGAATGGAGTTAATATTTGGTATTTCTACTCTGGCCTAAATTATTTGCTCCAATAAGAAAAGGAGCATAATATACAACATTGATACAAAGGAGTATTGAAATGTTTCTTTAGAATTGTACATGGAAAACAAAAAAAAAATATCCTGTTAAAGTTTGGATAGATCTATGTAGAGCAAATAATTTTAGATTTGCCTAGGATAATTACATAATTTTAGAGAATTTTTATAATTGTTATGTTTAGGGCTCTTGTGTGTATTCTCAATACTGAGGTGAATTAGGAATACTAATTTAGTTAACAAGATTATGCAACCTGTTCCCCCCCCCCACATATTTTAGACAACTCGCACCACCCAATTAGTCTTGCTATAGCAGAGTATTGTGGAAGTTGAAAACAGTAAGACTTGGAGATACCAGATTATCTAGCCTTAAACTGCCCTCTAGCCATCTCTTTTTTAATGTATCAAATAAGGCAGGCTAGTAGGATTTGAACATGCCTGGGTGCTATTTTCTGCCTGAGTGATGTTGTTTTAAGTAGTTTAGGTTTGGATTGTTTATTGTGTAATTCCACAAACTTACCAGATAAGCTATACAATCACATTTTTGTTATTACAGCAACTACTTTTCTATCCATGGGCCAAAGAATGAGTAAAATATAAGTGATCTAATAACAAAGAAGTAGCTGTTGTTATAATAGGAAACTGTGGATTGAAGTCTTGAAGATAGCTTTCTTGGTATGGGAAGACTTCCTAGTTGGTAAACACTGAATAAGTAGCCAGATTTATATCTGCATGACATTAATGCATATCGATAAAAATAGCTGGTACTGTATAAATATAAACTGCTTAATATTGATCTTCCAAATCCAGTGCAGAATAAAAGTGATATGGCTGGAGTTCCTTAAATTTTAAGAATGGTAGATAGAAAACTAGGATGCAGCATACTGTTATTTTAAAGAAGCATCAGTTCTGTTCGTCAAACAATAGGTTAACTGGGAAGATTGGGCACCAATTTGTACATATGCAAGTCTACAGAGAACACATCTCTCCTTGAGATATCTTGCCTATTCCAAGATTTTTAAGCATTGTAAGCATTACAAGGTGAAAGCAACTTGGAGTCAACTGGATAATGAGTGTGATTTTTAAAAATTTGACTATTACAGGCAATGATGTTGGAAGAAGTTGTTATGGTGCCATGCAAGTAAAGCAAGTTTTTGACTATGCCTACATTGTTCTAAGCCATGCAGTATCACCACTTGCAAAATCATATCCTAATAGAGATTCAGAAAGGTAACTATTTAAGAATGTGTTCATTGTATAGGTTAAGGTATATAGCCTTCTAAAAGTTGCTGCATGTGGGCTTTGAGAGGCATGCCAGGTGCTGCAATTTAAAAAGTGGGCAGGCAGAAGTCCAGAGGTTTTTGAGGAATATACATTTAAGCTTCAAAATATAAAATTAAACTGGAAATGCATGGGAACTTAAACTTCACATTCCACTTCCAGAATTTGTAAGTATAGTCCAAGAAGGAACTTTGAATGTTGCAAAGAAGAATATATTCATTTTTTCAAATAATTTTATTAAGAATTATATGTGTAAAGAATAAAAGTTAATACAAACGGCAAATAAATAAATAAATAAATAGAAAGGTTTGAAAAAGAAGAAAGAAAAAGAAGTAATTTCCTCCTTCAGTTCAGGAAGTAAAACAATTTTAATAGCTGTCACTGTCTCTAAATAAAACATAACTCTAAATAAAACATAATCCCTCTTCTCCCCATTGTTCATCTTTTATGTAAAGAAAACAAATTCATAATGCTATATTAATAAATCTATCGGCAAAATTCCAATAAGAGCAAACAGATATTAACTATTTTCTTCTTTTAAACCTGGTCAAACAAGCCAATCTTCTAACTCTTCTCTTATTTTTAAAATATATTCTTTGATCCCCTTCAAAAAAAGTTGTAGAGATAGTTTGCTGCTCATTTGTGTTTCAAAGCAAAAATCCTTTAGAACTTGAACAAGATTTCTCTTGTATCCATAAATAAAATTAATCCTTTTGCTTGTCACTTCTAAAAAAAGTCCTTTCAAGTCATACTTGAGCTCTTTTGTATATGCAGGAAAAAAAATCCAAATCAATTTCCTGATTTAATATCTGTTCATCTCCTGTAGGCATCCATCAGATCCCATTTGAATCGAATTGATCACATTTGTCCCCCTTCAAATTAGTTTCATAAACATCCACTGCAGTTTGTTCTTTTACAAATTCACAGTATCAATTTTATCAAGCTTCTGATCCATTCTGTCCCAAATTTTAGCTGAATTGCACTAAGGATTTTCTGCTCCATTTTCTTCATTCCCTGGCTAACCACCCCCCCCCCCCCGCTCCAAAACAATCTCCATTTTTCCATGAGCAAGTATCTTCTAAACAGTTCAAAACTGTATTTCCAAATCCCTCTGGCCCATTAATAATTACTAATTTCACAAAATCCATTCACTAAGCACCCTTTTGCTGTGTAGTTAGTACAACAAATCTTATATTTTTGGACCTTGAAAATCAAATTTACACATTTTAAGGAAAGGGGAACTCACCTGATGAATGCAGTAGTACCTTGCCAATCCAAGAGGTATCTGTCCAATATGCAAATAATAAAATAATCCCAAAATTATATGTGATTAAGATATAAAGCTCCGCCAAGAAATGTGTACATAAAGGCTGTTTTGGAAGTTTAAATTTGATGTAAATCCCAACTCTCAGCCATTCTACTCATAAGCCAACTATAAAAATGATGGTCTCCATGGTCTACTTGTGAGGAGCGGCTGTGTGGAGTCATGTGGATAATGTCATTGATCACTCCTTTGTTCTGGAAAGGTTACCTGAGTGGAATCCAGCATTAAGTAGCAATTACTCTTGCAAAGCTGTCTTGCTAGCTAACAAAAGTCAGCAAGGAACTCACTCATCATGGCACATACAGGAAGTATAATATGTATTCAATTCTGGGGTTGCATAATACTTACCATCTTGTAACACAGCACCCTGGAAATAAGAGCTAATACCAGTTGAAAAAACTGAAATTGACATTGAATGTGTGCAAAATATTTTTTAAAAGTTTTTTTGTTCTTATGTTATCTATAGTGAAGTTCAGATTTTTTAAAAAACATGTTTCACTGTTGTGTCTTGATTTCTTATCCTGGTCAACATCTCTTCTAGTACTTTAGGTAGAATTATTAAAGTGACAGAAGAAGTGATTGACTACAGAGCATGGATTAAAGAAAAATGGGGAAACAAAGCTAACTTTTCATCTGATCTTGGTAAGTAAACATACTGATCCTAAAAAATAAACCAAAGATTATTTTTATCATACTTTTCCTATTTTTATTTTCTTATCCCATATTTCAATGCTATCTCTGCCTACCTCAACATTTCTCCCAGTGCTTTGTTATGATTTGTTGATATAAACATGTGAATCCATGCCTGACAGGATATTTGATTCCTGATTTTAATTTGTTGAAATTAATAAAATGCACACTGTAGTTCATTTGCATGTTAGGCTTAAACATCTTTGATATAATATCTGACTTAGTTCTGTTCAGTAAAACTAACAACACTCAAAACACAGCTATACTTGTTTTAAGTGAAAAGGAAATGTATTGACATATAAACATATATGTGCCACCAGATGTTCAGCTGAAAGAGAGAGAATCAATATCTTCAGAGAGTGCAACCCAGAATAGAGATGCCGAATTGATTTACAACCAACCTTTGACTTTGTCATTTACTGATATGCAACAATTATCATCAGGTTCATCTGCCTCTTCAGTGTCATCTCTTTCTGGAAGTGACGTTGTAAGTTTTATCTTTTTTCTATTTAAGCTGCTGTTTACATACATGTGAAAGTTAATATCTGAATAAAATTACAAGCTATTTTATAAGATCACAAATACAATTATTACAAAGAGTTCTGTAATATTCGTATTATGGAAATATATATAGATAAGCTTGAAGTCACTGTTACTGCCAAGCTTCCTCTAAATTTGTGTTAAGTAATATATAATCTACCTAGAAATATAATCAATGCATAAGCAAATAATCAGAAAATTGGTTTGAAACCATTGTCTTATTTAATGTAAAGTTTTTAAAGAATTTCTCAAAATGAAAGTAGAGTATAATGTTAATTTAAAAAAACTTATTTTCATTATTTCTATGTTAGTCTCCTGTTTATGATTTTAAGCACATGTTAAATTGTTAGCCACAATTTTACTCTAAAATGTCTTTTAGTTTTTAAAAACATTTACATGTGTGGAAATAATTACATAGTGGGTCCTTAAAGAGAGATAGATACCACAGAAAACAAAGAAGCCTAGATAAATTGTGGCTTCTCCACAAATGATATCATGACTGCTGACTGAAGTGTAGCAAGTAGCACACGCTATATAAATTGTCTCGCTAGCTCAGTCTTGGTATGAAAGTTTATATTATGCAGTTTTGCCTAATCAAGAGAAGAGCAACTGGCTAGTGTTAGGAACTGCACTTATTTAACTTATTTTTCCAGTCTAGTAATGGAAGGTCAGAAACAGTTATTTTCCCCAAATATGTGTTCACTGATCCTCCTTTAGAGATATTATTTCTGTAACATGTTCAGTGCAAAATCATCCTGTTTAAATGTGTCATCACAGGTTCTTTATATATAAAATAAAACAAAATCCCATATTTTCTCCTTTTATGTAACATTAAGGATTCTGATACTCCACCTTGCACAACTCCTAATATATACCACTTCAGCCTGCAAGCACCATCTCCACTTACGGCTGTAATACATCCGGCATTAACTATGCCAAGTGGTAAAAATCAGTCTGTGCCTGCAAGAGCATTGATTATGGCCACGAATAATCAGGTATGTGAAACATTCTCTGTTTAATTTGCTCATGCAAGCATTTTGAAAATAATAAACCAAAACATTACCGAAGAGAAAAAAACTACTGAATTAGAGAAAAAGATAGCAATTTGTAGAATGATTGAAATAGATGGAAATGAGCAATTCCAAGAAAAATAATTTTAAATCTTGTTAGCTAGAGTAATTAACAAGCATTTTAAATATTTACCACTTTACTGGAAATTTCAAGATTCCTAACTGATTTTATTTTTTTATTCTATTTTATTTTATTCAAAAGAAAGTTAAAATAGAAAACTCCATTTTTTTTAAAAAAAGACAAAAAAATAAAAGAAAAACAAAACAATCATGACACTAAAAATGTGTATCGAAAAGAAAAAAATCAACATGTTATCCCCCTAATTGAATACTGATATACATTACTACAATATTGGTTCCCAACCCCTGTGAAACAGCCCCTCCCCCAATTTTTAAGCTAATAAATCTATTTGCAAATTATTGACCTGTCCTATATGCTATATTAATGACAAAATAGTTAACAAGCAATAACAATAATAATAAGACAAGATTAAGGTTTCAAAGATCTCTGTAAACAAACTGTTACTGTAATCCACTGTTTGCCACAGCATCCTATCTATCCCAAATAATCCCAAAAGTTAAATAATTCATCCTGGATCAAATATCCATGTTTGTTACTTAATGCTATCTTTATACATTGTTACTCTCTATAACTTGATCAGGAACAAAAAACACTGAAGCAGAAGGAAACAATAATGATATCAACTGAATATTTCAATCCAAGATTAAAAGAAAAATTCAAAAGAGATAAACTCCAAATATTTTTTAAATTTAAAAAGTACCAAAACCCTGTGGTGAGAGTCCAGTATTAATGTAAATCAAATTAATGCGCTTCACCATACAGAAATATGCTATGCTTCCTTACAGAGAGAACAAAGGTTACAAATGAAGGCAAATATACAAAGAACAAAAAGAGTATTCAGAGCAACATAAATTAAAGAGAAAGAAAAGGGGAAAAATAGAGTACAGCAAGGGGTTGAAATAAATCAGCATCCATTGGTCCACAGGTCAATTTTTAAGAGCAAAAAACAAAGTAAAATAATAAATTGAAAAAGTGAATGTTAAAAACCCAGGATATGAAACTGCTGACAGGAAGATGGATTCCCCCAGTGACTTCCGATTGCTTTCAGAGGGAACTGGAATCTTCAAGACTCCCCAAATAGGTCTCTGATCATCCAAAACTCATGGGTCATTCCTAAATGCTTCCATTCAAATCCAGGAAGCAGCACTGACAGAGAACCAGCTTTAGCAGCAAAAACAGGAGATTGTCGGTAAGAGAGAAAAAAACCTCTTATTGTTCAACAGCCATCTTGGGGAGGAATCGCCAGGATTCCTAGATGATTTTAGATCAAGTGAAAATTAGTGTTAGATTTGCCAAGCCATAGTTCTAAGATATCCAGAAAAATACAATTAAGCTAAGAATGGTTGAAAAATGAAACATTTTGTAAATTAGTCTCATCTACTCTCCTCTCCTAAAAATTTCTTTTGCAACGCAGTAGATGAGAAATGATCCTTTAAAATTCAGAAAGAGCAGACCTAATATCTTCTTTGATTGGCTCTTCTCATGGAATTCTTCGAAGTAATTTAGTGCTATTTTAATTTTTCTGAATGCAACTTTCCTTAAATGTTGATTGTAGATGTTTGAATGCTGTATTGCTTTTTCATAAGTATAAATTCATTATTTAAGGACTGCATTAGACAACATTAATGAAACATTGGCAATAATATTAAATAGTTGGCAGTAATATTAAATATTTTCTTTGTTTTCAGCAGCACAATGGAGTGAAGTTTACTGTGAAAGGAGCTCATAATCAAGGCAGTGGATACAATTCTGCCAGTAATGGAGCTGTAAGGCAGCCAGTTAGCAACAGAGGTCATCATCAACACAACCGTAATATTTGGAGGAGAAAGAAGTACAGGGACAGTTTGCCTATTAGCCTTAGCAGATAATGGCCAACTTCAGAGTCCTCTTTAGACTAATGCAGTGTGTGTGATACTGCTCTGGGAGGATTTGAGACCAGCACTGAGTACATCTGTCTGTGGATGTTGCCAAATATCTGCATCCAATGTTTGCATGTTTCGTGTGTGGTGGTGGAGTCCATCTTAAAAGAAATAATTGTGCTTATCGTGAAGCCTTATTAACTGTGGAAGTTTGTCTTCTGCCTATCCATGATTATTACAGTGCTGAAACAGCTCTGGTAAGATTATTGGGAGGACCATAAATGCTGTGGCACTTTGCTGTAGCTGCATTTGTTTATAATTGGTGGTTTTGTTTTCTTGGAAGGATAATGGGTTGCTTGAATGTTACTTTCCATTACAAAACTTTATTTGTGGCATTGTTCACCCCATACCTTCTAAAAATGGTTTTGTTGCCTTACTCACATCAAACATAACGTGCAATAACTTGGAATGTTTTAATCATGAAAATATTTATGAAACTGAGGGTGTGCACATATGCACATACATCTGTTTATATCTGTGTGTGTGTGTGAGAGAGAGAAACATTTTCTTTCTTTTTTTTACAGATCCTTTCCCAAGTTGCATTTTCTAAGTTGGGTTCATGCTTCTGATGGATTAGCTAAGCAATCAATTTTAACACATCAAGCTAATAATATTGGAAGCTTCCTGATTAGTAGAAAAACTGTTGGTCTGGCTTAAGTATTTATAATAATGATTGAGTTAAAAGGCTAGTTACCTTACTAGTTTTGACTAGTTACCTTACTAGTCTGGCATGTAATACTAAATTCAATCTTATGAGATAAAATGCCATCTAATACTGTTACAGATCTCATGTTTATTTTAGTGGGGATCATGTACAAACATTTGAATCTTCAACGTATTTTCTACAGCTGGACAAAAATTACTATTACAAATCAAGTTTATTATATACAGTATATGCACACACACACACACAGTAAAGAGTCAGGGATATATGTGTGTGTGTGTGTGTGTATGTAATGTGTGTGCATGTGGTATGTGTGTTTATATATCTCCCTGACCCTTAACTGCAAATTACAGATACCGGTTCATCAATTTTATTTACCTTCTGATTGCTTGGGCCATTGTTAAATAAAGCATCCAACTTGAAGAATGTGGAGAAAGGAATGTGTAGTGATTCCATTCAGGAATCTGATTAGCAGCCTGCATTAATTCTGTTGAGAGCAACTACCTAAAATGTATCTTCTGGCTTCTCTATGCATTCTGAAGTGTTAGTCTCTTGTTTTGTAAAGACACAGCCCACCCAGTGGTATTGAGATAATCTGTATGGCAAGCAACTGATTTAAAGATGCATACAGATATACTATGCAAGTGTGTATCATCATGGCAACATATTTGCTTTATTTTAAAGCCCCAAATTGTGTATACAGCCTACCCTGCATTTAAAAAGTACCATGTTTCTTACTATCACTTACTCCATCTTTTTATGCTTCCCCCGCCCTTTGTTGAAATACAAGTTCTTAAAATTTGGAAAGCACTGTGTTTAGTAATTCTGCTTGAAGAAATTCTGTCTTAACATCTTAAATTGTACATGGAAATGAATTTTCTTAAGCAGTGAATATTTGACACAGAATGGTCAGAAGCTGATGTAGCACATGCTAGATAATTTTTTTTCAAAACAAATGCAAGGCCTTTGAATATCATGAGAGAAAAGATTGCAACATTCCAAAGCAGAGTAGCACATATTTTGACTACAATTCATCTTGATCTACTGTTATCTTTTAAATTGATTGTAAGATAATCAGAAAGACAGGCATAAAATACAAGGTTTACTATACTAGCCAGCATATGTATGTAAAGATATATGAAGTTTGCAAATTTAAGGGAAATATGAATGTGAAAGTTACTGAAAATGTACACTATGGTTGTTTATCTCTACCTGCAAGTTGCTCTGTCATACTCCTTATCACAGATTATATATTATTTCCTTTAGAAATAACTCTTGAACCTTAAAACTATGTTCTAGATATACACGGGTTTTTATGTCCCCAACCCCATACTGAAGCCCCTTAAGTATGCTACTCACCTTTAAAAAAAATCCTCTCCCCAAAATTCCTTCCTTCTCCAAAGCAACATTTGATAATATTATCAACCTCTGATTGTTAATACTTCAGGTGAACAGTAATTGGACAACAAATAAAGAGTAAATAGATTGCGAATTGCCAAAACTTCAGCTCTGCTTGATAGTGGAATCAGTATTTTTCTTTTGATTATTTTTCAAACCTTATAAAAGGCTCGTAGTAGAATTTGGTATAGGAAGGGATCTAAACTTGAATAAACAATTCAAGGGCTGATTATAAACCTATAATCATTCTACATGCTAGCAATATTGACTATGAATCGACATTATTGAAATATTGATGTTCTAAATAGTTCCATTTAAAAGCAGGATAGACTTAAGCAGATATCATGTCCCATTCAGTCATGATTAACCATAAATTGCACTGGCTATCATGCTGGTTACCTTCTATGCCTCTGTGGATGACTGCTAAAATATCATGTTCATTTTTGTGTGTAATAACAATGTGGGAAGCTAAAAATACATATTTTTATGTGAAGTTTTGTATTCTTTGATTTTTAATAAATTTTCAAGGCAGGTATGTCCATGGTGTAATGTAGCATTCTTCATCTGTCATTGTGATCTTTTTATTTTCATTCTGTTATCACAATTCTGTTTTATAATCAATGCAAAATTCCATTTGATCCAGTATTTCATGTATTGGCGTGTCTAACCAAATCATACTAAGACATTTATAAAAGGATCATGAGAGATAGCTAGTCCTTTTAGTGGTCCGAAAGAGATTGTCTTTGAATCTGGATTGAGGTGGGTCAATCCTGATGTTACTTCAGGACAATTTCCTTGAGAGTAAACCTCCACAAGGTTTTCTTTAAGATTTTGGTAGCAATTTTTATACAGTGTAACTTTGGGGCTACAAATATCACATCAAAAATTAATGAACTATATCAGCAGTGTATTGAAATTATTTTGGAAATATTAAAGCAAAGTTGCAAAATATATGTTGCAAAACGTGTATGCGTGAGTGAATAAATCTTTCAGATTTCAGTTAATGAAATACTCCTCTAGACTTGGCTAGATTTTCAAGGGACATGAACTACATTTTTCTCAGGCTTCATTATTGATGTATAATTCGTTAAAGTATGCTAGCAGTAATCTTAATACTATTTTAACTGGTCTTAGAAATGCTCCATTTTCATACCGGTAGTATTTAAACAATAGTCATACTGTATGTACATGACTAGCTGCATGCTTTTTGTGGGAAAATCATTTTTTTTTATTTTTTGACATTAAAATCAGGTAGTTCTCACTTACTGATCACTCATTCAGTAACTGTTCAAAGTTATGGCACATGATGAATAAAGTGACCACTTGTCCATGAAATTGTGGCTATTGTAGGATGCCAACAGTCATGTGAACACAATTTGGACACTTGGCAACCAGCATGCATTTACAATGGTTGCAGCATCCTGAAGTTAGGTGATTACCATGTGTGACCCTGACAGCCACTTTTAACACCAAAATCAATGGGGAAGCTGGCAGAAAGTTACAAGTCATGGTCATGTGATGATCCACTGAACAGTTGCATTTTTTGCAATGAAGTTATGGGTTGTTGTTGTTGTTTTCAGTCAGTAATTGAGAACTACCTATGCGGCCAATTGTCCCAATAAAGTTTATTCTTATTAAAAAACATAATACTTGCCTAAAGAAATGTACAGCTTGCCTCCAGAAGTTGTGAATGCTCCAACACTGGAAGTTTTTAAGAAGATGTTGGATAGCCATTTGTCTGAAGTGGTGTAGGGTTTCCTGCCTAGGCAGGGGGTTGGGCTAGAAGACCTCCAAGGTTCCTTCCAACTCTGTTATTCTATTCTATTCTAATTACCTACTTTTAGCATATATTATTATATTTTAAAGAAAATTTTAAATTGCCTTATTTCTGATAAATACATTTAAATACAAACATAGCATATTAATGTTAATGCATAAGGAAAAAATAAAATTCCATAGCTCATCATTTTTTTTAAGAACAAAGAAAATAATAGGTGAGACTTTGATGGTCCGGAACTCTTCAGCACACACAATGTAACAAAAAAAGATTGTGGCAAAGAAAGAAGAAAGTCCAGAAGTATTCCAGAGTTAGGCTTAAGAGTAAGGATAACCGGTGCCAACTTTCACTTAGTATAGCAACCATATTCTTTATCCTTCATGCTTTCTGAGCATCACCAGTGTATAAAAAGTACTTTTAGAATTTAAGTACAGGTATCCTCAACTTGCAATCATTGGGTTTAGTGACACTGCAAAGTTACAAAGGCACTGGAAAAAGTGACAACTGTTTCTCGCACATACAGCTTATCACAGCAATCCCCATGGTCATGTAATCAAAATTCAGGTGGTTGGCAACCAGCATGTATTGCAGGGTTCCCAGGTCATGTAATAACCATTTGCGATCTTCCCAGCCAGTTTCCGACAAAGTCAATGGGGAAAGCCGGATTTGCTTAATGACTGATTCATTTAACTGCAATAATTTACTTAACTCTGGCAAAAAGGTTATACAATTGGATATAACTCACTTAACTACCTTGCCTAGCATCAGAAATTCTGGTCCCAACAACCAGTTAGGTCTAGGACTACCTCTATATAATATTAATTTTGTGTGAGCAATTAAAATTAAGAAATTATAAAAACAAAGGGGAATGGGTATTAATTCTTAATCACTGTGGGTGGGTTCGGGGAAAATTCCCCAAATTTTTACCTTAGATGCTAACAGATTGGTTCATTTTCATATATGTTAATATATCACACAGAATACAGTATATCTGTAGCTGTTCCTTCATTAAATTACACTGAAACTACAAATATTACTGGAATATCCTTGTTATGGGACCTGGAATATATGCTCATTATAATTTTGAAAATTACACATTAAAAAAGAGGACAAATGTTTTCTAAATAAATTGCTGCTACAAAAAAACCCCATCAAAACTACAAGCTATGTCTTTCTCAGGTAAGTATCAGTGTAAAAATTCAGGCCTGTTTCATGAGGTTGGTGTCATGCCTGTATGATCTCGCAATGCTCTGCTGCTTCCAGAGATTTTTGTAAACTGAACCAAAGAACTTTCAGTTCAGCTACTCCTACAGAGGAGATGTGAGAAGAATTTTGCTCCAGAGCTGTGGGTGACTGGAACCCCATGGCTAAGAACTAGGAACTTCTGCCATCTCCAGGTTCCTTGATGATGGTTTCCTCAATGCTTTGGCAAGCCCCCTATTCTTTCAGAACAAAGATAAACTTGTACAGAGACACTCAATGTAAGGAAAGAAAAGGGTTGAAGGACTTCATTTGCCACCTGGAAAGATATATTTTAGCAATCCACATTGGACTTTCCTTGTTCCTGTTCCTTATCTTCTCCTGCTTAGCCAGCTATGAACACATTCCTTAAGGTTTATTTAGCAAAAAAAAAAAAAAAAACTTGTGGGAATACACTCAGCCTAATAATATGTTGCATTTACTTTAAACTTAGACTCTGCAGTCAGCCAATATTCTGAATTCTTTCTATGCCAACCCACTACAATGAAAAGAGCACCAGGTTGATGTAGTGGTTAGGGCACCAGCCTAGAAACCAGGAGACCATGAGTTCTAGTTCTAGTTCTAGCCAGCTGGATGATTTTGAGTCAGTCAGTCTCAGCCTTACGAAGCAGGCAAGTGTAAAATATTTCTGAAAATATTGCCATCTGCAGGGAATTGTCCATGTAGTTACCAAGATTCAAGGCTGACTTGAAAGCAGGCATGTGCGCACATGCGTGCGCGCGCACACACACACACACAGCAGAAACAGAGACAGACATTACATAACATTTCAGCCCATACCAGGTTTACAGACTGCTGTGGCAAAAGAATTATACTACTATTGCTTTACTTAAGATTCCAATCTCTTATCATACCACTGTCACTATTCTATTATGGATTGCTGCTTAGGCAAATATGCAAGTTTTTGGATTTTTTTGGGGGGGGAGACAGTCTTAGGAATGGATTTCATATAATTATATAGTACATATGAATTACAATTGGTTTAAATTCGTCTTGTGTATATTCACTAACCAATGAGAAGTAAGGAAATTATAGAACATGGCATTTAACAAAAAATGGTCAAATGCAAAATGTTTACAAGGATTTTAAAGATATCATTCTTGCTCTTATTGGTCTTGCTACAGAAAGAGGGCACTCTTGCATTAGCTTTCCTTTCTTACTAAAATATATAATGCACTGCTCTCCCAATCTGTTCATTTTTGCATCTTTGTTCTTTGTGTTGCTTTTTTTTAAGTTTCTCTGAGACAATCCAATTCAAATAACCTGTAAAATGCTTTTTGTTTTAAATCACATAATAAATTTCAAGAAATAAAAATGCTGAATACAGACAGCATACAAATAAAATGCAGACATGCTGAGAGACAATCTTGTTATTTATTATATTTTTATTCCTCGTGGCAAGCATGCCTAATACTCCCTTCTCCTCTTTTCTCCATAGAAATTGAAGTGAATCACATTTTCCCCCCAAACCCTCCCCAGCCTTGGGCGAAAAAACCAAGGCTAAGGGCAGTCCTATGAATGGAGGAAAGGGAGTCAAAAAGTCAAGACGGCATCCATCCATCAAAATCAATGAACTTGCCATCTTGACTTTATGAACTCTTCCTGAGGGACCCTTTGACTTTTTTTTTTAAATTGACACACACACAGCAGCAGCAGCAGAATAGATAGGAATGATCAAATGATGGTACTTCGGTCCATGGTGATTTGGTTCATTCATTCCAAAATAAAGGAGAAAGCCTTATAGGGCAAAAAAATGAGGAAAATGTGCTATATCTTCATTCCCATGTAACCAGGGAATAAAAGAAAGCTAAAGCTCATTTTCCCTGCAAAGCAACTATTAAGGCAGTTCTTTATTCTTGGTTACCCTCTTTCTGTCGATACTGCTCAGCAGCTCTTCACATTTGTTTTGCTTGGAGCGACCACCTTCCCAGTTATGGTTCAAATGAATGCCGTTACAAGTTGCATGTGATGCTTGTTTGAAAAGGCCTTAAAACAATAATACTTGTTCAAACAGGAAACATTGGTTTGTCCTTGCAGGCTCTAAGTCCCTTAAGTGTAGAAACCAGTTGAGAAACTTTTAGATTCTTAATTATGTCAGCAGGTGAAAAAAAAAACCCTGGTTAATTGCTTCCATAGTTGAACTGCTGTTAGAGTTTGGATTTTTGTCCTCATCATTCAGTCATAGAACATAGAATGAAAAGGCAGGAAGGCCTCAGAGGTCTTCTAGTCCAACCCCCTGCTCAAAGCAGGAGCCTTGCACCACCCCAGTCAAATTGTTGTCCAATCTATTTTTGAACAGCTCCAGTGATGGAGCATCCATAACTCTGGGAGACAAGCTATTCCATTGATTATTTATCCTCACAGTCAGCAAATTTCTCCTTAATTCTAGGCTGGCTCTCTCTTTAAGAAGCCTGCACCCATGACTTCTTGTCCTGCCCTCTGATGCTTTGGAGAATAAGTAAATCCTCTCTTTGCTGTGACAGCTCCTCAAATATTGGAAGACTGTTATCATGTCCCCCTTAATCCTGCTCTCATAGGTTAGACATACTCATCTCCCACAACTGTTCATCATGTGATTTAGCCTCCAGACACTTTATCACCTTTTGCTGCTCTTCTCTGCATACTTCCCAGGGTCTCAACCTCTTTTTCATATCATGGTGACCAAAACTGGATGCTGTATTCCAAGTGTGCTCTCACTAGTGCAGTAGAAAGTGGTGATATCACTTCTTGTAATCTTGATGCTATCCCTCTGTTGATGCAGCCCAGGAGTATATTAGCTTTTTTGGCAGTTGCAGCAAATTGCTGGCTCATACTTCAGTGGTGGTCCACTAGGACAACTAGATCTCTCTCACAGTTACTACTATTGAGCCAGGTATCATCTATTCTGTACCAATGCATTTGGTTTTTCCTCCCTAATTCCAGGTCCTTAACTTTTCTCGCTATTGAATCTGCTTTCCTATAACATTATTCCATATCCTGTATTCCAGAATGAGAAATAAGGGAACGAAGTGTAGATTTCTTAATCTCTTCTGTATGTCATCTTTTTATCTTTTCTCCTCAGACATTTTCTTAAGATTAAGCATACTTTCTTCTCTTCATAAGAGTTTCTAAACCCTTAACATTCTTGTTGCCTCTTTTGAACCATTTCAAATATCTCTGATTTCTTGTATCCATAAGGTTGGATTTGACTAAAGTGGAATAAAGTAAAATTATTCCTTCCCATAGTCTACAGCTAAAGCTCTATTTGTCAAACTTGGCTAATATTCAGCTTGTAATCAGCAACCTGCTTTTTACAAGTATCATTACAAAGGCCAGGATACCCATTCCCACATATGCATTTGTTTTCTAAATAGATAAAATGAAATTATTCTCTTCCCCCCAATTTTATTTTTATGGGTTTGTCAAAAATAGATCATGCCAGACTAATCTTATTGCATTCTTTGACAAAGTGACAAAATTAGTGGACCAAAGGAATACTGTCGATATAATTTACTTGGACTTCACTAAGGCATTTGATAAAGTAGACCATAACCTACTACTAGATAAAGTAGAAAAATGTGGGTTAGGCAGCATCACCACCAGATGGATTCATAACTGGCTGACCAACTGCACTCAACGTGTAGTCCTCAATGGAACCGCACCTACATGGAGGGAAGTATACAGTGGAGTACCCAAGGCTCTGTTTTAGGCCCAGTACTCTTCAACATCTTCATCGATGACTTGGACGAGGGGATAGATGGGGAACTCATCAAATTTGCAGATGACACCAAGCTGACAGGAATAGCCAACATTCCAGAAGATAGGCTTAAGATACAGAAGGATATTGACAGACTTGAACATTGGGTGCTATCTAACAAAATGAAATTCAATGGTGAAAAAAGTAAGGTTCTACATTTAGGCAAGAAAAACAAAATGCACAGGTACAGTATATGTGGTACCTTGCTCAACAGTAGTAACTGCGAGAGGGATCTTGGAGTCCTAGTGGACAACCATTTAAATATGAGCCAGCAGTGTGCAGCAGCTGCCAAAAAGCCAACACAGTTCTAGGCTGCATAAGCAGAGGGATAGAATCAAGATCACATGAACTGTTAATACCACTTTATAATGCCTTGGTAAGGCCACACTTGGAATACTGCATTCAGTTTTGGTTGCCATGATGTAAAAAAGATGTTGAGACTCTAGAAAGAGTGCAGAGAAGAGCAACAAAGATGATTACGGGACTGGAGGCTAAAACATATGAGGAACGGTTGCAGGAACTGGGTATGTCTAGTTTAATGAAAAGAAGGACTAGGGGAGACATGATAGCAGTGTTCCAATATCTCAGGGGTTGCCACAAAGAGGCTATTCTCCAAAACACCTGAGGGTAGAACAAGAAGCAATGGGTCAAGGAGAGAAGCAACTTAGAACTAAGAAAATTCCAGAACAATTAATCAGTGGAACAACTTGCCTCCAGAAGTTGTGAATGCTCCAACACTGGACGTTTTTAAGATGATGTTGGATAACCATTTGTCTGAAGTGATGTAGGGTTTCCTGCCTAAGTAGGGTGTTGGATTATAAGACCTTCAAGGTCCCTTCCAACTCTGTTATTATATTATTATCTATTTTCCTGAAATCAAGATACATTATTCTCACAACTCTTATTGAAGTTATTAGATATGTATAGTCTGGCAAGATCTGTTTTTGACAAATCTATTCCAGTAATTATCACATTGTTTTCAAGACACTTATAGATCAATGTTTTTATGATCTATGCAGAGGTTTCTTTCCTCTCTTTTCAACAATATTTTCTTTTTCCCAGTGTTCTGGCACCTCATCAATTCTTCTGTGTTTCTCAGAGATAACATATTAAGCTTTGCGCTAGAATCGTTCAATAGCTTAAAGTGGTCCTGGAGATTTCAAATCATTCAAAGCATAAAGGTATTTGCTGATAATATTTCTGTCAATTTCAAGCTTCATTCTTGCTTTTCACAATTTCCTGATGGAACACATACTTTTTTGTTGACGAAAAATGAACCAAAAGAGTAGCCACGGATTTCTGCCTTTTCTTGGTTACCTACCATTTTGTCAACTTCATGGAGCATTTGGTATATTGATTATTTTCTTTTGAACACATCTAAACAAATGCAAATTTTACTATTCTTATCAGCTTTCACTAACTTCTGTGCTTTCTGACAAGCATAGCACTTCAATTCTAAGCTGCAAAAATCTAAACAATCACTAGATAGGAGTGAAGGACTGAAGGAGGGCGAGAGAGAGAGAGACTTTGCTGCTACCTAGTTGTAGTCTAATTTTTCACACTTTAGATTTGAAAGCCCTAATTTCCACTTCCTCAGTTAAAAGTTCTTTTCTACTTTCCCTATTCTCTAAAGGAGAAAGTTGTCCAAAAGATAATGATAATTTCTTGGAGAGGCTATTCTTGCCAGAATATACTCTTTGTATTTCAGACTCAGATTTGCAGATTAGATTTGCAGATCTGGTAGTTGATAAGAAATAAGATTATGCAGAAGTTCTGTCTGAAGTTGATTCCACAGTGTATTCAGGTATTTTGGAACAGATTTCTAACTCAGCCCTTTCAGAATCAAATTCTTTTACAAAGGACCAATGTTCACCTATTTTTCTAGAATTCTGGCATATCACCAAAGACTGTGGCAGTTGTGACAAAAAAAGGGGGGGAGCTTTCATTATTTATGTTAAGCCTCATCGTGGATTGAGAGTTAAATCCAATGAATAATAGTGGAACTCTTGTTATTGTTCTACTATTGGTCAGTGTCTTTGGGAGTGGGAAGACGTCTTGGGAGATGAATGATTAGTTTCCCTTTTAACTGCATTTATAATCGTATTTCATAAATTACGAGTTCTATAAATAAGCCTAATCTATATCTGCCCTGATTGTGTATCATAGGGCATGCTGTGAAATATATAAGTCAACGGCTTGGAAGCTGAAACATCTGTTAGTTCCAGATACAGCCTGACAAGAAAAATAGAATAATTGTAAAAAGAAGGTTCTTAAAGCCTATTTTACCTCTGGCCAGTCCAAAATGATTTATGGTCAATAATGTTCAAAACAATCAAAGGAGCTTCATTCCCCTATTTGGTTAGGTCATCTATCACAATACCTAGCATCATCCAGTCTGATATCCCATTTGAAAGTGTAATTAAAATAGATTCAAATAATCTGTATTCTTCAACTATGTCTGGAGTTGTGAAACAGTTGCTGTCAGGGTTCCAAATAGCATCCAAAAGTAAATCAGAGTCTGAGGCAAAGTATTCCTCAAAGTTCCAATTTATTAGCAGAGCCATGTTGGCACATCTGAGTGAAACCCGAATCTGAAGTCTCGGAGTTTCTCCACCCAGTTGAAAGTTCAAACCCTTGTCCCCACATCCCCAAGTCCATCACGTTGATCAATCTTCAACTGCCAACTTGGCAGAATCCACCCATCTCCTTCTGTGCAGGTGCAGGAGACAAAGGATGACGTTGACTATCTAGACAGAATTTGTTATGGCTACATACAGACAGCCCTCATGCAATTTTCCCTCCCGACTTCCCACAGTAAAGAATACATATTAAAATAGTATAAAATGTGGCAGGCCAAAGACCCCAATTAAAATGGCTTCGGCCATTTGCTTTATTGATCATCTCTGTCAAAATGGGACATTTGAGAAAGGACATGAGGCAACATTCACCCTATTTGGTAAAACAAAGAATTATACACTTGTGTTTTTCCTTTTTTATAGGAGGAAAGATTGAATTTTGTTTTCTCACTCCTGATCTGAGGGATCAAGTCAAATTGGATTATGCTGCTATGGTGTCTGCAGGGAGGTGTAAAAAAATAATTTTTAAAAATGGCAGCAAAATGGTAGAATCTCTGCCCTTTCTTAAATAATAACCCTTACCATCAATAGGAGAAAATAATGAAAACTGAATGAATAAAGATGGCTATGGAAATAAAATCAAGATCCTAATAAAATCAAGATGACCAATACAAGTAACCATTCATGAGTTGCTATTCAAGCTTGATTTAGACTTCTGCATCACTGCACATCAGGGAATGTGTGTGTCTAGTGCAGTGATGGCAAACCTTTTTTTCCTCGGATGCCAAAAGCACTATCGCACATGTGCGAGTGCCCACACCCATAATTCAAAGCCTGGGGAGGGTAAAAACGGCCTCCCCCACCCCCGGAGGCCCTCTGGAGGCCGGAAACAGCCTATTTCCCAACTTCTGGTTGGCCCGGTAGGCCCATTTTTCGCCCTCCCCAGGCTCCAGAGGCTTTCCTGGAGCCTAGGGAGGGCAAAAACATGCGCACTGGAGCTGAGCTAGAATAACGGCTCATGTGCCGGCAGATATGGCTCCGCGTGCCACCTGTGGCACACGTGTCATAGATTCGCTATCACTGGTCTAGTGTTTAGAGACTGTTGCAAAGCTGTTGCATTTATACTTCTGCAAATGTTAATGTTCTGGCTAGGAGGCGCTCAAACAACAATGTGCCTTGCCTTCCACCCGCCTCCCAACAGGA
This sequence comes from Diadophis punctatus similis, assembly GCA_023053685.1. NCBI lineage: Eukaryota > Metazoa > Chordata > Lepidosauria > Squamata > Dipsadidae > Diadophis > Diadophis punctatus. The sequence goes on along the minus strand of JALIGW010000003.1, from coordinate 113,237,337 downwards.
AGTCAGATCAACCAATTAGCATGCAGGACATGCATCTCCACACAACGCATAGTTGAGATTTGGCAGGTGTGCACATCAGCCCATATGCAACAATACTTACCTATACTTACCTATCAACCCCTTTACAGCATAGGTATGCATCAACACCTACACATAGTTGTGGGCAAGTCTAAATCAAGCTTCAGTCTGCAATCCTATAGTCACTTGACTTAAGCCCCACTGAATTTTTTTTTTACTTTTGTGTATAGGTTGTTTATCATAGATTTAAGAAGTCCCATCCTAAACTTTGCAAATTGGGTGAGTATATGTTATAAATTAGATGCAGATGCATGCCTGTAAGCAATTTTAATCAACATTTTAATGAAACACAAATTGCTGAGAGAAGCATCATGGAGAGACTTCAAGTAACTTGCCAGAGATGCAAGAATCACGATGCTAGTTCACAGTTCAATAAACAGAGAGCAATTTTACCTCTTTAAAGTACATTAGGGGAGCAGGAGGGGACAGAGGTGGAATAATGATTTTCAAATTTACTGTTGTCAGCATTTCAGAATAATATTTCTTACTCTTAACAGTTGTCCCTCAGGAGGCCCTTGATGCTGACACACTGGAAGCTGAGATACTATTTTTCCCCCTCCATCTGGAATGAGATGCTATTTTTGAGATACAATGAAGTAGCAAATAGTTGGGCAATCCAGCTGAATCCCCACAGTTTGATTCCAAAATTCTAATTGTAGCCTTTTCTAACAATTTATCTGGTGGGACAGGAATGGGGAGGAGGAGGAAATCACTTCAAGGGTCAGGTGGAAATCATCCAAAACATCTCCCACTTTCAGGAATAGCTTGGTGGTTTGTCTTGCCAGATCCTTGCTTTCCCATATTTGTTTTTCCCCTGCTTGCTCTAAGGATCTTTCTACTGGGAAATAAGTGGGACATAGAACAGGGCTGTCAAACTCCCTGCCCGCAGGCCAGATGCGTCACGTCCTGTCCATGACCACGCCCAGTTTAGTGAAGGGGGGGGGGAAATCCCAAAACCTCATGTGACACCACCGTGAGATGTGAGTTTGACACCCCTGACATAGAAGGTCAGAGAGACTATTGTGAGGAGCTGCTCATTAGTCTTGAATCCTGCATGAGTGATAAAAGTCTATACCAGTGATGGCGAACCTTTTTTTCCTCGGGTGCTGAAAGCTCGTGTGCGTGCGCTATCGCGCATGTGCGAGTGCCCACACCCATAATTCAATCCCTGGGGAGGGCGAAAACGGGCTCCCCCGCCCCCCCCCGGAGGCCCTCTGGAGGCCGGAAATGGCCCATTCCCCAACTGCTGGTGGGCCTGGTAGGCCCGTTTTTCGCCCTCCCCAGGCTCCAGAGGCTTCCATGGAGCCTGGCAAGGGCAAAAATGGCCTCCCCCGCCCTCCAGAGGCTCTCTGGAAGCCGAAAACACCCTCCCAGAGCCTCCGTGCGAGCCGAAAATCAGCTGGCCGGCATGCACATGCACACTGGAGTTGAGCTAGGGCAACGGCTCGCGTGCCGGCAGATATGGCTCCGCGTGCCACCTGTGGCACCCACGCCATAGGTTCGCCATCACTGGTCTATACCATTTATCTCTGAACAATTCCAAGGTAATTCCAACACAAAAACAATAATAACCTTCCAAACAAGCCAGGATATCTGAAGAGGAGACTAAAACTGTCAAGATAGAAGCATGTGATGCACATAAGAGGAGGATGGGACACTGATTGCACGAATATGCCTGCAATCTTAATTCTTTTTTTTTAAACTCCTCTGTAGATTTCCCTGTGTCCGTTTCAAAATCAAAATTGAGAAAATCAAAGAAAGATCGTGCTAGAATTCAGTGGACATTTTAAAAATAAAATGTTTAAAAGATTACAAACTTGCACAGATATGACATCAGTACAAGCTCTAACTTCCCTAAGGAAGTTAGGAATGTACATCTGATGGGACCATGAAAAGGATCTTCTTGGTGGTGGCCTCTTCTCTATGAAACATCATTCCCATGAGGTATGACCCACCCACCCCGCTTTTCCAAAAGGCTCTGAAAACATGGTTTTGTCAGTAGCCCTGGAGATGGAGCCAATCAAATGCTTGATTTGATTGCATTGTTTCTGCCATGGGGCTGAGGAATGGGTTTTTATGTTGTGTGCTTTTAATGTTGTAAGCTGCCCAGAGTCACATGTGTTGGGCAGCCATAGACATTTGTTTAATAGATGAGAATTTCCAGTCTTAAACTAAGAAATGGAAGTGTTCTTTATATCCTTGGAAGAAGTCAGAAGTCATTTCTTGTATATAATTTTCCTTTCTTTTTCTTTATTTCTTTCTGCTCTTCTATCCCTATTCTCACTTTACTCTTTACCTTTTTTATTATTAGTTTATATTGTTTATTGGTTTATGTTGTTATGTATACATTTTGTAAAATTTAATAAAATTATTGAAACCAAAAATATGAGAGTTCCCTATTGGTAGTCACATAGCAGTATTTTAGACTATTATCCCATTTCCTCACACTCTTGCTGTATTTGATCGGCAGTGTAGGAAGGGAAAGCCTACTCACCATCACCCAGAAGGACTTCAGCTGTGTTTTGTGAGAGTGATAGTTGATGAGTCCAGGAGAAAAAAGTAGATTTAAGCTCCTATCTTCCTCTAGCCCAGTGTTTCTCAACCTCAACAAATTTAGGTTGTGGCGATTTCAACATGATGTGATGCTAGAATTCCCCAAACAGCCATCTCCAATACTGGGAGTTGAAGTCCATGCATCTTAAAGTTGCTGAGATTGAGAAACACTGCTCTAAGCCTGTAACATCCATACAAATCAAGACTACTTCTGCATAATTACCCAGTTTTCTTTCTTTTTTATTTCTCAGTTTGAAACAGAGAATGAAATGGGCTTTAGAAACAGAGCCTATTTCATGGGTTGCAGCAGCTCTAGACCAAGTAAGGAAGCAGACATCAGGTTTGCAACTGTTTTATTTGCAATGTTGAGAGTGGCAGAAGTGGGAAAATGTTCCATGCTTTGCTCCCAAGTATTGTCATAATGTTAAATAGACATCTGAAACCAAACTTCTCTTCAGTTTATGTATGATCAGTATGAATAACCATGAATAAACAGCCTCCAGATTATTAAACTGATTATTAGGAAAAGGAGGTTATTGTGTTCTGCAAGTATTACTCTATGTAATTTGCTCTGTGCCTTCTATTGGATAACAGCTAGGCCTTGTTCTCTCATTCTTTTGATGCTTCCTTGCAGCACTGAGTTCAGCTGTTAATAGTATTGTACTCAGTTGGAACTAAAATGCAACCTTATTTAAAAACCTAAATTGTCCTTTTCAGCGGTCTCGGACTGAAATATCTGATGCAGGAAACTTTGTGTCTCAAATGGGACTGATCTTCTGAACTTGTGCAGATAAATTAATTGGGCTTTGTGTCCATTTTTGAACTTTCTGCCTTGCGAATAACAACAGGTCATATAGTCTCTGGAATAGCAGCCTGGATTGTATATGGTAGGCAGGATTTGGCAATTTTTATTACAAAAAGGACTAATGTTACAACAATGATCAGTTCTCTTACTTCCACATTTACAACCTATTGCTTCCCTGTTACCTTGGGGCCATGACTGTAATTACTACCTTTTTTTAAAAAAAAGTTATTTTAAAATCAAGGGCACCATTTTAAAGATAACCTGAAAAAGAAATAGCAACATGCCAAGAAAAGACATAAATATGCTGAAATTTATTGTACTCTGAGAAAATAGATTCAATTGCTGGATAGTCCTTAGCTCCAACTAGATAAGCTAGTTGGAGTGATCTGGCTGAGGGAGCCAAGATTTCAGGGTAGGTAAAAAGTGATAGTTTAAGCTCAGAGAACTGAATGGGAAATTCTTACAGGTTGCACCCCATCTGCGGGTCAGGAAATCCTCATACGGGGCTCTAGGTATTCAGATTTCTTGGATGTATTTTATATGTTGATTCAAAAGTTTACATTTGAGGCAAGCTAAGTTGCTGTTTCCATCACCATCTGATATAATTGGCCATAGTAGGAAGCTAACCTAATAATTACTAGGGGTAGGGAGTCTTAGAGATCAGTGGAAAGCTATAGCAGGCTTGTTTTGTTCTGTCGAGTGGTGTCATTGCCAACTACTGGGGACTGAGCACAGAATCCACTTGGAGGCAGCAGAAACTGGAAGAACAGCCTTTTATCTGGTACTGTTTTGCAAATCAGAAAATGCACATGATGTGATGCATTAAGGCATCATCAGGAGTCTGAACTAAAACCTTGTAATGATTCTTTGGTCAATAAGAAGCCATTTCACTCTTCGGTGGAAGCCTCTTATCTGGGGCCAGCATTTCTACAAGCATTTCTACACAGGCTCTTTGCATTGCTCACAAATCAGCTCTGCATCTCTGTTTCCTCACAGCAGTATCTATTTTCAGCAGCTGAGCTGATTCCTGGCTCAGCCGATTTATTTCTGGTGTATCTGAAATCACATTTAAGAAATGACATTTTTGTTTGCAGTAGTGATATTAAGCCAGAGCTTTTGGGCAATCTGTTTTCCCATTGAAGGATTTCTGACCTTACCCAACAACTGGGATGATAAAGTGGGTGGTTGAGTGGGTCCTTTATCAGCTGGGGTGATAAAGGACAAGAGGTCTGTCTTCTAAAAAATAATATGTTAAATGTGCAAGTGTGTGTTTCTTTGTGTATTTTTCTTTTGCTTGCTTTGCTAATTTAACTTGATTAATTACATTATTAGATGCAGCCATTTGAGCACCTATGTTCAACAGAGCAATAAAACTATGGCTTTGGGGCAGGGGTGGGTTCCTACTTACCTCGCTGCCAGTTCGCTTCCTCCCACGCCACATGGGTGTGCACGCATGCGCAGTGCCAAAAAATCCAGGGGAAAAAAGCCAAAAACCAGATGGCGACCACATGCAGAGTGCCAAAAACTCGGCTTCTGCGCATGCTCAGAAGAAAAAAAAAATTCAAAAAAAAGATGGCAGCGCCCATGGACCGGCACCGACCAAACCGGCTCGATGACATCATTGTGATGTCACCAGCAGGTTGCTACCAGTTCGCCCGAACCGGTCCAAACTGGGAGGAACCCACCCCTGCTTTAGGGGAAAGTATCTGACTGCAAATTGCCAGAATGTCTTTCTTACTCCACTGCAAATAGCAATGACCTTTTAAATGAAACAAAGGAATGGTGGCATTGCTGCTTTGGAATTACGGTTTTATAACTAGAGCTGAGAGGGTTCTTTTTCAGAAGTGTGCAACAAAAGAAGGAAATAATATTTTGTTATGTTTCCATTTTTTTAACCTAGTAGAAAGTAGAGGATTTTTGTTGCTGCAGGAATTGCAATAGTCTGCAACCGGACAGTAATTGAATATTTTTTGCCTTCTCTTGCTCATAGTTAGGGGGGAAAGTAGTGATGGGTTTGTGGTATTTTTTTTGCCTGATCTCTGTATCTTGAAGTCTGCAGGGGCGAAGATAATTGCACAGTCAGATTCAAGGTGCTTTGAAGGCTCTAGGGAATAGAACTAGAGGCATGCATGTGAATGTCTAGTGATTAGGAGCTGAACATTTGGCATTGTGCCCCATAATTTGCATCTCATGCTTCCATAGGACCCACAGGATGTGGAGAGTGCTTGCATCACAGCTGGATAACTCTCATTTGAAGAGCTCCTGCAGATACTCATTTCAACTCCAGATTTGAAATAATAATTTCATGGCCTAAGGTTCATATTTAGGCCAAGGGACTGTGCGTACCCAAGCCTTTGAACAAAACGGGCAACACTTCCCCCCCCAGGAAATGGTAGTATTTTGCTTTTAATGGCATCCTTAGGGCCACATTAAAAAGTGGGGTTGAGAAAAAATAAATAAACTTGGTCATCTCCTTTCCTTTAATTAAAAAAAAGAAAAATTAGAAAACTTGCAATGGTAATATATACAGAGATTCACCTTGAGATTTAATTGCTACTGTATATTTGTTTTTTAAATTGAGTACCGCTGTGAGCTTCCAAATTACATTTCAAATGGGAAGGTCCTGGAAGTTAGCCATTGAGTGCAGAATCCTTATTTAGCAGAAACAACAAAATTCTTTTAAAGATGCCATCCCTTATCCCCATTCCCCGCCTTTCTTGTCTGTGCAGAGCGTGAGTATTCCCATCTTTCAAGTCTAAGCATTATTTAATTATGTTGTGAAAGGATCACTGACAACACACTGGTCTGATTGGGGTTATACTACGTGAAAACACACACATCTACCCACACATTAAAAAAAGGTCTTTGCATTTTGCTTATGAGTCACAGCTTGGCTAATCCAATGAAGAATCCAGCTAACTCTTCCCATTTCTTGCCAAAACAGAAACATGTTCCCAAATGAACCCTGTGATGAACTACAGCTTGTACGCCAAATGGGCAGACTTGCTTCTCCCCATCTGATTCATGGGTTCCGTAAATTGCTGAGGTATTTTTTTTAATGGTGAGTGCACTTTAAATAGGATGCAAATGTGTTAAAGAAATCTTTTAATAATGTCAACATTGATCTGTAAGTATTACACCTTGCAGCCTTTATTAAAGGCAGCTTTTTAAAATTTTGCCTGCGTGATCACTGCACGTGAGGCTTGAATTTGGAAGGGAAGAAGGTATATCTTGGAGGAAAAAGTCTTCTCACCTTTTCTGCCTTAGGACATCAGGATGCCAGAAGGTTTTGCAAAATGCAGGTGTCTTTCAGTAGGACTTATTCTCTATCTTTGGAAAGTATAGACCAGACAAAGGTTATTTCACAACTCCAAAAACCAATTTTCACATTTTCTTCTTCACTGCTGTTAAATCCTCTGCTTGATTTCCCTGTTTAGATAAAAAGCAGAACTGTAGAAGTACTACTTGATCTATTTAATTATTAGAGCCTCAGCTTCAAAGGTCAATAGAACCATCCTGTGGTGTTTTCAGGATAATCATTTTACAGAGTAGATTGCAAGTAATCCATTCAAGGAGGCACTTCACCCTATGAAGGAATGTCACCCTGCCTTGCTATATTAAAGCATCTCTCAAAGGAATATTGCTCTGCCTTAAATGTTTGGGGGCCAGGGCACTCTGTCTCAGTCAGCCAAGCCACGATAGGATTACAAACAAAGCGGCATGGCCACTCTATTCTTCTAGTTAGACGTGGGGCTCATTTAGCTTTGCAACATTGCTTTCATGAGAACTTTGAACATTCAACAAAGTTGTCACTTCCCAGGTTAGCACTGTCTTAATTCTGCAGCATACATATTTAACGTTCCCATCTCCTGTTTTCCTCCACAACAGCCCTGTGAAGTAGATTGAGCTGTGAGAATGTGACTGACCCAAAGCCAGTTGGGTGATAATAGGGATTGTTGTGGGGAAAATAGGAGGTGGGAGTATTGGGTGTGTATGCTGCCTTGAGCTGACAAAAATAAAGGCAGAATGAATAAAACAGAAAAACCAGTGTCTGCCCTCATATTTTCTAGCATGGGGAAAGCATAAATATCTAATGCTGCAGATATATAATAACTTTCATCAGCACTGATTTGTAGGAAAATTAGATTGTGATAAGGGAGGAAATGTGCTCAATTTCATAGGTGTTATGTTCCTCTGATTTGATTTATGAAAGTCTTTTGCTTTTTCATCAGGATGGTATGGAAGTTTAATCATTATTATTAGATGAAATCTGTCATAGTAGAGTCCTAATGAGCAAAAATGACCAGTCCTAAAAGAAATTGATGGATGAGAAATATGAATTTTTGAAGGAAGGATGGACTTCTGTGAGTCAGACAGTTATAGGGACAGGAAGTATCACTGACCTAGTTCTGCCTCAGCTATCCTCCAGGTTTGTTCACCACAACTTCTAGACAGCATGGCCAATAATAATATCTTCATGGAAATATATGGATTGCTTACATAATTTTAGTTCTTCAGATGGTTTATTTGTGTATTAGAGATAATGTGCCTGTGGAGAATCTATTAAGATCTGCAAAGGAATAAAGAGGAAGCTGTGCAAATAATCACTTTGAAAATAATATCCCAAAGGTACTTTTCTCAAGAGGCAACTGGACTTTCTTGTTTTTCTTTGAAGATATTTTGCTTCTCATCCAAGGAGCTTCTTCAGCTCTGACTGGATGGTGGGAATGGAAGGATTTATATTCTTGCAGACAGCTGGTCATTTGCATTCCCTTAGAGAGTCATTGAGGCCACTTGGAGGTTTGTCTCCATAGACATTCTAAAATAATAGTTAGGTAAATAAGTAATTATATGTCCTCTTCAGTGCATCATATATACAGTATTTGTGATTAGTCAGCAGGGTGGGCTAGAGAGTGGGTAGTCAAAATTACTGATAAATATTGATAAGGCAAAGCTTTAAGGATTAAGAGGAGAAATCTTTTTGTAAAGGAGAAGAGAGCAGATCAAATGTTTATAAAATGGGGAAAGAAGGTTCACTTCTAAGCATACAAACACATTGTAGATAATTTGTACATGACTATCAATGTATCTGAGTCAGGGGTGGGTTCTAATTTACCTCGCTGCCGGTTCGCTTCCTCCCGCGTTGCATGGCCGCACCGACCAAACCGGTTCTGTGATGTCATCATGACATCACCAGTGGGTCACCACCAGTCTGAACCGGGAGGAACCCACCTCTGATCTGAGTCTGGATACATCTAAGAGGAACTACTAGGCAATACAACAGTAATGAGTCTAAGAAGGAGTTGCACAGGATTCTGACATACCATAATCTCTGTAGTACCTTAGTATTCATTAGGATGGGAAGAAAATAATTGTTTTCAGTTCTCAAGTATAAAGGAGGATCACTTCTGACTTCAGATCCTATTCCCACTTCAGTATTGGGAACAATACCGTGCTTTTATCTAAGAAGTAAACAAATTTATCATTGCCATTCCATGTTATCTGAAAAAAGTTGTTCAGTCACTGTGGGGTAATATGCCCACTCATATGATAAGATTTGTGATAAGTCCAACATCTATCTCTTAGGAGTTAGATCATGGTAGTAACTGTAAGTTGTATATATCTTATGGAAATGTTGGGCTTAATCATCAACTCCAAATTAGCAGAAGCAACCAGAGAAGCAAAGGAGTACATCAGTGTTGGCGAACCTTTTCAGCACCGAGTGCCGAAACGGGAGCACGTGCATGTGCATGCACATGCCGGAAACCAGAAGAGCAGCTGCCCAGTGCACCTGTGCGTGCCGGGAAGATGAGCTTCCAGTTTCTGGCGCATGCATGCACACCGGCCAGCTGATCTTCACGCACACATGCACGCCAGAAACTGGAAGACCATGTGGTTGGTGCGCATGCGCATGCCAGAAACCAGAAGATCATCTTCCCAGCGTGCACATGCACACCGGGCGGCTGCTCTTCCTGTTTTGACACTCCCACGCCCGTGAAGACCAGCTGGCCGGTGTGCCGGAACCCAGAAGAACAAGGGGCGACGGCTCGCATGCCCAGAGAGATGGCTTTGCATGCCACTTCCGGCACATATGCCATAGGTTCGCCATCACAAGAGTACATCCTTAATCTTGCTTTTTTGGATAATAGTTCACTAAGTGTTAGTTTTGATTTGAACAATATGGGTACAATAGGAGGAGCTTCCAGACTGGAGATTGCTTTGATGGTGGATAAACTCCCAGAAGTTGGTTCAACTGGAACTCTATTTCATATCCAACTTGCATAATTAAAAGCATCCAGCTGTCTGTGGTAATAGTCTCCCATGCTGACACAATGAAATGACACTCCAGCCACTCACACCTCAACTTGTGATATACCAGTATCAAGGTGCCCCATGGAGGAATTTAAAATCCATTTAGTAGGTTATCCGAACAATTGTTTGCCAAAGGAAGTGTGTGCGTGGGAGGAAGGGGGTAACTCTTTGATAGACATGTGAAGCTTTCCTCCCTCCCTCCCTCCCTCCCCCTCTCTTTCTTCCTCGGTGTCTTGACAGTTCTGCTTATGAAAGTGAATTTGTATAAAAATAGGAAGATTTCTTGAAGGGTGAGAGAACTGTTACTTTTTTTTCCTCCAGTGTTTATGTATACAGACACAGATACACTCCCACACATACCTTGTCTTAATTCACAGAGACATTTTGAGAAGAGATTGAAAATATAGGGAGCAGCCAAGTACAGTTTTGCTTCTTATATTACAAAACAAAGAGCAGCCCCCCCTCAGAGAAGAAATAATCTTAGTTGTAAGCCACCCAGAGTCATTGATTGAAATGGGCAGCTATAGAAATTGATTAATTAAATAAATAAATAAATAAATAAATAAATAAATAAATAAATAAATAAATAAATAAATAAATAAATAAATAAATAAATAAATAAATAAATGATCAGTATAAGGAGGAAACTCAGTGAAATCTACAGCTCTATTCTGTGATTACAGTTCTGCATACAGCCTGCCTAACTGTGGGCAAACGTCAGACTCAGATCATAATTGCCCAGAACAATTTTGGGCCTCAGGGGGTGGTGGTGTTCCACAAGGGTAAAGTGACCAGATTTTTTTTTTAAGCGGGACGGGGGGCGGGCCCGCCTGGGCGCCGCCATTTGAGTTTTGCCCTCTGCGCATGCGCAGAATGCTGCGCATGCGCAGAGGGCAAAACAACACAAATGTCGGCGTCCAGGTGGGGGGGGGGAGGCGGGAGGCCTTTCCTCGCCTCCCGCCTCCCCTTCGGGAGCCGGCAGTGGCTTGGGCTGGCAAGCGACAAACGGGAGGCGGGAGAAGGAGGCAGCCGGCAGCTTACCTGTCGCGAGCTCCAGGCATCCAAGTGCCGCGGTCTCCCGGTCGCCCGCCTGGCCCTAGGGCAACGGCGGCAGCGAGGCGACGGGGGGAAGGAAGGGGAGGGGGATGAGGAAGGGCTGTTTGCTCCGCCGGAGGGGCCGTTCGTGAGCTCAAACCGATGACGGCAGCGGCGACGGCTCCTCGTCCCTCACCCTTCCACCCGCATCCCAACAACAGCGGCGCCTCCGAGGGCGGGGCTAGGGATGGGGCAGGGGAAGGAGAGGAGGAGCAGCCCCCCTTCCCCCTCTCCCCAGCAGGCAGCCGCCTCGCTGAAATTCCGCTTTGCCCGACTTGCTTCCGGTACCTCTCTTTTGTGCTTCCCCAAGGTGACCAGACGTCCCATTGTTTTGGCATTCTTTCCAAAAAAGCGTGACTTTTTGGAAAGAATGCGGGACGCGGGACACATGCTTGAAAAGCGTGTCTGTCCCGCCAAAAGCGGGACGTCTGGTCACCTTACGACAAAGGTTTCATGTGTGGCATCAGCTGCAGTTCTAGGTTAGGGGCAGTAGAGTGGCTGTTGTCATCTAAGGAATTCCAGTGACTTCCATGGGCACAGATATGAGACTGTTTGTGAAGCTAGGCTGTATGTTATGACCCAGGGTTGGCACGCAAGCAACACATGCTATTCAATCACCATCCCCCACCATCCCCACAATCCAGCAAGTCCTGGTCCATTCTCCAAAGTCTCTGCCCACAGGTTACCCCTACACTCCAGGAGCAAGGCTCAAACACAGGCACCCGCACACACTTTGTGCAACTTCCCGGCAGTGAAAGTCCACAGGAGTAGCACCGCTTCAGGGGCAAGACAAGACCTCAAACTTGACAAAGTTCACAACAAATGTCAAGGCAAAGGATCAAACCTCATTCCACACCAGCAAGGATTCTGGAGCAAAGTTCTTCTTGGAGTCGTGGAGCAAGTTGCCACGAAATACAACACTTGTTTCCCAACAAAATGGCGTCTCCTTAAATGCTATTATCCAGGTGATCCTTAGGAGGAGGGGTGGGGCCCCTTCTCCTAGTAGTCTGGTTTCCCTGCGCTCACTCTGGCTCCTCTCCATTCTCCGCATTTGGGGATTGGGTGGGGGAAGCATTTGCTCATCTCCAGAGCTCCGCCCCTCCTCTGTTCTGCTGCCTGCCCTTTCCATCTCCTCCCCGCTTCCTCAGTAAGCCTGTGCCCTCTCTTCCTCCCTGCCTACTCTTCCGAAGCCCGAGGGGTCTGGGACTGCCTCATCTTCATCCCCAGGTCATTCCTCATGAGCCATTGCGACTGCGTCCTCCCCCTCTGTTGGCCCCAGTTCCATCTTCTCCTCCTCGGACCCGAGCTCTGACGAGGCCATGACACTGTAGGAATCAGTTGGGACTACTGCTAATATACTAGCAGTATACAGAGGCCTCCTCATATGAGCAACTCAATGCTGTGAGGGAGTTGGCAGGGAAATTCCCTAAATATGTGATATTGGGGAAACTTCAATCTGCCTTATCTATATATTGGCAGTTTATGGCCACCATGGCCTTGACCCAGATTACTAAGGGACTAATTCAGCGAGGATCACATGCTAGACTGCAGTGTTGTCTCAGGGTGATAGTAATATGGTGTGAATTTGGACAATGAGCCCTTTGTCATGATATCTCAATCTTTTGGTGTTTGGGAGTTCTCCCCAATGACACCCTGCTCAGCAGGGAAGGCTCTATTAGATTGGTCCACCCCAGGCATCTAATAGACCCCAGTGAGAATCAGTGGGAGCCTGGGGTGGCAAGTAAAATTGCACTCATGCAGACTCTCTGTGGATCCCAGAGCAACTCTTGGTTTTCAGAGGATCTCTGGTTGATGAAGCGGTATAAGAGATGCCAAGAGTGGGGTTCTTTAAATTCGGTTCTGTGTTCTATAAGGGATTAAGTTCAGTGGTGGGTTCCTACCAGTGCGGTCCACTCTATAGCACTGGTAGCGGCCCACTGGTGACATCACAGTACCGGTGCGGCCAGTTGCTGGTGCCTGGGCCCCGCCATTTTTTTTTAAATTAATTTTTTTAAAAAAAATTCTTCTGCACATGCCCAGAAGCCGAGCTTCCGGCACTGCGCATGCGCTGCCTTCCTACCCCACAGTGAGTCCAAGCAGGGGAGGATGGCTGAGGGAGTGTGTGAGACGCTGAAAGAACGGGCAGCAGGACTATATCAGTTCCCCTCCCTTCAGCAGTCTGAGAAGCCACGAACGTGTGGTGATGACCCTAGGCATTTTTGCACGTTTGAGGCTTCTCGAGCTGCTGAGGGGAGAGGGAATGGGCGGCAGGAGCCTAGGATCATCGAATGGGGAGAAGTATTCAGGCTGGACGGAGCCTCCTAGAAGAACTGCTGCCACGGTCTTGCTGTTCCCACTGCGGGGGGCTGTGTTGCGGGTGGGCAATGCCCCCCTGCTTCTCCGGCCGCTGCCAAGCTCCCGAGGCCCACGCCCACCCGGTCACATGGCTGGCAAGCCACACCCACAAAACAAGCCACGCCCACAGAGTGGTAGTAAAAAAATTAGGAACCCACCCCTGATTAAGTTGTGTGTGGGGGGGATGCCTTTGAATACACTTCCCTTCCCTTCTTTGCAACTCAGCCATCTTATCTGCTTACTGCTTTCCATTTGCTGTGCATCACCAGCCCTTGTAATCAAAACTACAAATGAAGGTGCCAGGCTGGTTTTCCCTCACCACCACTTGAGTCTTCCCTCCTCCCCATAAGCAAATACGCAGAACCCACTTCCTGCCTGTCTCCAAAGGCCAACAAACATTTCCCTAGGCATTAAGCAACCTTGTTTCTAAAGGGCATCTGAGGAAATTTAAAGGCAGCCGGGTGGTTTTCTAAAGGTGCTGCTGAGAGACTTCCCAAGCAGAGAGAGTTTTGAAATCCAGTGGGAGTTTCTAACTTAGCAGGACAAGATCAATTCTGCCAAGTTTCTCCCTCCTTGCCTCTTCACTGCTTAAGATGGTTTTTCTGGATTTCCACTTTGTCCTGTAGGAGAGAGAGCCAGGGTGCTTTTAAAAGGTCTATTCAGTCAACAAGGTGGCAATTTAGGCTCACTTACTTAAGCATAAATCCCACTGAGCTATGTGGGAATTACAGGTAGTCCTTGACTTATGACCACATTTGGGACAGAAATGCCTGTCATACGTCAGGGTGGTTGTAAAGCAAGTCACCACATGGCTGAATCCAATTTTATGACCATTTTTATCAGGGTTGTTAAGCAAATCACGTGATCATTAGGTGGATCCAGCTTCCAAAATGGACGCTTTCTTGGTTGCAAATCACAACCATGTGACTGCAGGATGCTGCAAATGGTCATAAATGTGAACCAGCTGCCAAGCACCTGAACTGCAATCACACGACTTGGGTGGTGCATGGGGTGCCCAGATGTCCTGATTTTATCAGGATTGTCCTGATTTTTAGAAGCTTGTCCTGATTCTGAAAATGTCTTGATTTTGTCCTGAAATTCGAGTTCCCGTCCTGATTTGTCCTGAACTTTTATAAAATTTTAGGATAATCAAGATGGACGTTAAATGAAAGTACGTTTGCACTACTTGTGTTTTAGCTCAATTGCTTCATTTTCAGGCAGATTCTCTTATGTATTGTTACAGAAGATTTCGTGTGCATTTTTAGTGTGTAATAAGCAGTGGACAGACGATCGAAATCGATTGGATGTGTTAAAATCGTGAAATGCTTGCTTCAAATTAAAATAAATCATTCTTCTTCATCGTGTGGAGAAATGTATAAAAAGATTTTGGGCGACGAAAATTTGCTGAATTAGATATCATCTAATAGTAAATACATGTGAATATGATGTTTTATTGACTTTGTTGGAGTAATAAACTTTATCTTGAGAAGTGCTATTTTTTTTAAACTGTCCTGATTTTGGATCAAAGGTATCTGGGCACCCTAGTGGTGCACCAATCATAAGTGTGAGTACAGGTCATTAAGAACTTCTTCAAAAGCTGTCACAAATACAAACCATCATTAAAATGGTCATAAGTTGAGGTCTACCTGTAATAAATTTAATGCATAGCAACGCATGTGCGCCTCAAGTTTCCTTAAAGCAGCGCTTCCTCCAGAATGAACATACAGGAAAATTATGTTTGGAAAGGCAGGCAGGCAAAAGGAAGGCAGATACTTAAGTGGCTTAGGCCAGGCATTCACAATGGGGAAAAAACATCCAGTTTAATTTCAGTATGTTAATCCATTACTCCTATGCATATTATTCTGCTGCATGTCATCTTTATCTACAACAGGCCAACAGCTTTCCTAAATGACATCACATTGTGATTCTCCTGCATAACTTTTCAACTTCATAATATTAAACTATCATATCAATCCTAGATATATATACCTCTCATGATATGCATATTATTTCCAAAAGATATGCATATTTGTTTTATTTTGTTTTTGTTTTTTAAATTAGGCTTGCTAAATATTTATGATGTGAATATTTTTCCAGATATGGATCATTTGCTAAGAACTGATACAACTGCAGATAGTACAGAAACAGGTTAAAACAAACAAACAAAAAAGCTGAATTCTAGTACTCTAACTGGGGCATCCATTTGTGTGAAATTCAAACATGTTTAATACATTAATTTGCATAAATGAATTATAATGGGCACAAGTTTCATTTTATTGCTCTGTCCCTTGATGGGGGTTCTTGGAATTTCTTTTAACATGTTTTTTTTAACTAGCATACCCATCATTATTTTTTTAACCTTTGCATTCATGGTAAGAGAGAGAAACTTGGAGATTCATATCAGCCGTTTGAGGAAGGCTGGGTTGAGCTACAGACACTGCAAAGATTTCAGGTATAGACTGACGATGATGGGGATTTCCATAATTCTGACTCCTTCTGGCAGCAAATTTTTATATTCCAGATTATCTATACACTTCTGATGATGCTGGGAAACAAAATATCACCCGAGCATCAAAAATGATAAGCAAAACATTAGGAAAAATTTTAAGGGAGTTATCCTTTTTGAGCAAAACTATTCGATCTTATCACCAACTAGTTTTGTTCTGAAGCAGAATAAGTAATAGAGAAGCAAGGGTTACCAGATCTGGGGTGCAAAAATCAGCATGAGCCCTTGATAGTAGCCAAAATTTACTGAAATTTCCAACTCACTGGGAGGATACAATAGCCCCTTCCGCATGCCTGCAGGGACTCACAAGTGTCACACAAAAGGCAGATTCTGGTTGATTGTTAGGTAAAACTTCTAGATCAGTGGTTCTCAACCTTCCTAATGCTGCGACCCGTGCCCCACCCCCGCGCCCCCGCCGCGGCCCCCGCCCGCCACAATTTGGGTTATTTTACCCTCTGTGCATGTGCAAAGCATTTTGCGCATGCGCAGAGGGTAAAAGAACCCAAATGGCAGTGTCCGGGCGAAGTCTCCAGACCCCTGTGAAAGGGTCGTTCGACCCCCAAAGGGAGGGAACCGCTGTTCTAGATGGATGGATGGAAAACTGAAACAGTTTATTGTTGTTCTTTTAGCTCCTTTGGCAAGATATTGACAATGTGGTTGATGTATTCAGCCTCTATGTTTAATTCAGGTAGTTAGAAAAATTAAAAGATGCATTTTTCCCAAGGGGGGGGAGAGAGAGAGAAAGAGGGAGGGAGGGAGAGAGAGAGAGAGAGGGAGGGAGGGAGAGGGAGAGGGAGAGGGAGAGGGAGAGGGAGAGGGAGAGGGAGAGGGAGAGGGAGAGGGAGAGAGAGAGAGAGAGCATGGATAACATTTGCTTATAAAATCACCAAGTCCGACATGACTAAATGGTAAAAATAACAATAAATAAATGGTCGAGATATAGACAGACAGACAGACAGACAGACAGACAGACAGACAGACAGACAGACGATATAGATAGAATGAACAGTCTGGTGGTGGAACCAATTATGAGAGAAGTATTAAGTTCCTTTTACTACATGTGTGTAGCTATTTCTCAGGGATATTTTAATATGGATTCTTTCCTTAAGAGTTCATGCATGTCCTACTTGCCCCAGCATAAGAACGATTCACTAACTGCTTCTAGGAAGACAGAAATAAACAAGGCTATGTTCAACCCCCTCCCAACCCACCATGAAGGCACCACCCCATATCTTTTCTTGCTCCAAGGCAAAAGTTGTGTTTTCCAGCTGCTGTTGGTACAAACAGTGCTGTATGGTCTATCTGCTATGCTTAATTTAATTATAGGCAATGTTCCTGCTCTAATTGGCTAGTATGTGTGATGGGAGCCAAGCCTTTCATACCTGTAGACCCATTTCATCCTTGTTTTCTGGACTGGTGATTTTTAAAAAAAATTCATTAATTTTTTATTGATTAGCCCTTGGGCCATATCAAAATGCAGAGTTCCAGAAACAAATTATTACTAAAATTTGATAAAAGCAATTCAAAATGGAATTGGATAAAATTCGATTTAAAATGAAGTTGGAATAAAATACAGTCTAAAATGAAATTGGAATACAATAATTTAAGATATAGATAAAATATGATAAAATTATATTTCGGTGTCACCACTGCAATCTACCCCAATCAGTCCCACATATGCCAATCTCAACTGAACCATTTTGCTTAAGTACTGTGCTGTGTTAAATGTTATTTTCAGGTTCTGGCTGCACATAAAGTAAGTTGTTTTGATATGGGGATCCCAATGGGTCATTCGTTTGGTATTTAGACCAAGGTACCTGTTTCTCACCCCCTTATACAAGCAACAATCAAATAGGATGTGAGCCAGGTCTTCTACCTCTGCCACTCCGCAAATGCAGAGACACTCATTGTAGGGTATAGAATGGAATCTCCCATATCTGACCATTGTGTCAAGCTGTTCGAATCTCGCTCGCGTAAATATCTCCCTAAGATGTTTTGGCAGTTGTAACTTCAAATAGCTGTCTATTTGAAAAGTACATTTGTAGTTGCTCAGCCATTTCAAGTTACCTATCTTACTAAGGATAGCCATATCATTTTGTGTTTCTATATCCTTAATTCTTTGGGCAGCTCTTTTTAAAAATCATTCTCCTGTTACTCAAGAAGGAACTTTTTAAAAAATACATATACTGTAATTTGCCCACTGGTAAATTAATAAAACAGTGGACCTCTGCTCCTCTCCTCAATTGGACTAAAAAGAGAAGTGGTGGAGAGACTGGGGATAGCTGATAGAAGTGAGTGGAAAGCTGCAAGAGAGAAAAAAGGACAAGGAGGGAAAGAAACCTGTGAATGGGGGTGAGTACAGTAAGAAAGCAGGCAACTTCATAAACCAGATGCACTTCCCAGTTTTCCTGCATTAGAACTCAGTAATGCTTTTGGCTTGCTAGGCTCTTAGAAGAGTAAGTGCTGGAATGAAATTGACAGGAGTTTGCCAGTTTCCCTGTTCCAATTACAGTAACAAGAGCCAAACAGTGGCTTCTTTTTGTTTTCTGCTGATCTTGCACTGAACAGGTCATTAGACTAGATGACCTAAATTGTCATCAAGTTCCTTGCTCGTGCAAACCAATAGAAACCACTTCACAAGGACTTGCCTACAGAATGGAAAACAAATACCGCAGTAATAGGTAAAAGAAGCAGAGGAATTCACCGGTTTGGGGAACGGGCAGTGGGAACAGCCACTCAGACAAAACATCTGCCCAACTTCATTGCCAAAGCTTGTGAAACAGGCAGTGGTTTCTTAAAGTAACTTAGATCATTTGGTCAACGAGATAGAATTGCTAGAGATGACAGTTCCTCCATCTCAAGCTCTCCAGTCTCTGAGTCTGCTGCTTCACAGCAGAGCTGGCAAACATTGGGGATAGTTGAATCCCCCCTCATCTTTGAGCCATGTCTCAATGAACAGAGAGATCCAGGACCTCTGGATAACCACTCATTTTATCAGCCACTAATTCATCAGGATCTAAGAGTATAAGAATGGAGGGGCAACCTTTACTCTCAGTTTAATGGAGTCCTTAATTAAACTGCATTGTCAAAGTAAAGAAGTGTCCAGGTTGCAGTCTTTCACCATCCTTCTCCTTGTAAATATATCTTTGAAATTTCCTATGGAGTCCATTTCCTACCTTCATTCTTCCCCATATTCTTGATGTTTCTCTTAATGCAAATAGAATCAGCATTCCTTCTCCATCAGAAGTCCTATGCTGCCTGTACACAAAACAGCTTTGGATAACTTTGGGTTGTCCTCCAGGGACACCCAGGCCAGTTTCTTCCTTTAGTGAGTCCACAACTCCAGGACAGTTTTGTGTTAACTGTCCCAGGAAGCAGATGTAACCTTGAGCTGAAATTTCTGCTGACAGCAAAGAGCCCAAGCCCTGGTCTTTTAAATTTATGTATTTAATCAATTTGTTAGCTGCCTCATTTGCTGAAGCTATTCTAGGCAGTTACAATTTTTTTAAAAAAACAATAATAATAAAACAGGCTAAAGATAGTCAACAATAAGCAAAGCAAACCGCCCACAGGCAGTGCAAACACATATACCAACAGGGAGGTGTGAGAGTGAACCGGTTTCTACATCTGTTTTAACAAACCTATGCTGGCTTCTAGTAATCATCTTGTTCATTTCTAGGTGCTCACAAATCCTCCACTAGATTATCTTTTCCAGGATTTCCCCAGGTATTGATGTCAAGCTGATTGGCCTATAAGTTCCTGGATCCATCTTTCTCCTTTTTCTGGATTTGAACTACATCAGGCCTTTTCCAGTCCTCTGTTAGTTCCCCTGTGCTACAGGGGCTATGAAAGGTTACATTTAGTGGCACTAAGGTTACATCTGCCAGCTCCTTCAGAATCCTGGGATGCAAACTTATCTGTCCAGGTGATTTGTATTCATCCAGGGTGGATAGATGTCACCCCATGGATTGCCAGGTTTGACTGAGGTGATCTGACTGGCTAGGCAGATGTCCCCTTCCTCCTTCAGGACTGCATGTGCATCCTTCTTGAAGCTGCATGCTCAGTGGAAGAGGACCATCCTGGTTAGAAGGAGGGTGCCAATCTTCAATCAAGGGGTATACAGGATCCAATCTGGGACAAAAGTTTAGTCTACCAAGTTTTTGGACTCTAGCAGAACACAGATTCTGCTAGACAGAAGTTCCCTGAGGATGGGCTCCCGCACGACCTCTGGTCCCAGTAACCGACCCTGAATTGGATCCTGCAACATTAACCTGGGCTTTCATTCATAAGGGTATGCAACAGCTGCCCTCCCCTGCTAGAACCTCCATACACCAACAGGTGACTGTTGTGTGTTATAATGAGGCACTACAGCACCAAGAGTCTCTTGAAGGTTTGATAACAGGAAGAGCAGAAGAAGATTAGCCAGGCAGGGATCCTGATGGTGGTGCAACAAATCTCAATCTGTCTGCAGCTCCTTGAAGCAGCTGCAGCTTTTCCAAGGATCACACAGTTGATTTCCACAGATGTGTGATCTAGAATAATGTATTTGGACTAAGTAATCCTAACAGACATTATGGGGGGAATCCCCATATATTTCAAAATATCTTGTCTTCGAACCCACCACACAGCCCTAGCCTGTGTATACAAGCACAACAAACTCCCCTTGCCTTTTAGTTCAGTGAAAGGAATCGCTTGAAATGTTCTTGATTGCTTGTAGTGAAAGTCATGGCCAATCAATAGGTGGCATATGAATGATGAGACTGGCAAATAGCCAGTTACCTTTGGTGCTTTGGTGCCAATTTGCTCTGAGCAAGCAGAGAAAGAAGGTGAACTTCCATGTCATTCTCATTTCTTACATGCCACAAATTACTGAAATAAGCATATGTCAAAAGTTGGGCTGCTCCTGTTTCTGTATTTACTGACAATTAAATTTCATGACCGTGAGCTGTTTGAAAGCCAAATGAGGTTCTGTGGATATATATTCTGCAGCACTTGGCAGTAGCTATTATGTTGCCTAATTTTATTTACTCAAGTCATCCTTGAGGTAGCTTAGACTAAAAGATAATGACCTGCCCCAAGGCCACCCAACAAACTTAAATGGTTTTTTAAAAGCTTTGAAAACCCAGCATGCTCTCCTTTGCTCCGTGCTAGTCTGGCCACTGCCAAATATCCAACCTTATTAATTTGCATTGTTATCCCAGATTTTTCTCACATGATCCCAATAATGTTATTTCTAGAATAATTGTTACAGACTAGTCTGAAACGTAGCACTGGCTCAAGGGCCATTAACATAGTTTGTGCCTAAGCAGGGACTTGAACCCAGATATCACAGATCTAAGCCAACACTCTATCCACCAGGGGTGGGTTTCACTTACCTTCGCCACCGGTTCGGGTTGCGACATTGCACGCGTGCGTCCCCTCGCGCAATTTCACTTCTGCGCATGCTCAGAAGGTGGATTCAGCCCGAAACACAGCTGAGGAGCTCATCAGCTGTGCTTCGGGCGAAGAAATAAAGGTCAGTATTAACCCAGGGGCGGGCGGGATGGCTTTTTTCACAGCACAAAACGCTGTGAAGCCATCCAAAGTCAGAAAAATCGGCCAAAAATTAGGAAAAAAAGATGGCGGTGAGCACGGACCGGCATAGACAGAACCGGATCCGTGACGCCAAAATTGCATCACCAGCGGATCGCTAACGGTTCGGGTGATCTGGTCCGAATCAGGAGGAACCCACCCCTGCTATCCGCTGTATGTCTATATTTGTGTCAGAAGCACCTACAAAGCTAACCGAAGGGGGCTGCTGTATTGAAAGAATTTTCCATTGCCCACAGGGGGACACCTGGTTGCCAAAAGTAGTGAAATCCTTGGGGAAGTTCTTTTCATGTCCCCCATTCTACTCACTAAACTTACTGATTTCATTTGAATAGGAAGCCATATATAAATGGGATAAACTAGAATTATCATATTAACCAACAGTTTACTATTTTATTAAAAATTCTCAGTATTGCCTGAGAACCATTATCCATTTATAAATCTCTCAATAAATGCAGAGATCTGTCACTGTAACAATACAGGTTGATGATATGTAAAAAGACTAAAATAAGATCAAAGACCAAAATCAGTGGGAACGTACTGTGAAAACCACATACCTGTACATTATATTTCTAAATTAAAAAGCTACATAACAACTAGTCCTTCTTAGCAAATGAACAGAAGCTTCAGTTGAATTATTTATTTTAAAAAAATTGTATATAGCCACCCACAAATCACAAATTCCACACACGCGCTCAATCAAAGAACCTTATTGACATCAGCAGAGTTAAGGCTGTGAATTTATGCATAATTATATAGGTGTAAGCTCCAGTCTGCATAACAATGTTTTAATTTTTGTATAATTATAGATAGGATCCCTCAACTGCAAATCAAAATGTTAATCTATGATATGGGAGGCTGTATAAATTTGATAATGAAATAAATAAGTGCTTTGAAACTCATTGTCAAGAGGAGTTGCTTTTCAATATAAAGAAAAACGGTGTTGTGGTAAACATTCTTTTTAAATTCCCAAATTATCCTGATTGTTCAGGATTTCATTATAAGCTATAAACATGGTTCAAATTATGAGCTCAATCTGGAGAAAAACTATATGAAAAGATTGAGAGTAGTATTCATATACTTTTGTTCTCTTATATGTTTTAATTACTTAATGAAATGAGATTTACATAAATAAATGTCCTTTCAGCAGATTGACTTCAATTATTGGTGTCTGATAGAAGCTGCACTGATGTAATAATGCACATCATGACATCACTGTATGAAAGATGTACAAGTGCATTTGTGTGCTCTCATGATGTGTATGAAGTCATTTGTCCCCTTCCCCCCTCCAGCTTATTTCCCCCCTACAGAGTCTGTGTCTGCAATTTATGTTTGATTCTAATTGTTCAATGAGAAGATCTGAGATGTTCTTACTTTCTTTTTGACTTCATAATTGTAAAGTGTTCTTAGATAATTTATAATAAGCCACATTCTAAGATCTCATGTTTTTCAATAATGATGCTACAGAAGAAGAATTTGTAATTCTTCCAAAGGACTCTTTTATTAATTTATTGTATCCATTCAATCATATTACTTGAATAATTACATTAAAGGCTTTTAAGTCACTAAAGATATACATTTCCCCTATCTTCCAACTGTAATTATTACTACAATGTGAAATGAAAGGGCCTGGGGCTGATATAATGCAGGCCACCACTATACAGCGTGTATCCATTCTATTTCCAAGATCTCCAACAATTGATTTATGATTGAGACTCACCATTTCCAGATGATGCGGTGATGGTGATGGTGATGATTGTTTTGGCAGAAAATGAACAAAACATTGAACAGAAATATTTGACTTTACCTGAACTGATTGCCATCTTTTTTTGGCATTGCTGTTTGGCATATAATAGGATTATAGTGTTGGAAGGAACTTTAGAGGTCATTCAGTTAAGTCCCCTGCTCAGTGCATGATCTGTTAGAACATCTGACAGATTATGGGCCTTTGGCAAAGGAAAACTCACCACATCACATCGTAATTTGTTCCACTGGCTGTCAGTTTGTATAGTCAGGAAGTTTCTCCTGACTACTTTGGGAGGAAGAATGGCAGACTGAAGATGATCATGGTGAAGAACAAAGAGTTGGCAAGTAGACTGGGTCTTCAAACCTCTTCAGGCAAAGGAGGACAAAGGATTGCCCACAAGTGCACCAGACAGTTGGTGGATTTTGAGCACTGGGAGACAACCATCTTGCTCAAACCTTGGTCAGCACCTTTGAAAGGACACTAAATTTGCAAACTTCTTTTTATAATCACTTTCAGAAATTGCTTGTTAACTACTTTTCAGCCTATTAGAAACCTTTGGATCAACAAGTTTGAAAGCACTGGGTGAATTTGTCTGAATTCACTGGGTGAATTTTTAATTTTAACTAAATAACTTATCTTTTTTAAATAAACAGCAAAAGGTTGGTTAAAATTTTGATTCTAGAAAGCTACAAACAAAGCTACAACAGAGCAATTTAATAATTAAAAGGGACATGCACATATTAAACAAAGATAATGACTAAAGATTAAGATTGTTAGAAGTAAAAGGGAGGAATATAAAGTTGGTTTATTTGATCAAGGTTGAAATAGATACATTGTTATTTCTAGTAACTCTTAGTGGACTTTTGCTGATCCCAGCACTGAAATGACAATGCTTTATGGATTTGTTTATGGATAAGAGATGGGATATGGGAAGATCATTTGTTGTAATTTAAGAAGAGGTGAATAGTTATTAAAATTGCTTATACTTCTTGTGATGAATAATTTTATTTAAACATTGGAATTTTTACAATTGTAATTATAATCCTTAATAAAATTACTTGGAAAAAAGAAAACTCCTCCTGATGTCTAGTCAGAACCTCCTTCATTGTAATTTTAACCCATTAGTCTTGGTCCTTTCACCTGAGACAGTGTAAAGAATCGTCCATTATTTCTTCTATTTACAACATTATGGTAGATTGATGAAAAGATTGTTTTCATATCTTTCTTCTTTTGTTTTTTCAGTAGATTAAACTTAATCTTTCTTCATAGGACTTGGTTTCTACCACTTTCACTATCTTAATAAGCTAACTCACTCCAATTTATTCCTGTCCTTTTAAAACTGTGTTACCCAGAACTCTAATTGGATTCTTACTAGGCTAGAACAGTGTGGAAATATTGCTTTCCATGTCAAACTCGCGGCCTGCGGGCCGGATGTGCCATGCGCTGGCCATGCCCGGTTTAGCGAAGCGGAAAAAAGTCCCAATATGTCACGTGATGCCACCGTGATGATGCGAGTTTGATCTAGATCCTGATCTAGATTCTTCCTCAACACAGGAATTGCCTTTTTAGCAAATACATTACATTGCTATTTGTTTACTTTAATATCAACAAGGATACCTTGATTCTCTTCACATGCACAGTTGCCATGTCAGGTGTCCCATCCTCCAACATTTATGCTTTACATTTTTCCTATCTGGGTTTAAAACTTTTTTCCTATCTTTTAAATTGTATCTTATTCATGTCAGGCCATTGCTGAAGCCTATCTATATCTTTTTAAATCTTCTCTCCATCTAATGGTAGTTTTATTATAGCCAGCACTCCCAGCTTCATATTATCTGCAGACTTTTATAGTATTCCCCAACTACTTCATCTGATTTACTGATAAAAGTGCTGAACAGCACAGGGACCTGGACAGAGCCCTCTGGCATGCTACTCAAGTTTTCCCTCCAAGCTGAAATGGAGTAATTAATGGGTATGGCCATTCAGCCAACTGTGAGCCAATCTAAGGTTGGTATCTTCTGGCAAGGACATCTATCTCTCAAACAGTTTAGATGGTTTTAATAAGGAGTCCAACATGTAATGTAGCTGAAACCACAAGTGCTACAGACAACTGATGTTCTCTGATGCTCCTCAGCAGAGTAAGGGTAATCATGGTCCTTCCAGATTTCTTTTAATACCATTTTATTAACCCCTGCTTTGTGTTTTTCATTTCTCTTACTAGACAGAATAGAACCAAAAATAAATAAATCTAACAGCTATTCTGAACAAAGCAGCTGAACAAGAATGAAAGCCATTTTGATTGCTTACTTCTGATGCACTATGTTGGGATAAGTCCTTGATTATACAGTAGAATAGTGGATTATAGAATAGTTAGATTATGCTATAATGAGGTACAATAAAAGTTTTGTTTCTTGTTCATACCTCAATATTCCTTTCAGCTTCCCAGCAAAGCTAGACTTTTTCCTGAATGGAGGACTGTTGCCACTCAAGAACTTCAAAGATTGTTCTGAAATATATACTCGGGCAGATACATACAACAAGACCCCAAACAATGCCCACCTCTGTTTTATTCTTAGGGTACAAATGCCAGCTTTTTTTTTCTACATGCAATTATTTTTCTTTTACAGCAGCTCTTTCCAAAAAGAAGAAAACACCTACTTTTATGATCTTTATGTTCTTAACACTTCCCTCATCATTTTTCTTTCTGTAGAAAATATATTTAGAGAGGGGAAAAAGTGGAACAATAATTCATTTTTCTTTATTTCTTGACAGTGGGAGGAAACTGTACAATTGAGGCACAATTAGAAAAGAGGGGCTCTTGGGAAAGGTGGACTGTGTTTTGTGGTGTCCTTTTTTTCTATTTCCATTTTACCCCTAATTTTTAATATTTTTTTCAATTCTTACCTACTGACCTGGGGTATTTTGTTTTGATTTGCTGTAAGTCTGGGAAAAGAGATTTTCTGGTAAATTATGGCATTTTAATCTATGGCTCCCCTGCCTGTATTTGAACAGGTTAATAAACCTGGGGAGTGGTGTGGAGACCATTATGAAATGGTAAATTTTTATTTTATGGTGCAGAGTTTAGGAAGTTTAATCCTCTCCAATCATTCCACAATATTCCCAATTCAGACTGGATCTTTGGGTGACCTAGAAAAGCGCACATGTATACTCCGACAAAGAGGAAAAATCGTATTATTTATTTAATCATGGAAAAGCGTTCTATCCCATTGCAAAACTGACTTGAAAGTGGCTATAAAATTGCCAAACTAGGCTTATTAATAAAATTGGATTATGAAATTAACTGGGAGCAAGTAGTCACAGGAGGAATGACAGTTTAGTTTCTATCCTTGTTTATCCTTAAGTAAAAGCTTTGCTGCAATCTCAGGGCCCTGGCTTGCCTAGTACATTTTAATATTTGATGCACACATGTGATGAAAAGGAGCCGAGAAAGACATGCTTTGTCATCTGACCACAGCCCCAGGAATTGGGACAGATGGATGAACAAAAGAATATGAGAAGGAGATGTGCCATGACTTAAAGGATGGAAAAGGAGGAGCAAGAGACAGAATGAACAGAAGATAATGAGATGCACATTTCACCCCTCCCGAAATGTGATTACTTGTAATACCTTGTAATTTGATGACTTTGAAAACAAGCAGGGGCCACGGAACTCAGTATATTGAGATGCCTTTGTTAATACATAAGACAGTGGTTCTCAATCTTTTCTTCACCATGGATTTCCTTTAAATATATTTTGTGGCCACGGACCATGGTCACAGACCACCAAGACCTAACTCAAGTTTTAAATCATAACATTTATTCAAGCCTTTACTAGGATGATGACCCCCTATGATGACATCATGGACCCCCCAGGGGTCTATGGCCACAGGTTGAGAACCAATGACATAAGGTATTTGCCCTTGCTCCCCACAAACTTCCAAACTTGACACAGCTTAAACCAGTGTTTCTCAATCTCAGCAACTTTAAGATGTGTGGACTTGAACTCCCAGAATTCTCAATTTCTGGCTGGGGAATTCTGGGAGCTCAAGTCCACACATCTTAAGGTTGCTGAGAGTTAGAAATACAAAGTTTAGATTAAATAATCCCTGGAGATCTTGGAGGATTTCTTTGGAAGACCAAAGAACTTTTAGTTATTTATCAATGTTTTTGTTTCACATTAGGAAAATACACAGAGCATATGCTAATGCACAAAGAGAGGCACAGTAAAAAGTGGGTCCCTTTCTCTGCCAGTTTTATCCACATCAATTTGATGCCATAATAAGCACTCAACAGACTATAGATTGCAATGTGCTCTGTTTTTTAAGAATGTAAATTTAAGAGCAGAGGTGTTTAAGTGTCACACAGGAGAACCAAACTAGATAACAGAAAAGCAGATCTAAGTGTTTAAGCATGAAGTTGCTTCAGTCATATGTTGGGGAGGGAGGCACTGGAAACCTCTGAGAATAAAAGCAAAAAAGGAGTTTTTTGTGAAGGAAGTTGAATCTCTGTCTCCCAGTACTTACAATCTTTATATCCATTCGCTCCAAAGGAGGTCTTCTTCTACAGGGTCTGCACCAGTTTCTGAGATCTGAGTTTCTTTATGAGACAAGGGATTAGGGCAGTGATGGCGAACCTTTTTTCCCTCGGGTGCCAAAAGCGCGTGCACGTGTGCTATCACGCATGTGCGATTGCCCACATCCGTAATTCAATGCCTGGGGAGGGCGAAAACTGCCTCCCCCGCCCCCGCAGAGGTCCTCTGGAGACCAGAAATGGCCCATTTCCTGACTTCTGGTGGGCCCGGTAGGCCTGTTTTTCACCCTCCCCAGGCTCCAGATGCTTCCCTGGAGCCTGGGGAGGGTGAAAACGCCCCCCAGAGGCCCTCCAGAAGTCTAAAATGCCCTCCCAGAGCCTCCACCTGAGTGAAAAATCAGCTGTCCAGCGCGCACATCCGCGCTGGAACTGAGCTAGGGCAACGGCTCGTGGGCCGGCAGATATGGCTCCGCGTGCCACCTGTGGCACGTGTGCCATAGGTTCGCCATCACTGGATTAGGGAATTGACTTGAAAAAGTGAGGAGCATCCTGAATCCATTACAGTTGCTTCACTTTTTTTCCCCCACTTCAACTTCATTGCTTTTTTAAAAGCAATTAAACCTGTCCTGGTTTGGTTGGACATGGAGATGGACAAATCAGATATAGTTGAACAGTCATTCCATTCCCATTTATAGAGTGGCCTCCCTTAGGCTACGACATGATTGTGGCCATCTAGCTCAGATATATACCCCTATTTTGTTTTAACAGTCTCCCTAGTCTTGTTAATAAATCTAACAAAATGTATTATCGAACTTTTCAAATTTGTTACTTACCGACTTTTGTAATTAGTTCTATGTCAGCGTAATCAGATACAATCGGAAGTGTTTCTCTTAACAATTTGAATAGCTCCCCAGGTTCTTTGTATCAGTGAGCGGTTGTTTACTTTGCTGCATTCTGCCAGAATAGAAGATCTTCCTCCAGTCCTTCGTTCCTTGCCTGCATAAAATGATATGCTAAAGATTCGAATCCACTCGCTTCTTGAGTAGTGTTGTGCCTTTATAATTTTAAAGAGGTTGCAGCTCTCAGGAGGATTAAAAGACTTGCTAATGCATGCACACTCCCTCCCCATCAGTTTTATTACTAGTTCTTTGCTTCTCATTCTTGCCTTTCCTCAAGTAGAAAAGGAATTTTCTAAAAGTGTGATAAAAACAAATGCATAATGGATGACTGGGAGAGAAGAAACTAAATTTAAAATTTATTCTTCAATATCTTCACTAATCAAATCTTTCACAATTCTAAGAAACCGTGCAAATAAAGCTGCAGTGATACATCTGAGCTCATGCTTAGAATCACAATGCAATCTAATAAGTGATCTTTTTTTTCATTCAGTGGTTCAGACACAAATTGAACTACAATTTCTGAACATCATAGTTCTTAGGACAAAGCTCAGGATTGTCAAAAAATGTATTCTAAGAGCTAAGGACTGTACGCAGAATAAAAAGTTACAAGATTGTGTTTCTCAGTGTCCCTCGCTTCTTTATTTTATTATATACTGAAAGAAAAAGTAGTTATGAGGTACAAAAATACATCCTAGCTTTAGAAAAATGACATTTTAAAGCAGATGTTGAAGAAGTAATATCAAAAGCTGCATGAGTAAAGTGACCAGATTTTTTTTTTTAAGCGGGACATTGGCGGGGCCGGGGCCGCCTGGACGCCGTCATTTGAGTTTTGCCCTCTGCGCATGCACAGAAGGCAAAAGATGCTAATGTCGGCGTCCAGGTGGGTGGGGGGGAGGCGGGACTTTTTTGAAACGATGCGGGACGTGGAACAATTGGTTTAAAATCGGGTCTGTCCCGCCAAAAGCGGGACGTCTGGTCACCTTATGCATGAGATACATTGGGATTAAAACATACCCATATGACTGTAGAATTTTTTTATATTAAAAATGCTTGCTAGACTTGTGACAGCCTGGTAGGATGTGATATGTAGTGATATATGCCTATTGTTTCTTGAATGGAAAGTTTCGGACAGCCACTAGATGGCTGCAAAAAGATATAGGAAATAATTATACTTTCCTGACTGGCTTTCATATCTTTTTGCTGTTATCTAAGGCCATCTGGATTTTCTTCAGCCAGAAACTATATGCCCAGCAATATAGCCATATGAATATATAGAGTAATTGGAAACATTTACAACAAAATTTAAAATTTCATTCTATAATGCCACATATTCAAAATTATATCCTTTTGAAGCCCACTCCCAAACTTAATTATCCCAGAAAGTCTAGTAATTTCAAGGGTCTTGTTTAAATATATGAGCAATGCTGTTCCATAGAGCTTACTCAAAGAACTAAGATTTTGTCCATATCTTTAATTCTGACAGATTGTAGTCACAGCATATGAAAAATGTTATCTGGACACCAGATAGCCTGCATCAGGGGTGAAATTCAGCAGGTTCTGACAGGTTCTGGAGAACAGGTAGCAGAAATTTTGAGTAGTTCGGAGAACCGGCAAATACCACCTCTGGCTGGCCCCAGAGTGGGGTGGGAATGGGGATTGTGCAGTATCCTTCCCCTGCCACGCCCACCAAGCCACGCCCACAGAACCAGTAGGGGAAAAAAATTGAATTTCACCCCTGGCCTGCATAATCTATGAACCAATAAGACCCAATGCAACTCATACTGTACTCTACAGATACATTGATTAGCCAATTATTATAAGGAAATATGGCCAAGCCTCTCTTAATCCATGATCTTTGTTTTCCTAAATAACCCACAGGAAGAGAGTATTTAGAGATAGTAAAGATCTGTGTTTGCTTCTTGTTAACTTGGTTATTACAGAATTGAATACAAAATGAAAAATATGCAACACACACTAAAAAATATCTAACTGTTAACAAGAAAATTTGTATTTGTATTTGTTGAAGAAAAAGTAAAATATACACAATATAAATAAAGGATGCAATCTCTCATGCTTCAGGCCAAAAACTGCCTACTGACTTATTCAGCAAAGAGATGATTTAATACATTTACTTTGCAGAATTTCCTCCAAAATTTCCAAGTAAGATTGTTAGCAGAGAAAGAATCTTAGAAAGATACCAGCTGCTCGGACAGTCTTTCCTCCTTTTTTTCTGACTGGCATATTTGCTAAAATGATATAATTGCATGCATCTTTAGCAAGCAGTCAGAGAAACAGCCCTTTCTCATTCGTTCGTATTTATTTGATCAAGCTCCTATTCAGCTCCTTTGTTTAAAGTGTGTGGAGGAAATAATCAGCAGATTTCTTGAAATTCAAGAATGCTTTTGTTCTTCCTATTTTGTTCTTTAAGAAGTAGCGCTGATCTCCCCGATTTCTGTTCTTATATTCAAGAGCTATTAAATGAAGTGTGGGTAAGCAGCAAAGCATTGTATGGCATAAGGAGAGAGAAGGAAGGAGGAAGAAAGGGAGGAAGGTATGGATAGACGATGCTTTTCTGTGATATTCCAACAAGAATAAGAGGTCTGCACTTCCATGACTCCTTTTATGTAGTCTCCACATCCTCCCCAGGTTACATCACTAAAACTGGAAGTATGTTTTCTTCATGCACCTATAAAAGTCTTCCCTGCATTTCCCCCCATCAAACAGGAAAGTGGGCTGAAAATTGCATCTTTCTCC
Organism: Diadophis punctatus similis; assembly: GCA_023053685.1. Taxonomy (NCBI): domain Eukaryota; kingdom Metazoa; phylum Chordata; class Lepidosauria; order Squamata; family Dipsadidae; genus Diadophis; species Diadophis punctatus. The sequence goes on along the minus strand of JALIGW010000003.1, from coordinate 113,206,114 downwards.
CTTTAGTACAGCGGTCTCCAACCTTTCCAGATTTATGGACTGGTGGGTGGGGGAGGGATGGTTCTGTGGGAGTGGTGGGTGAGCGTGTGCGAGCAGCTCTATTTGCACAGGTGGCATCATGAGCACCTGCCACTCATGCAAATGGAGCTTTGTGTGAACGCATGCTCTCCTGCTGCTCATGCAAGTGGAGCTGCGCACACACGCATGTTCCCTTGCTGCTTCCACGGCCCGGTTCCAAATGGGCTGCAGTCTGGTACTGGGCTACGGCTCAGGGGTTGGGGAACACCTGGGGTTAGTAGAATCATGATGACACTTGCCCTCCCTTGGCAACTAAAAATCATCATCGTTATCATTGAAGAAATCACCCATCAGCCAATTGCAAAGGCAGTTTTATTTGGAACAGCTTACATCCTGTGACATTATCAAGCAACACTTTACTTTGGGAAGGGCTCAATAGGTGGATGACAATGCCAAATCCATTGCTAATGGATGCTAAACATTGGCTGACTGTGCAACCAACTATAATAATAATAATAATAATATATTTTTCTAGCTCCCAGCTATTGAAAAGTTCCTTGCCTCAAAATAGAAAGCTGAAACACTTTATTGCTGCTCATTTATCTTCTTAGGCCAGATATTAACAATGTGGTTGTATTCAGAGAAAAAGTAGTACAATTGCATTTTATTTTCTTTCCAGGATATCTGCCTGTATGTTCAGCTACCTAGAAATTTTGCTTAGGGGGAGAAGAGAGAGAGGGGGGGGGGAGGGAAGGAGAGAGGGAGGGAGGTAGATAGGTCATTTTTCTTAGCTTTTCATTTGTACAGTCAGTGCATCTCTGAATACAACTTACAATACATTAATGCTTATTTATTGTACACATGTATTTATATTACTCCATTTAACATTGAGAGGATTCTGGGGTGGTGCACAAAAGATGGGGTGCTGAGACATTTGATGCTTTTATTCCCAGGGGCTCCAATTATGAAGGTCATAGGAAGTGGCTGATCTTGAAAAACAATTGGTAGGCAATGGCATCCACAACAATTTGGAATGATGCCAAGTGACATGATTCATCACTTTCCCCCATGCCCCACTTAGGATGCCCATGTAAACATGGGTAGATTACCAAGAGACCCAAGGACTATAGGTTAAACTGGGAAATAACCCAGTTAAAACAATCCAAGAAAGTGGCAAGGGAAAGCACCTTTCATATTCATACCTATAAGAATAGCTGGGTGCAAAAGTTTTATTTTTAATATTACTAATTACTAATATTACTAATTACTAATTCTTAGGAGAAAGGAGGACTGGTCTCTGTTTCCTGCTTGATGCATACCAGTTTTGCTCTGCCTACTCCTCTTCATTAGTCAGATCCAGTTTTGACCTGTTGAAGGAGATGAGCAGGCTGAGCTGGAGAGCGGAGTTAAGCATGTCCAGTTTGGAATCATTACACGGTCACAAGAGGCCCAAGTCCAGTCTCTGGTAAATTCTACCAACCTTTATTTAGCGCCAATCTAGCTTGGACTGCTAGTTGCTCAGATTCTTGTGTATAGGTGGCAAGAATAAACTTTTAGTTCTTTGAACTCAACTCCTGTTCCTGCTTATTTGTGCCTAACACCTATAGCCGTGATGGCGAACCTATGGCACACGTACCAGAGGTGGCACGCAGAGCCCTCTCTGTGGGCATGCGCACCGTCACCAGCTGCTCTTCTGGTTTCCGGCACCCACATGTGCGCTGGCCAGCTGGTCTTCATGGGAACCAGAGCACCAGAAAACGGCCTGAAAACGGCCCAAAAAACCACCTGAAAACAGCCCAAAAAATGGCCTGAAAATGCCCCCAAAACCAGCCAAAAAACAGGCATGCGCACTGGCCAGCTGGTCTTCGGGTTTTCGGAGCTCCGGAGCTCCAGCACGCACATATGCACACATATGCACGCGCATTCCGATTTGGGCACTTGGTGCCGAAAAGGTTCGCCATCACTGACCTATAGTGTTTTTTCCTGCACAATTTTTTCTCTGAGTCCTGTAAAACATGCCTAAGGCATTTATGATTTGTCTTAATCTTTAGACTTTAGCAACTGTTTCTATTGCATTTTCTCAATTTCCAGTAGAGCGTTGAGCTCACAATTCGGCTGAGATCCACTACTGCCCTGCCCTTTCTCAGCTGGCCTTACATTACCTAATTAATGTCAAGAGATCCTGTTCCTGATCATCCATAATGCTGTGATTGGAGTGACCAATATGGTCGGAACACAAAGGTCATTCAGAGTTGAAAATATTGATTTGCTAACTCTAATTTCTCCCCTTTACCATGACATTTTATATAAATGCTGTCTGTCCCTGATCTTTTGCTGAAATTTTGATTCCACTACTTATCTATTTTTAGCATAAGGAAATATGTTCATTTTAGCCATTTTTTCCAACAAGGTGTGATATTAAATGAGCAAAAGGAATGATTTAAACATTCTACTGGAGGGCTTAAAGAACCCCTGTGTAAATCAGCATTAGTATAATTGCAAGAATGATAATCTTTTTATATTGGCATATTTCTTCCATTCGTCCCATCAATAATAATCATGAAGTTCCATTTCCTGTTTTTATCATATGAGGAATAGATAGCTGATGCCTGGGACCAGTGATTCAACAAACCCTATGATTTTAATATTCCTGCAAAGTTATCATTCTTTCACCATCCTTATTATACAATGAACTCTGTGAAAAGAGCCTCCAGCAGTGTCTGCTGAGAAGGTCTAAGGCTTCCTGCTGCTGTTAGTTATTGGCTTGCCACTTAAAGCCAACTTGTCCCTCCCCTTTACTTTTCCTAAAATGACTTTTGAGAGTCACAGTAAATAGCTAAATGAATGCACTCAAATGATTGGTGCCAAAGATAACTACACTTGTATAAGTTCTATGCTTCTGACTGCTCTGACTGCATCTCAGATCACATTTTAAGGTTATTGATATATCAGAAAGCATCACCAGTGGGATCTGCATACATGCATACCATTCTGGTTCATTTTATAAGAGAGACTCGGTTTGGTCTAATGGTGAGATACTGGGCTAGAAACCAGAAGACTGTGAGCTTTGGCCCTGCCTTAGGCATGAAAGCCAGCCTGGTGATTTTGGGCCAGTCACTCTCTCTCTCTCTCTCTCTCAGCCCAACCCATCTCACAGGTTGTTGTTGGGAAAATAAGAGGAGAAAGGAGTATATGGTATGTTCAATGCCTTGAATTATTTATTTTAAAAAGTAATTGCAGGATAAAAATCTAATAAATAAATAAGGGGAACCTGGAAGCCTTACCATTCGTTTTTCTGGGAGAATCTCCACAGTAACACATACACAACAGTTTATCTTTGGGCAAGTAATACATTTCTTGAAAACACACACACACACACACACACACACACACACACACACACACACACACACACACACACACACACACACACACGTATAAATCCTTGAGAAGTTTTAAATGGTTTCTTTGCCCAGTAGATAAACACTCATTTCAGGATCCCCAGAAGGCAGGAATTCAATCAGGGCAGCTTAATGCAGAGTATGAAGCGAGCTGGTGCAAGGTATATAGAAATTCATCCAGTTGATTAAATAGGTCTAGGGAGATTCTAGGAACAAAGTTTACAAGAAGGATTTGGGAAGTTGATGAAGTTGGGATATATGTATTCTCGGAAAAGAAGAAAAATAAAGGTAGAATTTGTCAATGTGGACATGCTTTAGATTGGGGTCACTCTTGCATTTTTTTTTGTACTTTTGTATTTTTACTTTTGTACTTTTAAATTCTAAAAGGTGCTTTGGTTAGAATGCAGCATTGCAGGCAAACTCTGCCCACAGCCAGGCGTTCGATCCTGAAGGGGCTCAAGGTTTTACTCAGCCTTCCATCCTTCCAAGGTCAGTAAAAATGACGACCCAGATTGTTGGGGGCAATATGCTGACACTCAGAGAGGGCTGTAAAGCACTATGGGGCAGTATATAAGTCTACATGCTATTGCTATTGATCGCTTTAAAACAGAAATATGGGGTGAATTTAGGAATCCATAGTAGCCGGCAGCACACAGAGGCTCATCTTTAAAAAATTCAACAAGGTTGGTCCTTGATTATTCTTGAATGGGAGACACTGGGAAATCCTAAGGCTGTAAAGATGATGATGATGATGATGATGATGATGATGATGATGATGATGATGACGATGATGACGATGATAATGATGATGATGATGATGATATCCATTTAGTCATATCCTACTATTGGTGATTCTATGGGCCAGGTCTCTCCACATCTTCGTAAGCTGTATACATAGTAAAAAGCCAAATCAAACCAAACAAAATCTCCAAAGATACCAAAATAAGAGCTTTAGTAAGATTTAATTTATGAGCAAATAAACTCACGATTGAACTGGAAGATTCCTAGTAGATGCATAATAATAAAACTGAAAAACCTCTTATATACAGTGTCTTATAAAAGCAGTGTCAGAATAATGCAATAATATTAGATCACGAACATGTGTTAAATTCAAATAACACTATTTTAGTGGTTGCACAAGAACTTTACTGAACTGAATTTCTATCTACCATAATAAACTTTATACAGGGATATTGGCCTTCTCAAAAATTTGCGGTGCTATACATTAACTGTTGCATTGAGTCAGAATTTTAATTTTGCTCTTGACTAGTTTCAAGAACACCATCTCCCAATGTTGCTAAAAGGACCTTGTGTCAAAATTCAAAAAGCAACCCTCTGTGTGTTCCTTCCAGCTGAGTAGCTTCTGAAATATTGATGATAAATTTTGAAAATGGAGACTCTGCATTTATATTTTTCATGACTGCAGCAGCAGATTTAAGGGATCTGTCAGAAAAAAGGAATCTTTTTAATAAGGGATATTTCTGTTCTAAATTCATTTCTTTTGTTTTTCATTTCATATACTGGTGAAGAATTAATATAATTCTGAGCTTCAGTATATTATTAGTTTTAAGTGAATTTATTTATTTCCTAAGCATGGAGTTATATAATAAGTAAACATGCATTAGTAGGGTTTTTTTTAAAAAACAAAATATGCTCTGATTGAGCAGGTTTTGTTGCATCTTTATGGAATTATGTAACCAGATTTTGGAAGCTTTCTTATATTATATTACTACCTTCAAAAACAGTATTTTGATATGGTCTTTTTCTTTCAGTTTAACAATAGATATTTATCAATTTGACATTGTGCTTATTTATTTTGATTTTTGCTTAATATTCTTTATATGTATCTCTTACTGTATATGAAATTCATACTTGAATTTTGGGAAGGTGGATAAGAATTTGTTACCAAAGCAAATTTACTGTAAGACTTCTCTAACAGTGTCAAAGGCTGTTAACCTAGTCAAAGCTGAGAAAGCGTTTGCAATATAGCTCAAAAACTGTATGATGAAGAATTTTCATCAACAATTCATTTGGTTTTCACCACACTAGAGCGAGATATTGGATGGGATGTCAAAAGATCCAATTGTGGCTCTCTTACTTTTCAATCTTGAAGGTTGGGAGAAATCATTTATTTATTTTTAAGAGAAAATTTTTATAAAATGTTTTTTTGGTAATTTTTAAAATTATTTTTCTTCATTAAAAATCTGAATATTTTGATACAGATCTACACCCGTTTTTACAACATTGTTATATCTCAATTATGTACATTAAATCATAAATTTACAGTCTCTTCTGTCTTTGTTTTCTTCTCACGTTGTCACACAGTCTTTCCTCTTTTTTTTTAGTCCTGTTGTACCATCTAGTCCATGTTTTGTAGTATTCTGAGTTGCATTGTCCTTTGAGTTGAATAGTCAGCATTTCCATTTCAGCACATCTATATATTTTGTCCATTAGTATATTTTCGGGTGGGGTTTGATTGTCTTTCCAATATTGTGCATATGTTATTCTTGCCGCAGTTGTAATATGTAGTATTAAATATTGTATGTTTTTTGGATGTTGTTTTTCCATTATCCCCAGCAGGAAAAATTCTGGGGTGAATTCCATTGTTCTCTCTGTAATTTCTTGTAACCAAGCATGCATCTTTTTCCAATAGCCCTTTGCTTCGGGACACAACCACCACGCATGAAAGAAGGTACCTACGTCTTTTTTACATTTCCAGCAAGCCGAATTCATTTTTGGGTATATTTTGGCCAATCTTGATGGAGCTAAATGCCATCTGTAAAACATTTTATAATAATTCTCTTTGTATGCTGTTGACTTAGTTATTTTGCAGTTTATATTCCATGTTCTCTCCCAGTCAGCCAAGTGTATGTTGTGACCTACGTTTTTTGCCCATGCTATCATGGATTCTTTGACAATTTCCTCCATTTTATCAAATTCCAGCAGATATTTATATAGTTTTGATATTATTTTTTCGTCCGGGCCAATCAACATTTTATCCAGTTTTTGCACTTCCATGTCTATACCCATACCCTCAGTATCTTTTTTGTGTCGAGTTTTTAATTGTAAGTAAGTCAACCAATCAATATTTATATTTTGTTCCGCCAATTGTTCTCTACTTTTTAATTTCCCTGTTGGATCTAATATGTCGCTATATTTTGCTGCTTTGGTTATATCAATTAGGTTCGGGTAGGTCATGGCTTCTATAATTGAAAGCCATTTGGGGATTTTCATGTAGTTCTTCTTTTTGATTTCGTACCATGTTTTTAGCAAAGATTTTCTAATTAGGTGTTGGTTGAAGTTAAGTTGTGGCTTAGTTCCATCTCTCCATATGTAAGCATGCCATCCCATTTGTAGGTCGTGGCCCTCTAGCGCTAGTATTCTTTTGTTAGTTAAATTTATCAATTCTTTTATCCACGCCAAGGATGCTGCTTTGTAGTAAAGGAGAAATAGTTTATTATGCAAACCACAGAAATAAAATTCAAGTCATCTGTTAAAGAGTTAGAGAAACTAGCTAAAAGTAAGAGCATGTTCTTAAGAACAAGAACACAACAGAGAAAAATATTAAATTCTTCACTTAACTAAAATCAATGCCTTCCCTCCCAGTCTCTTCTTGCCAGGAGGCTCGTCTCACCTCCCGGCTGCTTGCCTGAGTTTGCTGGGGCCCCATTCGGGCCTGTGTAAGCCTCCTCTGGCCTGTTACAGGCCAAAATGGAGCTTCTGTGGGGCAGATCCAGCCCTCCCAGGCCCCGTTTGGGCCTCCCTAGGGCTCCCCAGCCTGTTACAGCCCAAAATGGAGACTCCATTTCCGGGATTACTCCCCACCCCATTTCCCATGGATTACTTACTTCTTGAAGATCTCTAGAGGTCCAGAAGAGGCTGACCCACTGGCAGAGAAGCCAAAGTGTTTTATTCAGATGATGGCAAAGCTGTAAGAATGTGAAATCTAAGGAAAACATTTTCACCAGCTTCTGAGTAAAAGACTTTCGCTTGGGGCCAGCTTCAGAGATTGAGGTAGCAACAGCAGCCAATCAACAAGGAGCTTGCTTCCTTTGTCTCATTGGGCTGAACTGCAAGGCTCTTGTTGATTGGCTGCCACGCACCAATCCCTGAAGTTGCTCATTTGAACTAGCCTGTCAGCAACAAGCAGACTGGGCCCAAACTAAGCCTGCAGGCCTCATGGCAGAGAAGCCGAAGTCTTTTTATTCAGCTGGAGAAAGTTGTTTTCCTTACATCTCACATTCTTACAACTTCACCAGCTTCTGAATAAAAGAATTTGGCTTCTCTGCCACATGGGTCAGCCTCTTCTGCAGCTCTTTGAAAAATCAGTACAGTAAAGCCATGGGAAATGGGTGGGGAGGGCCGGATCGGGTCCACAGAGGCTCAATTTTGGCCTGTAACAGGCCAGGGGAGGACTATGTAGGCCCGAAGCTTTGGCAAGCAGCCAGGAGGCGAGACAAGCCTCCTGGTGAGGAGAGACTGAGAGGAAAGGGCGAGACTTCATTTGGTTCAGCGAACTGAGCAAACGGTTAACAACCATTTCCAGCGAACCAGTGCAAACCGGCTGAATCCCACCACTGGTTAAAAGGCCAAAAAAGGCAAATGTGAATTTAGGTAGCATCACCTTGAGCATGAACTAAAAGCATGTTCTAAGACAGTCAACAAGGATGTTCAATTCAGGAATGATTTTCTATGAATAGAGATTGCAAGAATTGGGCACATTTAGTAGTATAGTGCAGTGCTTGGTATTCAGTTTGGAATAAGTGCTTCAGAACATGTAACAGCATGAGTGCAGCACTTGTCTGTAACTTAAAGATGTGTCTGCAGAGAGATGAGGCATTTACACTTCTGTATGCTCCAAATATGAATCCAGAGTACTTCAGAGACTTAATGTTTACTTCTAAAAAGTGAAAGTGAGGGTGGATGTCATCACACTCCAACTTGAAGGAATGTCACACAGATATTCAAGGTCTTTTTGCACAGAATAATGAACTTATGTTGCAAAAAGTCAGATTCCATTAGACTGTCTGGAAAACCCTTCTAACATTAAGAGCAATTTGAGAGTAAAAGTAAAGTAAAAGTTTCCCTGTCCAGTTATGTCTGACTCTAGGGGGCAGTGCTCATTTCTGTTTCTTAGACGAAGGAGCCAGTATTGTCTAAAGACACTTCTGTGGTCATGTGGCCAGCATGACTATATCCCAAGGTGCATGGAGCAGAGATACTTTTCCACCAAAATGGTACCTATTTTATCTACTCACATTTGCATGCTTTTGAACTTCTAGGTGGGCAGGAACTGAGTAAGTAATGGGAGCTCACCCATTGCACAGCACTCAGGTCTCAAACCCAAAATTTTTAACTGCTAAGTCATTGCACCCCAATTTGAGAGTAGAACCACCTACTTAGAGGAATGGTGAGCTCCATTTTTGATGATTGTATTAAAAAAAAAAAGCCAGACAGCTATCTGTTGAAGAATGTTTATTATGGATTCCTGCTCTGTATAAGGGTGGATGTGGTGAGCTGAATAGTCCTTCTTCTTCTATAATTCCATAATTTTATGATTCTGTGTGCTAAAATATTCATGTACTGTGGCTCATAAGTCAAATTAATTCTGTGGTCTATTCATATCTTTGTTCGTGATATCTTTGTCCCCATTCAGCTCCATATTTTATTAAATCACCAAGCAGAGGATTTTCATTCACTTACAGTGGCAGTGTATCAACTAAACTATACAAATAATGATTGTGCATCACCTACTCTGACACTGACAGGCTCTTTAAGGAACTAATGGTTCATAATTTGCTCTATGTAGTCCACAAACTTTGGGACATTTCAGACTCAAATGCAATCAGTTTTGCTTTTCTATTTATTGGTCTTTTAAGTCAGTCATTGAGGCAGGGCTGGCTGGGGAATTCTGGGAGTTGAAGTCCACACATCTCAAAGTTGCCAGGGTTGAGAAACACCGCCTTAAGATGAGATTTGTGATATCAGAAATGCTTTGCACATTCATCTAGCAATAAGCAATTAGACTTCTTTCCTTGACAAAGAACCATTCTTGATTGAAATGCATAATGGCAATTTTATCACACTGTCATATGAAATAACATTCTTGGATGCTTGGGAGGTGGAGATCTTTTAGATTTTTGCATTAAAATACAAGGCCTTAGCTTTATCTCCCATACCAATTTTATGCCAACATTTCTCAATGAACTATAGATTTATAATCCCAATAACTTGTCTACTCTATCATTCAACTCTCTTATTTCCTTGTTGGGCTAAGCTGGGACCTTAGAGCCTCATTTCTAGAAGAGATATCGTCATGGTGATGCAAGACATTTCCAATGAGAAAACAGGCTGCTGAGTCTCCCATATCTTTGAGCATCCCATCTCAACAGAGATGAGGCAGATCTCCTGATATACATTAAACTCAGTGTGAGAAGTGGGAAGCTGCAGCACTGACTACTTGATTGGGAAGTGAGTGAGTCTGTCTTTGCTTGCTCCACATCCATCATCAGTCGTATCCCATTGCAATTGGATTTTGAATAGAAAACAATAATTTTTGATATTGAGCAGATGCTGAGTCATCATCCAAGCTTCCCTATTCTTGTGCTTATCCTAAAATTATATACATTTCTTGCCTCCTTTACATACACTGTTTCCTACAAACTGTGAAAAGGAGATAGAGATAGAGAAAGAATGCACAGAACACAAGTTATTTTCCACAATTGCAAAAACCGACTTCCACAAAAACTTCTGCCATATTGTCAGCTACAGCCATACTTATATTTTGTAACACTGTAATAAGTATTTACCCACAACTGAATCCATGAAGGATTTATTTGGGGTGGATTGCAGTGACAAAGAAATTGACCTGTACCTGCCCGGATCATTCTATATAGTTAATGCAAATGCAAATGTTATAGATCTTGTCTGGAATGCATTTTTAAACTTTGTCTGAAATATTGATTAGGGAAACTATCTCCAATAGACAGAGATTAGAGATAGACTTGATTTTATAATATTGAGCAGAGTTCTACCTTCCAAGTACCTTCAAGCAAAAAATGCCATCTATTGCAACCTAGAAAACATGACTTCTCTGCTGCAGTGTTTGCCCTCCAGAATAGCGTCTTCCCTGAATAACAGAATAACAGAGTTATTGGAGGTCTTTTAGTCCAAACCTGTGAGATCCAACTAATTTCTTTCTTCTGGATGTACATAATCTTTGTTCTCATTGTTGTTTTGCTTTTATGAACCCAGAAGCTTGTGGAGCATGAGAGAGAGAGAGAGAGAGAGAGAGAGAGAGAGAGATAGCGAGGGGGGGAGGGAGGGAGGGAGGGAGGGAGGGAGGGAGGGAGGGAGGGGGAGGGAGAGAGAGAGAGAGAGAGAGAGAGAGAGAGAGAGAGAGAGAGAGAGAGAGAGAGAGAGAGCTAGCATTGTAATATATTAGAGTCTGAGTAATTAATATAATTAGTAATGTTCATCTCAATATAAATAAAAATTACATAGGGGGAATGCTTTCTATATATTACCAACCATTATGAATGATCAGTAGAAGCTTCTCTCATACCTAGTTAATAGTTTTATGCATATAGTGAAGAGCTTTTCCTAAAAGTATAAGATCTAACATTCATCTCAATACAGATCTGAAACTGTTATGTCCAGTAGATACAACCCATGCATCTGTGGGTAATGATCTTTGGTTTTTAAGCTACCACAGTGCAATTTTATATACTTTCTTCACTACTGGTGTTAGCCAATATGCTGCCACAGTGACAGATTTGCAGCATTAACAATAATCTTCAGCAATTGTCTTCTATTGGATTGCTTTCCCCAAGTGTGATGTTCCCTCTGAATTTAATTAACTATAATTTGTGTAGCATTTCTGGGAACTTCCAACATCCATGCCTGCAAGGTAAGACTTTCATCTGCTTCATAAACTGCAAGCAAAAAAAAGTGAACTAAATATTTTTTTTCTCAAGCAATTGTTTATTTTTTTAACATTTGTTGTTGAACTAAGGTATCAGGAAACTTTTATTATTTTGCTGTTCTGAATCTTCATTTGCTGCCCATTCATCTTATACTCAGTAAACTTAGTAAAAATAAAATGTTAGATCTTGTACTTTTAGGAACAGCTCTTCACTATATGCACAAAATTATTAATCTTTGTTTCTTATTTCAACCCTTCAGCCAACAAAGTATTTTCCAGCACAATTATTTCCCTTCTTTTTAGGGAACCTCTGCTTCATGCTTTCTCATGTGCATGAAATCTCTTCCATGTTTCTTTTCAAATGTCAACCAAAACATAACAAGAAATCCCTACAGAATCTTTAGACTAGCAACTTCATCTTTTCTTACACCTCTACTTTCTGCAGCTAATATAAGTGTTCAAGATGGACTGTCATTCCTCTCAAATAGATTTTATGCAATTGCATGGAATCCAGATATGTCATTTTCTTCCTCAACCGTCTGCATACTGTTGCTTTTTTGCTGATATCATGCAAATAACTTCTTACTATTGATCCAAGTGAAACACATTACCATTTCTGACAGATAAGAAAGTACAAATGAACTGTTACCTTACATAATATTTAAAATGTACAACTTTATTGTTTCTTCCCATCTTCCTTGTTGCTTAATGTCATATAATATCTGAACACATTTTCTAATAGGTAAAAGCGTTTGAAACATATCCAGATTTTAGTTGGCTTCCCTAATTTCCAGGAATAGTCTGTAAAACTGCATCTGCTTTGTAAATATCATAGGTAACTTTGTGATACATGACCTCAAATACAGAAAAACAACAACCTGTTAATATTTTTATGATAAAGCAAGAAGTGGTGGGAGCTGCTAAAATGAAGTGAATCAAGTGGAAAATGACATTTCTCCGCTAAATGTGGCACAGAAGGGAATAAAAGTGATAGAAGCATAAACAGTGTTGTGATACCAATGCTTTAAAAAAGTAAATGTCCAACCCATTCCCTTAGTTATTCGAATCCCCAAATTTCATTGAATCACACTATTTTAGTCATAAGAATCTTGCAGCCACCTTGTCTTTAGTTTTTATAAAGTCTTTATAAGTCAGTTCATATTATAATTAGCCAACATTTGCAATATATAGAAACTAAGCCCTATGCCTATCCCCCAAGATGTCTGGTCACCCAAAACATGAAGGTCTTCTCAGCTGCCTCGCTGAAGCAACCAGGCACCTGTAAATGGCAGCAGTGATTCAGGAAAATGATCACTTTAGTGACAATGGCAAAGGCAAAAGTTCATACTGTACTGTGCAGGAGAAGGCAATGGTAGACCACTCCTGTATTTTTATCAAGAAAACTACATGAATTGAAAATATAAACCATGGACAAAATCTACAAATGTGGTTGCTAAGAATCAACACTGACTCCATGGCAAATAATTAATTGGGATTCTAAAATGGGGCAAACATTTCATAGATCTACTCTCACAATAGTTTGGATAGTAAACAGGTGATATGTTAAAATTAAGTGCTGCAAATATTAACAAACTGAGATCCAACAGTAATTTCCCTTTTCTTAATAAGTGGCTGAACCAAGTTGGAGTGGATGAACCATTGTGGTCATATTTATATGCTGAAAAAGAATATTAACATAAAATTACTATTATTTTGGAAGCTGAGGAGCTAACTCTAAGGTGCAGAGCATTATTTTTATTGAGGCAAGCATGTTGAAACATAACTTGGGAACTATATTTAATAAAATGAAGTATAATGCAGGACAAACAAATTATATTTGGTAGATTCAGGGTTTTATTTAAGTTACCAAACATGCATTCTTTATTCATAAACATCAACCAAATAAACACTGACTTTTTCTTTCACCAAATATTTTGCCTCTTTTTAGTTAATCATGAGATATACAGTTACAGTATTCATACCAGGGGTTCTCACTCTTGGCAACTTTAAGATGTGTGGACTTCAACTCCCAGAATTCCCCAACCAGAAAGCCCTGCCCACAAACCACAGAATTGAAGTCCATGCATCTTAAAGTCGCCAGGATTGGGAACCACTGATTTATACCAATGACTTCCATATTGGATTGTACAAGGGTTTTTGTTATTTTTGTAATGTTCATAGTAGAAACCTGGATCTTGCTATGACTAAAAACTCTGCAAGCCATCCTTCTTCCTGATTCATGATGCATTTTTAGAAGCGTATTCCTGCATCAGGTACTCTATAAATGTATGTGCTGTCAGCCTTTCCTTTGGTCCTCATGCTAAGTTTTCAATATTAGCCCAGCCAAAGACTGGAATTGTTGTGGATTTTTCACAGACATCTGGTTGGCCCCAGTTAGACCTGGAAAATGTTCCAGGTAAAGCTTAGAGCTGATTTAGCAGGCTTTTTTCCCTACTTTTTATCGCTAAAAGTATTGCTAGACAAACAAATATTATTAGAAAAGATTATTAGATAAAATAATACAGTAATCCTTTGTCTGAATATTACCTGTTTTGAGACATGGAATGAATTGGGTATTTGCTTTTTGCTGTTGTTGTTTATTCCAACCTCACTGACAGTATTCAAGCAGTCTGAGTTTTACCAGTAATGCAGTCCAAGGCTTTGTAACATCCCCCACTCCACCCTTCAACCTCCTAAACGTAGTTGGAATATCTGCTTTTATAATATGTTTCTATTGCAATGGGATTTAAACAAACCTTGAATATTCTGGCCAATTATTGTTCTGAGGAAGCACTTGAGATCAATTATAACAAAACATAGATCCCAATCTTTGCAAAGAGACCTAAATTTTATGCCTGAAGGAAAAATGGCTGGAGTACTAAAGAAGTGAAATCCTTTAACTACCTGGACAAAGTTTTCTACATTTCCAACAAACATAGCAGACACTAAAATCAAGTTACACAAACTGATCCAAGAATAGTGGTTGCGATTAAATCTTTTCATCAGAGGAACACAGTATGGGAAGATGGCTAGCCACAGAGAAAGATGGTGTGGTGAGTTCTCCGCTCTTCCCCTGGTCTAGCATTTTTTTTAATATAGCCAGTTTATTTTATTAAATATCTTATCAAATAGTAAAATATTTTAAGCAGGATATTAAGGAAGGAGACTCTATGCCAAGGAAAGGGGATCAAAGCTTATTTGGAAAACCCAAAGGAGGGGTTTTTGAGGAGCTACCTCCTCCCAGCAATGAAGAACCAAGGCAGAAAGCACTGCCCACAAACACAGACCTCTGACATGGAGGTAATTGGTCAGTTAATAAACAACTTAAAAAAGAATTGTAGGCAGAATGGGATAAACATATTATGGGAGTAAGTAAAGACGAGATAGTATGTCTGAGCAAATGAATAAAGAATTTAAGGAATGTCACCATCTCAGTCTTTTTGACCATACCCTGTGGATAACCCTGTTCTTGTGTTTGTACCTTCCCACTATGTTTTTTCTGTAGCTCTCTATGATTGTCTCTGTCACTGTCACTGATCTGGTTTTGTATATTTCAGGGGATATGGTAGAATCATCACTGCATTTGGTGTATCTGCTCATTCGCAGTTTTGTCAAGCTTTATAAAACTTATATTTGATTTGAGAAACTAATGGGAAAAAGATGGGAATGAACTTCTAATGATACTCTACTGCACGTACTATTTTGAATTCAGAGCTTGTTGTACTGTCCAGCTTTTTTTTCCTTTCCTTTTAAAAATCAAAATGCATCTCCCTCCAGAAGGTAACAAGATAGGGAAAGCATGCAGAGCATGACAAGACTAAAAAACCACATCACAAGTGGTATTTGTTCTGCAAAGACATACCGGTAACCTACTTTTTCCAAAGGGAGAAAATTCTAGCATAATTACTTTGTTTATAGGATGAACAATCCAAAGACACACGATTCCACTCCCCATCCTTAAAAAAAAATCTTTTCAACCCAATTAAATAATCAAAATAGATTATGTAAAAGAGATGAGAGCCAGGTCTGTCTTTTTGTCTGTTGGCAGGATAAATATCCAAAAATATTCAGAAGTGGACTAAATTTAGGTGGTAAAAGCAAACTTATATGCAGGATTTAGTGTCCTCAACAAAATGTGGAAAGCAGCATTATGCTGATGATGTGAGCTCCCTCCGTCTTGTACATACAAGCAGCCATCACCACGCACATACAAAAGAGGCAGAACTTCTTTTATCATTTGCCCATCTATGAACTCCCTGGGAAACCCCAAACCAGAACATATGCAGTTTTCTCTGTGCTTCCCACTGCCCCCCACATGTATGTAGATGCAACACATACTGTAGATGCAACGCAAAGGAAAAGGAGAAACTCACACATAGAGACGTAAAACATGATTTCCAAATACAGAGGAGAATATGGGCATCTCCTATTTTGGAAAAAGGAGAGGAAAGCATTTCAGAAGCCATGCTCTGCAAATTTTCCCAACCTTATTATTTTTTTCAACCTAATAGAATATTGGAAAGAAGTTACGCAAAGGGGGAAGTGACTCTCTCCATCTGTCTCTTTTTCAGCAGAGTAACTGTTGAGACTTGAAAAGACAGTCACTCTGCTGCTGGTAAAGAAGAGAGCAACTGAGAATCAAGTTACAAAAAAAGGCCAGATATAGCAGGGGGCTGCAGTGAAACAAAAACCTCCAATGCATTTGGGCAATATTCAATTCAATTCATATTGAATATTCATATTGAATATTCATATTCAATATTCATATTCATATTGAATATTCATATTGACTATTCAATTCAAGGCAGCGTCCTAGGACCAACACTATTCATTCTTTACATAAATGACCTTTGTGATCATATTATAAGCAACTACGTTCTCTTTGCTGACAATGTTAAACTATTCAACATCACCGACAATACTTCTACCCTTCAAAAAGATCTTGACCATGTATCACAATGGTCTGATAACTGGCAACTTCAAATCTCAACCAACAAATGCTCTGTCTTACACATTGGCAAAAAGAATCTGAACACAAAATACAAACTTGGAGGACACGACCTTGTAGATGACCCTCACTCTGTTAAAGACCTTGGAGTACTCATATTTAATGACCTAAGTGCCAGAGCCCATTGTAACAACATTGCCAAAAAGGCACTAAGAGTTGTTAACCTAATCTTGCATAGCTTCTTCTCTGGCAATATTACACTGCTAACCAGAGCATGCAAAACATTTGCCAGACCAATCCTCAAATGCAGCTCACCTGTCTGGAACCCACACTGCATATCGGACATTAATACAATTGAGAGAGTCCAGAAATATTTCACAAGAAGAGTTCTCTACTCCTCTGCTTGCAACAGAATACCTTATTCCACCAGGCTTGAAATTTTGGGCTTAGATAACTTAGAGCTACGTCGCCTTCAATCTGATCTAAATGTAGTTCATAAAATCATCTGCCACAATGTCCTACCTGTCAATGAATACTTCAGCTTCAACTGCAAAAACACACGCGCACACAATAGATTCAAACTCAATGTAAACCGCTCAAAACTCAACTGCAGAAAATATGACTTCAGCAACAGAGTAATCAATGCCTGGAATGCACTCCAAAAACTTTAACCTTAGACTGTCTACAGTCGACCTCACCCCATTCCTAAGAGGTCTGTAAGGGGCATGCATAAGCGCAGCATCGTCCCTACCGTCCCTGTCCTACTGTCCTATTGTCCAAATTTACCTATACCTACTTTGCTTTTGTTTATGTTTATACCATACCTGTTATCTTGTACACGTTTTGACAAATAAAATAAATAAAAAAAATAAATAGTTTGCAGTGTTGGTGATTGTCCCATTCTGAGCTCTCGTCCCTTCTAGTCATGTGACCTAGAGAAGATCACGATGTGGCCTGTGCTTCCCAGTACACACATAAGCACAAGCACACATGAGACAATATAAGGCCAAAGCATAAACATAAACACATACATTGATTGATTGATTTAAATTTATCCATTGGATTCTGGCTGGGATGCAAAAGTAGAAAAAACATAAAAACAGCTAAAAAGATTAAATCTAACAATGAAGACTAAAGTAATCTAATAGGCAACAAAATCACCAAAACAAAACAGGAGCCAATGAACAAATAATAAACATCAACCCCCAATCTAGAACTAAAGCCAGGTTTTCAAAACTTTCTGTAACTCCAGGAGAGAGGGCACCAGAGGTGGGTTTCAGCAGGTTCTGACCAGTTCTGGAGAACCGGTAGCGGAAATTTTGAGTAGTTCAGAGAACTGGTAAATACCACCTCTGACTGGCCCCGCCCCCATCTATTCTCTGCCTCCCGAGTCCCAGCTGATTGGGAAGAAATGGGGATTTTGCAGTAACCTTCCCCTGGAGTGGAGAGGGAATGGGGATTTTACAGTATCCTTCCCCTGCCACACCCACCAAGCCACGCCCACCAAGCCACACCACGCCCACCAAGCCATGCCCACAGAGCCGTTAGTAAAAAAAATTGAATCCCACCACTGGAGGGCACCCTCCTTATCTCTGGGAGGATACTGTTCTAAAGGGTGAGGGATGCAGCAAAGAAGTCCTGCTTCATAGGTCCCAGATGGCAATGCTTAATGGAGGGGACCTAGAAGGAATTGTTGGATTGTACTCTACTGGATTGTACTGGATGAGGGGAAACAGAGATAAGCAGTCTCTTACTTTATGACATGAAGATAATACAAAATTTTGTAGGTGCTTACTGGGCAGATGGTTGGAAAATCCAACATCTTCTTCCAGAAACCTTCTGGATCTTCACACCCAAGTTTTACCTCCTGCTTTGCGGTAGTGGCTTGGTAGTTTCCATCATTTATCACTCAGGGTATGCCTCACCTGCTGTCCTTCGCCTAACCCTAGAGTGTGAGAACAGTGGCCTCTCAAATACTATGCAGGCTTTCTGACAATTAAAAGATTGAAATGTGCAAATTTAAATATTTTTAACAGTACTACCTCCAGGCCGTGTATCCTAGAGACTTGTGATTGAGATTCTGACCTTTCTTTCCAATTTGGGAGATATATTAATTTCACATGAGGTAAACAAAACCAAACTTTATTTTTTAAAAGAAACTATAATTAAAAAAAACTTTGTGTAGTACACGTTAAGTGTTAAAATGAAATTCAATGTTGAAGAAAATAAAATACAGATCTGCTCAGATTGTAAGATATTGCAACCTCAACTTAGTTGAGCAACAAAATCCAAATAAAATTGAATGTCCCAGTCAGATGATGATGATGATGGTCTGCTACAAATGGAAACTTGTCTCCACTCCCAAAGTTTTCCCAAATAGATAGAGAAGGAATTCTAAATATTATTACAAATCACAAGAAGAGTCTGAAGAAAAGCTATATCGCCATGAACAGGACTGAAGTATAATAAGGTTTGGAATTATATTCTTCTTAACTTTGTACAAAATGTACAACAAATAGAAAAAACATTTGACTTGGCACAATAAAACGAATAAACCTTTTAAAGAAAGCATTTCTACTACTAGCTAGATATTTTACTCTGCTTTTACAGAGACAGAGACTACCTGAAGTTTATAGTTCTTTGCTTCAATTTCTGGATCTCCCACTTCTTATGAGTTTCACATGTTACTCAGATACTACTAGGGAGATAGAAAACTAAAGCTCTGCCACAATCCTTCATCTATTCTCAAATTCTCAGTTTTGTTTTAAATGGGAATGGAAGGGGTTCTAGTCCAATTCTATATATGACAAAGGGCCATTCGAGGGCAATGGGATTATTATAAATCTATCTGGAAACTGGCAAACAGGCTACATTCACAATGCATCTCCTGTTATCTCTGCTGGTAAAGGGGGTTTGAGAAAATGCCAGAATTTTCCGGATGTTTGCTCTACCTTGTTTAGCCAACCAAATGGAGAAAGAACTATCCAGAAATTCAATACTTTAGAATACCCCACATTTCTCCCAGTGTATATTCTTCAATCTCCCTTCTACTCCTTTTTTTCATAGAACAAACTTAGTGATATTTTTTTAAATCGTGAATTTGTTTTTTAAAACACCAATGAAAACAGCTATTAGGGAAAGTGAATTAAGGATAATGGCTGGCATCAAGGTGCAGTTTAACCATAGACTTTCCTGATGCAGATTGGATGAAAATCACTCATCAAAAGCTACTTGAAGTATTTGTGGAAAAAAGCTCCCATTGCCATCAACCTGAGTTTTTAAAATTCCAGTTGAAGGAGTAGCTTTGAATAATTATAATGAATATATTATAATAATTATATATTATAATAATGAATAATTATATAATCAGGGCTTCAATGGGGGGAGAAAGGCTATACTGCTTTCTTGCGTTCAGCAATCTTGATTGTACTTATGCACCACAACTGATGCTATTTGCATATTAAACCTTGTGAGAGCACAGGTAGCCCTCGACTTACAACCATTCACTTAGTGACCGTTCAAAATTACAACAGCACTGAAAAAAGTAACTTATGACCGTTTCTCACAGTTACAACCTTTGCCGCATCCCCATGATCATGTGATCAAGATTCAGAAGCTTGGCAACTGGATCATATTTATGACAGTTGCAGTGTCCCAGGGTCATGTGATCTCCTTTTGTGACCTTCTCACAAGCAAAGTCAATGGAAGAAGCTAGATTCACTTAACAACCAAGTTACTAACTTGCCAACTGCAGTGATTCACTTAACAACCATGGCAAGAAAGGTTATAGAATAGAATAGAGTAGAATAGAGTAGAATAGAATAGAATAGAATAGAATAGAATAGAATAGAATAGAATAGAATAGAATAGAATAGAATAGAATAGAATTCTTTATTGGCCAAGTGTGAATGGACACACAAGGAATTTGTCTTTGGTGCGTATGCTCTTGGTGTACATAAAAGAAAAGAATCATGAGGTACAACACTTAATGATAGTCATAGGGTACAAATAAGCAATCAGGAAACAATATTAATATAAATCATAAGGATACAAGCAACAAGTTACAGTCAAACAGTCATAAGTGGGAGGAGATGGGTGATAGGAACGATGAAAAGACTAAAATGGGGCAAAACTCTCTTAACAAATGTCTCACTTAACAACAGAAATTTTGGACTCAGTGGTGGTTGTAAGTCGAGGACTACCTATACTACAAATTTATAAAATATAAATTAATTTCATGCCATTTCTAGTTTTAGCCATGGTATGCATCTCCTAGGAGGAAAGATGGTATCCTCATCTGATTTTTTTTCTTCCTGTATACTACCCTTCTTCCAAGCTGCTTGGAGAAAGTCAAGGCTTAGTCTTAAACTATAAATATTGCTGAAAAATGACTGTGTGTAATTTCAGGCTTAGTTTGCACCCTGTAGGTTCCCAGTCAATCCCCACATCCAAGCAAGTGCACAAACCACTTAGTACAACTAGCACCCCCCCAAAAAAAAACAGCTTGATATTTATTAAACATCAGCAAACATTAAAAACACTGAACTAGAAAAATGGGACAAGTACACAAAAACAGAGAAAGAAAAACAAATGAAAATGACAGGTTGTCCTTGCTTGGTATCCACAATTGAGACTGGCAACTCAGTGGTTAAGCAGCCGGTTGCCAAGTGGAAAATCACTTGATCGTGATTTATGATTTAACTTCTGCCTTCTTTATTAACTCTGCTTGTTGCAAGCAGGTTGCAAAGCACACAAATGGTGATTCTGTGACTGTGGGATACTGCAACAGTAGTAATGTGATGATTGTCTGCAAAGTTATTCTTTTCACATCATTGTAACTACAAAGTCATTGCATGAGATGGTCACTAAGCGAGGATTACCTGTAGATAAGAGATAAAATAGCAAAATACTTAATTATTTATATAAAAAGTATGCAATTTTGCAGAACAATATTGTGGCTAATTAGCATAGATAACTTTCAAAGTGAGTGGCTTTTAATTATTCAGCTTTAAAACTTTTATATTCAGAGTAATAGCAAAATGAAGATTAAAAGTAGGAAACCAGATGATTCCCTTTTATTCCTTACTATGGAATAGACAATTTGGTGCAGGGAACTCTGTGTCCAATAGACATTTCCTGTAACGAACATCAAAGAGTAGGAATTTCAGTACATCAATCCAATAATAGGTTGTTCCTAGCCATCAAACTCAGATAAATGGTTGTTTAAATGAACATATTTTGCCTCAGCAACTAGTGAAAAACTATCTTTGGTCTTCAGTTGAAATAAACATCTAGAAAGCATTCCCCCTTACAATACTGTGTAAGAAATCCACCCTGATGTTACAAATTAAAGAACAGGGGGAGGGCAGATTGATGCACAGAACCAATTACCTTCTCCTCTGACAGCATCACAGCAACACATTTTCCCATTGCTGGTGCCCTTTTTCTTTCTGGCAAGTGCTGGAGACAGTTCCTGTCATCACCAGCCAGTAAGTCTACAGAGGTGTTATTTGAGACTGATAGAGGCTATGGAAGCCATGGGCAGGGTGCTTTATTTAATGGCCAAATCCCCATTATACCAAAGGAGCATCAAATACTGATGTGGGCTGAAGAGAGTCAGTACAGCAGTTGTCTGAAAGAGGGTGAGTTTTATACTGCGAGTTCAATTTTGTCAGTATAAAGCTTCTCTTCTCTCTTTACCAAATCCTTTAATTTAGAGGTGGAAGTTCTAATTTGCTTGCACAACCCAAACCGTACCACATTGCATTTTTCTGTGCAATTAGTTAAGCTCTTCTTTTCAGAGGCAGAAATAATCAGTTTCCTCTTATCCCCTAGACAAAAGCATGTAAGAGTGTTTATACAGGAGGAGGAAAAAGCAATTTCATGCTACAGAAGAAGAATGCAGGATGAAATTATTTTATTCATTATCTTAAATAGCTGAAATCCTACTTTCATTTTCCAGAAGGTAGTCTCTGCATCAGTGCAGGATTTGTCCGTTGGAGAGATGAAAGGAAAAACCCAGATTCCTGTATTATTCCTGTATTATTTTTGAATTTTCAAAATATCATTCAATGTTTTTAAAATAACGTTTATGTAAAATTGTGTGCCTAAGGTCAGGCGAAGAAAACATGGCAAAACAACAACAACAACAACAAAAACAATCCTACCAAGAGGAAGGAGGCTATTAAATAGAAGGCAGGCCTATTAGATTAGCCAATCCCAGGTGACATTTGAACCCTGTTGCTTTCCAGAGAGAATTTGGGGTTTTCCATGAGGCCTTGGTGGGCAGTTCAGCTAAAATCGTAGTTGCAGCCTGAAATGGGCTGGTGCTCGAGGCCTTGAATGTATTGAATCCTTGATTTGCTCCTCCCTGTGTGCAGATGTCAGAAAGTAAATGCTTCTGGAGAAATTTGAGGAGATTAAAGCACCTAGAGAGACCTACAGCAGGACTGGAGAAAGACGAAGAGGAAATCTGAGTGAATACAAGAGGCCATATACAGGAGCACATCATGATGATAAAGGCAGTGAAGCATTGTTACTGCTCTTCCCTTATTGCATCTGCCAATAGACATTTAACAGCCATGCTTAAAAAGATTCAGTCTTTGCTGGGGAAGAGATGAATTTACAAGAGCTCTGTGAATAGTAATTATTGTGTAGTTCTTTATATCCCACCTTTATTATTTTTATAAACAAGGCAGTGAACATACCTTTCTATTTTCCCCACAGCAACAACTTGTGAGGAGAGAGAGAGTAACTGCCTCAAAGTCACCCAGCCAGTTTTTGTGCCAAAGGCAGGACTAGAACTCAGAGTCTTTTGGTTTCTAATTTGATGCCTTAACCACTGGCTCTAGTTATTCTAGCCATCTGGCAGGTGAAGTTGCTCAGATCCTCTCAGACCTAGATCCTGTCAGTTCTCCCAGGTAAACCAGACAGGAAACATGACCAGATGAACTACAGATATCGTATTTTAATTTTATTACTTTTTATTATTTTATTTTCTATTTTATTATTTATTTTATTTTATTTTATTTTATTTTATTTTATTTTATTTTATTTTATTTTATTTTATTTTATTTTATTTTATTTTATTGTAAGGTTAATTAACAGAATGTTGCAAATCTTCCACTGCCACTTTTAACTGCTTGATCCATTATGGCAGGTCCTTCCTAAGCAGAGATGGGATTCTCATAATTTCCCTTCTGGTTCGCCCAGCATGCGCACTCTTGCTTCGGTTGCACGTGCACCTTCTTGCTCATGCACACTTCTTCCACGCATGTGCATGGCTTGAAAATGTGGCTAAATAAGACGGCATAGCGCCGGGGTGGGTAGGCAGGCAAGGCTCACCCACTGGTCGCTACTACCGGTTCGACCAAACTAGTCCAAACCGGCTGAATACAAGCTCTGTTCCTAAGTTTCTTTTTCTTACCACTAAGCCACTGGGGTCTCCTGCCTCTCTTGTCTGATTGTTTTCTAAGCAACATCTCTTTCCCTTGTTGCTCAAGGTCATCCACACATTCCATTACAGATCTTGTGGGTAAGTTCAGTTGAAGTGCCCAAGACATGGTCTTATGAAGTTATCTATATTGAATTTGAGTCTGTGATTCCTGTTGAAGTGGATTAGTTCTTTCAAACTATGAGCTGAGCCACTTATTTATTACTACTCCCTCCAAAAAAAGGTTTTTTCAGCCCTAACGAGGTGCTAAGGATCTTCCCGGCTTGCAGGATTTTTTCATTGCTACTCCCTCCGAAGAAGTTTTTTTTCCAGCCCTAAGTCTTTGCAGGCTTGTTTTCATTGCTACTCCCTGCGAATAAGGTTTTTTTAAGCCCTAACCAGGGAATAAAATAATGTGCTGAAGCTGACCACACTAAGGACGCTAGCCAGATGAATACCTGGGAGGCAGATTTTTTCCCCTATTTTCCTCCCCCAAAACTAAGGTGCGTCTTATACTCCGGTGCGTCTTATACTCTGAAAAATACGGTAAATCAAACTAAGTTAAACAGAAAGGCTGTTTCTCTCTCTCACTGTCAGCAGTCTAGGTTTGCAAAGGTGAAAAGTATTTTGCCGGAGGCAAAATCCTGCTCTATTCAAAAATATTTCATTTCAGAGCACCTACAAAAGGGCCATAGCAGTCGGTAGATTTATACTAACAGAGATTTTTCCCCCCTTTCAGTTAAGAAGCTTTTCTACAGCATTCTAATCCCTTTCACTCAACTGTAGCTGACATTAGGATTGGACTCAAAGGTGAGGTGATGATTATTTGTTAAGCGTGCATTCAATTTCCAGAGGATTTTCTGAATCAGCCATTACAAGGATTGCATATTGCAAAGTCTGTTGGGATGGAGTGCAGTGTCTACACAAATTCCCTCTCATGAAAAGACCATCAGTTCAGATCCAGCCATTTGCCATGTTCTTCCATGCAACAGTGCTGCTCATTTTGCTGGTTCCTGGTGAGAATAAATGAATGGAATATTTAACTCTTGAAATAGGACTAAACATACCTGATCCTCATCATGACATCATCAAGGTATAGGACATGCTTTTCCCTACTTGCTGATCCACACAAATGTCTAATTAAAACTTGAAAATGATTTCCCATCTCAAAGGTTAATAAATCCGTCTGTAGCAAGGTTAATGAAACATAGATCCAATTAACATATATTTAAGCAGCTTCGTCTGATTTGCAATTGTCATATTTTCCAGGTACATTAAATCCAGGCTGGATTTTATAATATAACCTGAAAAATTCAACAATGGATTTTATGTATGTCAGCAGAGAAACAGCCTTTCTGCAGCTTGCCTTTGAAACAAGAAAGAAAATCTTCATGAAAAAAAATCAGAATTTAAAAATAGGCCATAAATGACTTGGGAATACTACCGAGAAGAAAAATGAATCGTATCTTTGACTGAACACTGTACTTACAATCTGCTGTAAACTTTGTCATGTAAACTCTTGGATTATATTTTTATAAAGGTTGTTGTTAAAATTTTAAAAAAAGACATGCATCTCCATAAACAAATTGTACAAACTGTGTTTTAATTATTTTTAGGAAATTAAATTGAATGCAGAGTTTATTATTCATCCTAGCATGTCTAGGCAGGAAAGAATTCAAATTAAAAGCAGAGTTAGAATATTATCTTGGGACAATATTATCATAAAATAGAAATTCAATTCTCTAAAATCTTGTTCTATAGAGATAGAAAAGTGACTTCTCTAAGTGCTAGAAATAGCTACAAATACATTTAATACTTGCCCATCTTCAGAGTCCAGAATCAAAGCTAAGGCCTTATCATATTCTCCCTATGAATGAAAAAGATATTATGCATTAAAAAAATGTGTTTGAATGATCGGCAAGGGTTGTATTTAAATTACATGCAAAATCTGGTTTGCCCTATCAGAAAACAAAATAAGTAAATCCAAAGTATATTGTAGAATTCTGAGAATTGTCCTGTAAATTGTCCTTCTAAATGTTAGAAGTGGGCATTTATCCAATGGGGAGAATCCATTGCCAAGATCTACTTGTTACAAACATTTTCTTCTGGTATAAATATGGTTGCAGGGGAAAGCACAAGAGAGATGCATATATATATATATATATTTCAGTACAACAGATGGCCGGTACTTCCTTCTGCTAGTTCCAAGATGATTTCAGTCTACGCTTTAGATATATCCCATATAAAAATAGAAATATATGCATGTTCAAAGCAGTTTTCCATTTATTATTGGAGGGAAAGAGTCCTGAAATGTCAAGGGTAAAATCTATGTGGCCAGTATTGTGACAAAAAATGCTTTATTCTAAATATTAAACATTGTTTGAACACAAGGGAACTGCAAACTTAGCTGGGAAAGAGTCAGTTCCCCATCTTTCCTCTCTTTGCTCCTCCTCTGAGCCCTAGCAATCTGGGGATATGATGCCCAGCCTGGAATTTAATCACAGCTCTCTGAAAGAACTTCTTCCCAGCTGTCTGGGAAGGTTCTCCAGCTAAAAGCCATCATGAATGTTCCCAACTCTCACATGCAATGAACTAGATTCCAGTCTGAGAGGTCCTTGGTGCTCTCTGAGCTTGGCTGTTTTCTTGCAGATGTTTCATTACCCAAACTAGGTAACATCTAGTCACTGATGATGTTACCTAGTTTGAGTAATGAAATGTCTACAAGAAAACATCCAAGCTCAGAGAGCACCAAGGACTCCACATTTCAACCTTGAGCTACACATATTTTCCTTTACTGAGATTCCAGTCTCTCCTGCAGCACAAGACAAAATGGTGATGGAGGAACACTCGCAGTGAGCACAAGGAAGAGGTCTTGTTTACAAAAGCCTACAACAGCCAATAAGAAATGGGCAACTCTCATCCCTGGCCAGGTGATTGACCACAACATCATTAAGGCTTTGCAGATCCTTTGTATAGAAAGATAAATTACATAATTGACCTCTGCGATCATATTAAAAGCAACTGCGTCCTCTTCCCAGATTATGTAAAACTATTCAACACCACTGACAATGCTGCTACCCTTCAAAAAGACCTTGACTATGTATCAGAATGGTCGAACAAGTGGCAACTGCAAATCTCAATCAACAAATGCTCAGTCTTACACATTGGCAAAAATAATCAGAACACAAAATACAAACTAGATGATCACAACCTTGTTGACTATCCTCACTCTCTTAAGGACCTTGGAGTACTCATCTCTAATTATCTAAATGCCAGAGCCCACTGCAACAGCATTGCCAAAAAGGCATTAAGAGTGGTTAACCTAATCTTGCGTAGCTTCTTTTCTGGTAATATTGTACTTTTAACGAGAGCATATAAAACATTTGCTAGACCAATTCTCGAATACAGCTCATCTGTCTGGAACCTGCACTACATATTGGACATTAATACAATTGAGAATGTCCAGAGATATGTCACAAGAAGAGTCCTATACTCCTCTGTTTGCAACAGAATACCTTATGCCACCAGACTTGAAATTTTGGGCCTAGAAAATTTAGAACTATACCACCTTCGATCTGACCTAAGTGGAGCACACAAAATTATCTGCTACAATGTCCTACCTGTCAATGACTACTTCAGCTTCAACCGCAACAATACACGAGCGCACAATAGATACAAACTTAACATAAACCACTCCAAACTTGATTGCAAAAAATATGACTTCAGCAACAGAGTGGTCAATGTCTGGAATATTTTATCTGACTCTGTAGTTTCTTCCCCAAACCCCCAAAACTTTAACCTTAGACTGTCTACTGTTGACCTCACCCCATTCCTAAGAGGTCTGTAAGGGGCGTGCATAAGCGCACAAGCATGCCTACTGTCCCTGTCCTAATGTCCCCATGCATTTGTAACCATCTCATGTACTCATAACCATGCTTATACATCTTATGTATTCACAATCATGTTTATACTTTGTCTGTAATCATATATATGCTTGACAAAATAAATAAATAAAATAAATAAATAGCAAAAGGGGAGAAACACCACTTTTAAGCTAGAACACCTAGCTATTAATTCCAGATGTCTCTGTGAAGGGCTAGGGATAGATCAAGGCAATATTCTTCATGCCATGGCTACAGGGATGTGAGGATGAGCTTATGTCTGAAGTAGTTGGATAATGGCAGTCCAGATTTAGAAATTCAAGTGCCTGCCAAATACTTGCTAATTGGCAGGTGTCATTAGGGTGGCAGATATATCAGATGAGCAAGAGGGGTTAACCATAGCCTGCCTTTTGCTTTCCCACTGAAAATTTCCATTGCAAAAAGTTGCTTTTCTGTTGTAATCAGGCTTATGGACAGACTATGAGAGGCAAAGTAATACAAGGGTTAAAGATGAAGGATTTCTGCTCTGCCTGATGCCTTTTCATTTCACATTGTATCTTTTCTTCATAGCTTTCAAGTTGGACGCTAAAATGGAAGATCCAATTTAGCCTAACTGATATGCTCCTCTTTTCCTCCTTCGCCTCCCTTTTAATGTATTATAAAGTTGATTCCTATACATTTCAGATACTAGCTCTACTTATAGTTTTGCTTGTTTGCTTTTGTTTTGTATTCTCCCAGTTGATCACTGGGGTTAAATCAAGTTGAAACAAGATATGATGATGGCATACTTGCATGAGTCTTGCCCCCAAATCCACAAAAAGAGGGATGGGAAGGGAGAGGAAGGAGAGGGCAATATAAAGCAAAGCACAGCCAGTGTCAGTTTCATTCATCGCAAGATTCCCAGGACAGGAATACAGAGAATATAAACAAGCAATTGCCTGTTACTGTATAAGTTTGGGTAATGAGCAAGCAAATTACCTTTACACAAAGGCAGATAAGGGAAGAGAGGGAGCTGGAACTGAAACCAAGGAAGATATAGACATAGGAATAGCTTCAACAGTCTGTTACTACCATCTATTTCCATCATTCTTGAGTTACAATAAAGATTTAGTCCTAGCTGTGTTGTGTTGAGTCCCTGTGAAGCTCCAGCAAGTTAATTACCACCTTAGGGCATCTTGACAAGCAGGAAGTCACTAAGCTCTCAATTTCCCCCATGTCTTTTGCTTCTTGTGCTGTTTTTCCCCATGATGGCTCTGTAAAGAGAAGGCAACTCAATCCAGAGAAAAGGAGTGGCTCTATAAGAGTAGGGGGACAAACAGCACCTCATGGGCTATCCGCATTTTTATTTTACCTTCTTAGCCCATCTCCCTGAAAAGACAGCGTCTCCCAATGTTTAATTTTGATTTGAAAAAATTTGAGGGAGAAGTCCCCAGATAGATGTCTCCCGAATTGGTACAGAATTGGATGCATCATTTTAAAGATGCCAGAAAGATTGATGTTCTTTCTTAAGGTTCACACTTTGTTTATGAGCCTCTCCTCCTTCTTCAGCCCACTGAGATATCATGAATGGCAGGCTAATTTATCATGGCCATAATGATAGAGCAGCTCCAACTTAAAGTATTTGTTTCAGAAACAAAACACTTTTTATATTGATTTTTAATTAGCCCAAATAGTAATTGTTTTGCTTGAGCCTTATTTTCTATACTATTTTATAGGCAGAAATAGGAATGCGTTAACAAATAATTAATCATCAGCAAGTGGCAATAGTAAACTACCGTGGTGAAACAGTTTTCACAGGACAAGTTGTGTATATGCATTAATTCACCTTCCCCTTAAGTTTAGGGTATAGGCAGTTTTATCTGAACTGAAATCAGGGGCAAGTCTTTAAACTTAGTTTTGACAGTTGTGTCTTGAAGTATATGAGGGAGAATATACTGCACTGTTGATCAGGCACCACAAACACACACACACACACACACACACACACACACACACACACACACACACACACAGACAGACAGACAGACACACATGCACTCCCTACAACCTACAGTCTTGTATTAATAACACGCTCAAACTGTATAGAAGTTTCATATTGCTTGGCAAGGAGCTACCAATATTGCATCCATATATATTTCCTTTGGTGTTTTAAGGGGGTTTTTAGTCCCACAATTAGCTTAATGGGCTCAACCTCAGATCTTACAGTTTTCCTTAGGTAGACAGATATACAGTACCTTACATAGTTTTGGATGCTACAGATCCAAATACATATCTTAATTACTGGATGTTCTCAATTCAGGATGTTGCTCCTGAAAAAGCAATTCATGCTGTTGCAGAGGGAATGTGGCTGTGAATACTTTCCATTAATGAACCCTCCATCGGCACAGTGGAACCCTTGGCTACTGAGGAAACTCCTTCCTATTGGTGCAGATATCACACAGACTCTTTTGCCATATCATAATCAGCTTTGTTATTCCCTGTCTAAAGTTGTTCAAAGAAGAAGGTCTGCCTTTGATTTTCTCACTTTAGAAAAGATTTTAATACTTTATTTTAACATGATGGTAGATAATAATTATCTTTAAAACCTCTCTATGCCTTTAAATCAATTGGTAACTGTGCATGCTAATGCTCAAATTTGCAATAACACAAAGCTTAATACGTTGGAAGATCTAAGGTCTCTAACAATGCATATACCTAGTTCTAGTAGATAACTCCCCAGAATATGTTTTCAAAGCTTCTCTTGAGGTTCCAGTTTTGAACAAAAGCCTCATTGAATATGGAATTATTTGAATTACTTATACTATACTTCTTAAAAAGCTGATCATTACATTTTCACCCTGTATTACTTTTTACAAGCTTCTCAAGATAAAGTTAGCTGGTCTCAAGATGAGAATCTGGAGTAGAAGATGACAATGACAGTTTGGATAATTCGAAAGCCTGGTTCTTTAATATCAAACCCACTCCCCAAATATTTTCATTAAAAATGACACAAATCACCATCTACTAAGCACCATTCCATTTAATATAACTGAGAGTAATAGATTACACATCAATTACAATTTTCTGCTGAAAAGTGTATTATTGTTAGCATCCCTTTTCATCTGAATAGAAAAACAAACTTTGGACAAGTCTGGGCATAATGATTTTGAGTCTAGACTAATTATTTAAATTTTCATCAATTTGTCATATGAAGGTAAATAAATATAACATCATTTCAGAGGTCCATATAATGAATACATTAATTAATTCAGTCAAAATTCAGCCTTACCCAGATATTATCTTTATATGCATTGCAGGAACTTGAACTAGGTAAAGTCGACTCAACCTTTACAGTTATACTCTGTTACTTTAAGGGCATAGTAGAAATTAGGTTTCAAATGAAATCAGTGCCCAGTAAATTTCAAAATAAGGACGAGATGTAGAGGTTATTCACATTGCTTTTCAGATATCTAGTAAGAATTTTTTTAATTTTCCAGGAGTAAATTTATGAATCTTAATTGCCTAACTTTGCATTCAGTTCATCAAAAGTTTCCTGAACAAGTTTTTAGAGGTACCAGAAGCTATGCAAGAAGATTATGCAAAAGATATCAAAAACAAACTTTCATGCACTATAGTCCATTTTAACAGATATAGTCATGCTTCTCATCTCACTATGGCATAGAAACAATGTTATCATCTATTACTGTACTACTACCACTATTGTTGTTGTTGTTGTTGTTGTTGTTGTTGTTGTTGTCATCTCTTCTGAAGCAAATGCAGGCAATTTAGGGTCAATCATTTTATCCTGGAGCCTAATAACTGTCCAAGTACTGTTATAATCATTCTGAAGCTCTAGCAAAGCTGCTTTTTGTTAATGTGATGTTGTGAGATCTAACAGTTCTAATTTCGTGAGCTGTTTTGACAATTACATTGTTATAGTACAGTGGGTTACCCCAAGGCCAAGTACTCTTCAACATCTTCATCAATGATTTAGATAAGGGGATAGATGGGGAACTCATCAAATTTGCAGATGACACCTAGCTGGCAGGAATAGCCAACACTCCAGAAGAAGGACTAAGGGGGACATGATAGCAGTGTTCCAATATCTCAGGGGTTGCCACAAAGAAGAGGGAGTCCACGTATTCTCCAAAGCACCTGAAGGCAGGACAAGAAGCAATAGATGGAAACTAATCAAGGAGAGAAGCAACCTGGAACTTAGAAGAAATTTTCTGACAGAACAATTAATCAGTGGAACAACTTGCCCCCAGAAGTTGTGAATGCTCCAACACTGGAAGTTTTTAAGAAGAGATTAGATAACCATTTGTCTGAAGTGGTGTAGGGTTTCCTGCCTGAGCAGGGGGCTGGACTAGAAGATCTCCAAGGTCCCTTCCAACTCTATTATTCTATTCTATTCTATTCTATTCTATTCTATTCTATTCTATTCTATTCTATTCTATTCTATTCTATTCTATTCTATTCTATTTCTATTTCTATTTCTATTTCTATTTCTGTTAGCTCTTATTCACCAATAATCATGGGGAAGTGTTAGTCATTTTAGTAAAAAATCTCTGTATTCCAATTGTTAAGTCCCAATACTTTACATTCTTGCCCAATCTCTTTTGAGTTACCTTAGTATAATTTAGTATTGGCACACCTATAAATAAAATTTGATTTTCCTCACCTATGGATGGAGGAGGCAGTTTGAGATTATCTGGTTGGGATTTGAGATCAGGTCAATGGTCTACTTGGCTCTAGTTGGTCTGGTAAGACTGCTGCGAGACCAAGCTCTTTCGTCCTGTGGTTGG
Source organism: Diadophis punctatus similis (assembly GCA_023053685.1). Lineage (NCBI taxonomy): Eukaryota > Metazoa > Chordata > Lepidosauria > Squamata > Dipsadidae > Diadophis > Diadophis punctatus. Next base: position 113,173,726 of record JALIGW010000003.1, on the reverse strand, counting down.
GGGAGAGTGTGAGGGAATCAGGAGGCAAACTGAAACCCAACATCTGTAGCTATTGTAGTGACTTATTTTTATTGTATGTGTGTATGTATGTTTTGTCACAGGTAGATTTATCAAACAATCTCAAAATGATTAGACCAAGAGACTGTGCAATCCCAACCTCCTGAAGACACTGCATATTCACCACTCCAGCTCTTAAACATCCATTTGATTCATGCCATGCTAGAGAGTGAGTGACCATTAGTCTTATAAGGTAGACCTGACTAAAAAACAGACACTATGTGGTCCTAAAGCTATTTTTATTAGTACTGCTATAGTAACAGAAACTTGCAATCTCCTTCTCCCCTGTCTCCTTTTTTTTTATCTTCATGTCAACTGGCAGGCAGGTCTATATGAAGTATTTTTGTAAATCTCTTTCTTGGTCTGGGGCTCAAGCCACATTCATCTGATTATTGCCTTGGGGTAACGGATTTTCTGTCTGTCAAGACCATCCAGAACAGTGATGGGTTCTAAATCCCATTGCTACCGGTGCGTGCACTCCACCCAGGGTGGGTGGGCGGAGCCTCCCACTGCAGCCGCTACCGGTTCGTAGAACCGTACCATACCAGTAGCAACCCACCGCTGATCCCAAAGTCCCTCCCAGCTCCCAGCTAGAAGGAAAGTCCAACAAAAGGAAGCTACATGATGGTCCCTAACATGGCAAACCTGTGGTTTGACTTTACTTCACAGTTAATATGGACATTCATATGTTGGAATATTCCCTCCTGGAAAGAAGAGTTTCTACATGGAGCAGGAATTATCTTTTGAAATACAGTTCATTAATGTCTCAATGATATATAAAGAATGTTTTAAAAATTAGTAAAATATTCACGTTTCCACATGCTATCTATGTTGAGGGCCATATAATCCCATGGAGTTTACCACTTCTATAAGGATTAAGTTTGAAATTCTTCACCTCAGATCATCACTGAATCCAAACAAACTGCAGTTTCTTAGCTCAGGGTCCCTTGCAAACACTGTGTCTTGTAATATATTCCTCCAGCATTATTCAAGTGTTTACTTAAAATACAGTTCCCAAGAAGATGAAAATCTGACCTTCACAGTTAACCTTGGAAACTTATAAGTGATAAATAATTAATGGAGCTGAGAGGATATATAATAAGCTAGGTTTAACCTTTGCTGCTGAAGTATAAAATATTATCTCCTTCTGTTTACACTGCTGAAAATCTGAATCTTGGTCCTCAGCAACTTAAACCTTTCCCTAGAATATTTGCTTTGCAAAAAATCTCCCTCTCTCTTCTCCACTCCCTCTCCCAATTACATGGAGAGGTGATTTCAAAAAGAAATAAAATCTGCATTTAGAAGTGCTCTTCTCTTTATTAGATCCTTGTGTGGGGGGAGAGCGCTTTTGAGCTGTAGGGGAGAAAGCCTGTGCCTTCTCATTCTGGTCTCATTAAGATTAGGTCCAGCGGTGTCTGCAAGAAACAAAACAAGCATCATGCTGTCCCATTGCTCAGTCCTTCCCTTTTGTATGTATGTGATGATGTTCCATGTGTACAAAAGGAGTGGAGTTTGTATTGCAATACTCCACGTTATATTTAAGCAACCAGTGGTATTATAGAGCTATGTACAATGCAGGAAATAGTTAATTGCATCCGATAAGGTGATTATGTTTTCATTCTTTGTTAACTTTGCATTCATCTCCCTGTCTTCAGGTAGCAGGTTGGCTGGTTCCTTCTTAAATCCTCTTTGCAGTATTTTTCATTAGGTATTAAAATATGCTACTGTGCAGATAGGCATGGGAACATTTATTTAAAAGTTAATGAATGAATTCATTCTGACTAAAATCAAAAAGGCTAAATAAAAACCAGCAGAGTACAAAAAGTAAAAAAGAAGAGAAAAGAAAAAGAAGGCCACATGGCAATTTGCTGCAATTTGGACCCACTGAGAGTAGATATGCAGTTGCCATGACACCAAACTTCTTTCTAGCAGAGAATTAGGAGCCAACAACCACCGTATTACGACTTTAGGATTATTGCTACCTGTGCCATGCTCTCTTTTCTGCCTTTGCCAGGGTTACAGGAGGTTTGGAGAGGCAAACAGATGGGTGAAGTAGATATTGGCAGCTGCTAATATTATTGGCTCCAATCAGGGCCTTCTAACATAGGGTTGCCAGACAAGCTCTCGTGGCGCTAAGGGCTGGATCTAGGGCTCTGAAAACAGTCAAGATGGTGACCAAGACTGCATGATCAATCCACCACCCATTTTGTACATGGATTGATATGCATGCACAAAACTATAGGACTTACAAGCAGATGGCTTTGATTGCTGTTTTGATTTGGTTGACCCCATGCTCCTGTGGATATTGTTATAGTTGTGATTATCCACTGCTGAAAGCTATAGTGCTTTAGTTCCTCAGATCCAAGGTGCCAAATAAACTGCCAGTAATGAAGGAAAACTTCAGCTTGTCTTTGCAAGTCCAATTGAAGCTGGTAGGATGTCAAAGCTACAACTGTGTTCATGAATGAGAAGGCGTTCCAGAGAACTGACTGGTATTTACCACTTAATAGATATGAAAATCAGGCTAATTAGATTCCCGAGTAATTACACATATTTGACTCCAAGCAGTCAGATGGTATTACTGTATTGTATTTTTTTTCTTCTGTGTTTTGAATAGGATTACACAGTTGTACTTTCATGCTTTTAAATACTTGTATTTCCATGCATAGTATTTGTGGAGATTCTCAGTCATCCAGGTCATAGTTGTCTCAAAGGTGCTTTTTCAAAAGACAACTGGACTGTTTTTTCCTTGAGGAAGAACAAGTGAAACGTTTTGTTCTTCTTCCTCAAGGAAAAAACAGTCCAGTTGCCTTTTGAAAAAACACCTTTGAGACTTCCATGCATAGCATTGTGCACATTTCTGTTGGAATATTTTGAGCTTGTACCTAATGTCTCATTATTTTTATTTTCTTTCAGTTAAAAGGTGGCCCTACATTTGAGTGGTAAATTCCTAGTATAACCAAAATTGCTTTCTAATGTCAGCAATGTAAGCATAAGAATATATTGGTGAATAAATTATTCAGTCAAGTGTTGTGTCTACATGAGGCAAAACTATAACTAGGCCTTCTTGTATAATACTAATGAGTACTTCACTTATGGACACATATTTTAGCAGAAAAGCAACACAAGTAAACACTTATAAAAACCCAGTGGCAACCTGACTATTGCTGGAAAGAAACAGGATGCAAGCCAGGAAGTCCTTATTATAGGTGGCACAGTGGTTAAAAGCAGCACTGCGACCTTCAGCTGATTGCTAGTTCAGCAGTTCAGCTGTTCAAATCTCACCAGGCTCAAGGTTGACTCAGCCTTCCAATCTTCCAAGGTGGGTAAAATGAGGACCCAGGTTGTTGGGGGCAATATGCTGAACTCTGTAAACCGCTTAGAGAGGGCTGTAAAGCACTATGAAGCGGTATATAAGTCTAAGTGCTAAGTGCTAATATTGGAGATTATGGTAAAGTACATTATCATGGAGTTAGATATTCCTAATTTTAGAGAATTTAAATACAGCACAGAAGGAGATTTAATGTATTTTGGAGCCAACCTATAGGAATGCAATACAGTATATCTTTGTGATCCTGCCTTCATTTATAAAGATGCTATATTTATAAAAATATTTTGCTTACCCAGAGCTTAGATACCCAGAGCTTAGTTTTCCTGCTAGTTGCCCCAATCACCAGAATGGGCAGGCTGTCAGAACTGCCACCTCACACCTGCGCTCTGCAATCGTTTTGGTTCCAGTCTGCCATGAACCTTAGGGGAAAGATGAGAGGGTGGGGGAGCACTAGGGGGGAAGTGAAAGTTAAGAAAGTGAAGGTGCCTGCCTGAGACAGTGTTTCAAGGTTGCTCTTTCCTGATGAGAGGAATGCAGCTGCAAGCCAGCCTACGATCAGAATGGCCGTTTCCAATCTTCTTCGAAATTGATTGGACAGTGGGAGACTAGCAATGGGAATTGCCTAAGTGGGGTAAAGTTTTCACCTTGGGTTTTGGCACATGAATTTCAGTTCTGGCTTTGCACTATTTCACTTGGCTTCTAATCAACCTTACATTTCTCAACCCGATGGTGTTAAGGATCATTTTTACTTAGAAGCCTAAGTTGAGGCAGGTTTCCAGAGGGCAAACATAAGGTCTCCCTCTCTTAATCCTCCACTTATCTTCAGAGCATTTCTCTGCTCTAATTCTGAAATACACTTCCCAAAAAACCTAAAACTATAACCTATGGACGAAGAAAAAACCCCGTAGAAAAACTAACTACTGAAGAAAAGAAAAATTATAACTGGGGGGGGGGGGAAACCTACATGAAAATTTCTGCTATGTTTCAAAGTGCAACCTTCTCTGTACTAAGCAAAAACCTTAAGCTCATGCTGTTTCAGCAGTGTAGGTAATGGGAGGTACAGAAACAGTTGAGTAACCTGTTTGTTGTATCTGCCAGTGGTGGGTTCCTACCGGTGCGGTCCACTCTATAGCACCGGTAGCGGCCCGCTGGTAACGTCACAGTACCGGTGCGGTCAGTTGCCGGTGCCTGGGCACTGCCATTTTTTTTAAAAAAAAAATTTAAATTTTTTTTTAAATTTTCTTCTGCGCATGCCCAGAAGCCGAGCTTCCGGCATTGCGCATGCGCTGCCTTCCTACCCCACAATGAGTCCAAGCAGGGGAAGATGGCTGAGGGAGGACGTGAGATGCTGAAAGAACGGGCGGCAGGAGCTATCTCCATTCCCCTCCCTTCAGCAGTCCGAGAAGCCACGAACGCGCGGTGATGATCCTAGGCATTTTCGTATGTTTGAGGCTTCTCGAGCTGCTGAGGGGAGGGGGAATGGGCGCAGGACCTATCTCAGTTCCCCTCCCTTCAGCAGTCCGAGAAGCCACGCCCACCCAGTCACATGGCTGCCAAGCCACACCCACAAAATAAGCCACGCCCACAGAGTGGTAGTAAAAAAATCAGGAACCCGCCCCTGGTATCTGCATATGTGCATGTTCATGTGTTTTAACTCTGCATATAAGATTTCAATTTAATGTACATATCTATCCACATGCATACACACATGTATACATATATGACTGGGAAGACTTGCCTAATCATATACAGTATATATGACCAGGAAGGAAATTGGTTAATGCCCTTCTGGAGCAGAAAGGTGAGAGGGCATAGCAGCAGGAGAATTATCCAGAAGGCTTTAGCCAGCCTTCTGTCTGAACTGAATACCAATCAAGTTGTTCCCAACATGTCTCAGCCCAGAACGGATTTTCTTAAACCAGCATAAAGTCAAGTCAGTAGGACAGTAACAGCTTAAATGGTGAGTGCAAGGTATTTTCTCAGAAAGAAACAATTGCCTTTGGCAAGCTTAAATGATTAATTTATTAGTCAATTGCTCATGTAAACCAAGTCTCCTGGAAAATCTGTTTACATTGCTCTGAGTCTGTGAACTTGATTCTATTTCTGAAGTAAAGTAAGCTTCCAAATTCTTAAATAGTTGGATTCCATGTTTATTCAGAGTTACTCTATTTCAGTGCTGATTCACTATCTCTAAATGTACGTAAACTGATAAAATAGTTTGATAGTACTGAGAGGATTTTGTGCCCTCTCTGCCTCTTTCTCCACACAAACATTTGAGCATATCAACTGGAAAGGTACAGGAAGCAAATAGAAAGAATTTGTGGCAAATTGCATCTGTAAAACAATCTCTGCAGAATCTGAAACAGAAGAATAGCAGTGATACTGATGCCACTTTACAAGCCAAATTAATTAATTTAGAATCCTAAAATCCAGGAAGCTTAAATGGAATAATTCTATAATATCACCAATACACTTACAGAATTAACGCTAATGGGGACTGAATGCTATTCTCTGCATTTTTTTATTGGGCTGGTTGCCGCACCAACTCTGAGCTGCCTGTCAGCTCCTAGCCCAGACATTAACCTGCTAGCTCAAACATACCCAACACACATCTTCTCTAGACCAAAGTGTTGCTGGGAACTAGGAAAATTACCCAGAATTTTCTCTTTCTGCTGGAGAGGAAAATTATTTCTTCATAGACATAGATCCTAGCCAGAATTTGGGGGATAGGGACTAGGAGAAAAGAGAGAAGGAACATTTCTCTCCCAAGCCTTGGATTTAAAATTTTAATCTATAAGGATCTGGAAAAAGGAGAAGCAAGCAGGAAGCATTTGCTGCAAAGATCCTTTATTTCTAAGATATTGGTAAAGGTCTAGCCATGAATCTGCAATTAGAATCATGTGTGCCAAATAAAATATTTATAAAAGGACTAAGGGTGACATGATAGCAGTGTTCCAATAGCTAAGGAGCTATCACAAAGAAGAGGGTGTCAACCTATTCTCCAAAGCACCTGAAAGTAGGACAAGAAGCAATGAATGGAAACTAATAAAGGAAAGAAGCAACCAAGAACTAAGGAGAATTTCCTGACAGTGAGAGCAATTAATCAGTGGAATGACTTGCCTCCAGAAGCTTAAAACACTGAAGATTTTTAAGAAGAGATTGGACAACCATTTGTGTGGAATAATATAGGGTTTCCTGCTTGAGCAGGGGGTCGAACTAGAAGACCTCCAAAGTCTTTACCAACTCTGTTATTCTGTTTAGTTTTTGTTTATGTCCCAAGCCAGGAATTTAACAGAAATCACCAGACAATCAGTGGAGAGTCAAATTATGTTTATTCATCCAAAGTTGTCAAGGTGCTTTGGACTGGTGGCATTGCTACGGCTGCCTTTCTACCCCCTTGTAGGTCTTTTAGTTTAAAATTTAGCCAGTCAGTATTAATAGAATGAAATGTGTCAGCTTATTGCAATAGTTTCTATCAGCATTAAAATCTTCCTTCCATATTCTGTTAAAACAGCTGTCTCCTTATCTCAAAGTTACAGCAAACTTCCTTATTTATGGGTAAGCAGATGTCTCTTTATCTATATCTAAACAGTGGGCATTTATCTTTCTTATACAGGTTTTACTATACATAAGATTTATGTCTTCTCATAGATTTTGCTACATGGTATATTCATTTGTTTAAGAAGAACCAGCATTACTAGCTATATTCCAACAGTACTTGTGAGAGTTTTGTGCAACTTGGGACCTCTTTAAAGAAATAATTTTCTAATATCTTCTGGTTTATCTAGAATTTTATATAATCCTCTATAGTACTCCCCTTTGGAGAACCTTTCAAAATAAATGTGTGTTTTGAGGATCCATTTCTTATACCTCCTTTACTGAAAGGAATTAGGCTAATTTTGTCAGCCTGTTTTCTACCAAAAACCTTTTTGATGGCGTTTGAGGATGGAAACAGAAGCTCCAGGGTGCACTTTGCTTCCATTTCTATCCTTTAGACTCTTCTCTAATATGGCCTGAAATTAAGCTGCTAAAATTTGCTAGCAAAGCAGTTAAATTCACACCATTGAATTCCAGGACATTGAGGGGAGGGGTTTTTTTAAGGATAGAAGGAGAAAGAGTATGTAGCATGACTTACTTCTGACAGATGTGCCATTTCTATTTCCATACTTATTTTTAAAAAGATTGAAAACTCATTTCATTTCATCATCTCAAGATAATGGATGCTGGCGAATATACTCAGCTTGTGGGCTTTGCATTATCTACCCAAATGTACTTAAGTGTATTTACTTACCAGCCAATCAAGATAGTCAGTGGTTGTATATATAGGGGTAATTACTATTATTCCTTTAAAGGCTAGGCTTGAGTCATCTGTTCTTATCAGTAACCTTAAATTAACCAGAGGTTTTTTCCCCTCTAGACGGTGGAGGTGGCTTTTCATCTAGTAATGGAAAGGGTGATTAGATGTGCCCTAGAACTATGCTATAGTATCCACAAACTGTACAGTTCCTAGTCTAATAGAGCTGTGTAAACCATGAAGCCCTCCAATTGCCTTGGAACAGCAGTTGCCCATCCATCTGATCTTTGTTTGTGATGGCTCAGAGTTCTGAGCATTTTAGCCTGGAATCATGTAGTTTGCACTAGGGTTCTTTCTAGCTGTGTAAACAACAATAAAGGTTGGAGATAGTCAACTCACTGTTGGCACTACCTACAATACACAATACATTTCACTGCATTTTGAATAATAGTGCTGAACTGTTTATAAAGTGATGATGATTTTAATTTTAAGTGACTTCTCCTGTACATATTCATCTGATACATGTTCCCATAAACAACCAAATATTGCTTACCATCTTACAGTCCAAGTATGAATATTAATCCCATATTGATTTTCAAGGTGTCCAGAAAAGAAGTGTGAAATTACATTTTTGAGTGTCATTTCTCAGAGAAGGCTGGTATGCAGGTGTTCAGTATATTTCTCCATTGAAAATTCAGAATCAGGTAAGATTTCCACCCATCTAGCCACCCATGCATGCATACCTACTTGGAGAGAGGAAAGATACAAAATTCATTCCAGAACAAGGTCTGGTCATAATCACTTTAATGTTGAACTTGGATATTTGCTCTTTTTTCCCTCTCTTGTGTTCTGTTGCTGCTTTCTTTTAATCTCACATTTTAGCTTAGGCTGCAAAAGAAAAGGATGGCATTCCGCCTTGCAAATATAGCAAAGGGCATCATATTAAATTAATGCATCTCACTTTGAGCCATTTTGCTTTGCAATCTTGTGAGCTCTGTTTAATTATTCTAGGCTCTGTCAGTCACCTTCTCTGTGTGTTTGTAGAAGAAACCATGGCCATATTTTGCACTGAGAGGTCTTACAGGGCTTCATGTGCGCATCCATTAATTAATTTGCAATAAATAAAACTACAGAAAGGAAAGTGGAATCTTTTGTAATGGAATTCCAGAACTTGTGGAACACAGAAGAGGACAGATGAAATAGCAGCATTTAAAAACTACTACAGAGCAATTGTTTTTTTTATAATTAAAATGAGTAAATTTCTAAATTTTCCCTACACTTATCCACATATTTTGAATTTTAAAAAACCCTCTTTTCTCATGTTATTCAAAATTTTTGCCTGTCTTTGTTTTCAGTGTCTTATTATGATATTTTTTACTAATTTATTTTTCTCTGGATGTCAAATTACTGTTTATATCATTCTTTATGAAGGCACTTCTATAAAGTATCATAAGGCAGGTATGTCTTCCAAGAAATTCACAAACATTTTACAAATGCCAATTAGGGACCTGTAAACAATAGCGCACATTATTTCATACATTCCAAGTAATATGCTCTTTACTAAGGTGACCAACTTTTTTACAATGAAAAGGAGGACAAATAAATTGAAAAAAAATATCGTAAATATGGGAGCTGTTCTTTGTGCGGCGGGCGAGCGAGCAAGGGAGGCACGGGGCAGCAGCGGCGGCAGAGGGAGGCGGCATTCAGAGGCAGAGCCGAAGGGACTTGCTCTCGCTCTCCCAGCCGGGAGTTGCTCTTTCTGCGGCGGGAACTATTTGGCCAGGAGAGAGAGAGAGAGAAAGTGAGAGGTGGCTACGCGCACCCCCTGCAGGACTGGCTCGGCTGTTCTGGGCTGTCTCCGGCAGCGTTTTGAAACTCGCTCCTGCTGCAGCGACACAGGGATGCGGAGCGCATGCATCTCATAATCGCATCTTATACCGCACTGTACCGAGCCTTGACGAATCGTCATGTCAAATACAAATACGTCACATAACGCGCAACAGATTAGTCTTCAAATATCAAAAAGTAGGACATGTAGGAGGACACTTTTTGAGGGAGGACAGAACTTACAAAAGAAGGACTGTCCTCCCAAAAGGAGGACAGTTGGTCACCTTATTTTTACTAATATAGCATCCTTTTACAGCATTTTACCAATGTGTCCTTTCACTGGTTCATTTGTAAAGTCATGCTCTTGATCAGACTAATCTTTGTTGTACTCATTTAAAAATGAATAGTGTCAATTCTACAGGAAATTAGCAGATCACTATTTATCTTTCACTGACATACTATCTAAAATGCATTTTAAAAACCCAAAGGAATTTCTAGAATTTTCTGTTTAATCTTTAACATGTATTCAAAACTGTGGTATTTCAAAACTTTTGTACAGCGGATAAGCCATATTAAGGTTTATCAAGGATTTGTACCAATAATTTAGTAAGCAAAATTCTGTTCACACTACTTATTTACTTCATAAGTCTTAAATTTTGCCTGTGACTTGCCAAATTTATGGAGTTCTTTCTTTTATTTTAAATTCAAAGTTGACAAGAATTGATTTATGTCCATTTCTTCAATGGTGACTTCCTAGAGGTTAATAAAAAAGAAGAAAAGTTGATTCCAACAGACAACATAATACTGATTACACAAAGTAATCCACTATGTGCAGACAAATAATGAGAAAAACCAGACATATTAGGCAAAGAGATGAATTGCATTATAGGCAGACCTTCTGTCTGGAAACAGATTTACTTATGCGCTACTGAAATTTGGAAATTTTGTGTGAAATGCATTAGAGTTAGTATGAAATTTCATCTTGCCCTTCCTTGCCTGGCTGAGTGACTGCAAATGAAGAAGCAAAGCTTGGTACCCAAGTCCCTAGGACATTCCTTGATCTAATGTATTCTGCACAATTTTTAGAGTTAATTTAAATCTGGTTTACTTAAGCAACCCAGGTTTCTGAATTCCCATGGAAAATTGAACTACAAACTGACAAAGTGGCTCGGTTTTATACAAAACACTAACCACTAACCTAAAAAGAAACTGGATAATTTGTGATCCAGTATGTCATGTCAACACAACTATTTATTAGTTGCATTTGTATGCCGCCCACTCCACAGAGACTCTGGGCGGCTAAAGACCTCAGTGAGTGGAACAGGTTTTTCTCCTTTAGAAAAAAGGAAGGGGGGGATGTATTTTGTGATCCTAGCTTGTTTTCTTGTTGACTCACTGTATGCAGTCGTGATGTTCTTGATTAAAGAACATACTTAAATAAAAATGGTTAAATTCTAGAGATGAGCCAAACAATTTACAATTTTTCGCTAATGTTTTTAACAATGCCAAAAATCATTATTTTTCCAAGCTTTTGGTGGAGGGAATGTCTATAACTGAGGAATTTATATCTGCTTTAGTTTTCAGTTGCCCTTTCTGACATAATTGAACCAAGTTTGATTGGCCATAAAGGACATTGATGTTATTCCATTCATGGCATGGTTAGGTTTACTGGTGTGGCTAATCCAGGTTCAATTATGTCAGAAAGGGCAACTGAAAACTAAAGCAGATATAAATTCCTCAGTTGCAGACATTCCCTCCACCAAAAGGTTGGAAAAATAATGATTTTTGGCATTGTTAGAAACATTAGTGAAAAATTATAAATTGTTTGGCTCATCTCTAGAATTCAACCATTTTTATTTAAGCATGTTCTTTAATCAAGAACATCATGACTGCATACAGTCATGGAAAAGGGAAAGATGTTCAGATGAAATAAACATATTTGAAAAAGAGACTATTATGCATAATCATATCATTAACAGACCATCAAATGCAGTTTGTTATGAATTAATCTGCATTTGGTTTGTTCTTGCATATATGTTTACACCAGACTTTTAATATACCTATGTACTATGTGCACTTTGGTCTACTCTAATCAACTCTGGTGATGCTTCATATGAAAAAAGCCCATGATCATTACCTTAGCTGTTCTGTTACCTAATATAGTACATTTACTCATGAACAGTAAAGACGTGAAGAACTAGTTCCTCAATTTAGGAAGGAAACTATTTTGCCCATTAGTTTCCAGAACTCAGTTAGCAATAGAAATAGAAATAGCACTTCACAGTGTTTTGCAGCCCTCTCTAAGCAGTTTACAGAGTCAGCATATTGCCCCCAACGATCTGGGTCCTCATTTTACCGACCTTGGAAGGATGGAAGGCTGAGTCAACCTTAACCCGGTTGAGAATCGAACTGCCAAACTACAGGCAGCCAGCAGTCAGCAGAAATAGTCTGCAGTATTATTGCATTCTAACCACTGCACTACCATGGCTCATATTTACTTCTGCAGAGCTTAGAAACCTTTATTGAATACCTTATCAAATTATTACATTTTTGGTAAGACCAATAACCGGTACAACCTTGTTTTATTTATACATACAGTATATACATATAGTAGTCTGTAGGCTACCAAATTCATAGCAATTCTAGGCAGCTTAAAATTAAAAAAAAGAGAGAGAAAAACATGTAAAGGAAAAGATTTTGTTTATATATAAAGAAAAATTTCCTGGCAATAAGATCCGAACAACAGTGGAATGGTGTATCTACGGAAGTTGTGACCTTTCCATTTCTGCTAGTTTTAAGAAGATGCTGGCCCACTATCTCTCAAGGAGAGTTTAATTGACTGGATGAGCCATGTGCTCCTTTACAACTCCATAATTCTATGATAAAGATAATTGTCAGTAACATTCATTTTGGGTTGAAGACTCAACAGAATAAAACTGGGTTTAGTGATTTTCTACATACTATGAGAGAGGGAGCTTTACAATCATTGTCAAATACTGTAAATAAAATTAAGTCTACAATGAGAAATTGAAGGATTGGGGAAAGTTGTGCTTTGAGATATGAAGATGAAAAAGGATACAATTGCACTTTGAAAATACCTGAAAGGATTTTGCAAAATTGAAGCATTGGATCTATTCTTTATAATTCCAGATAGCAGGAATGATAGGACATGTAATACTGATCTTAAGATAAAAGAAGACAAATTTTAGTGTGGTGTTAGGGGGAAAAAATGTCCTAACAGAACAGAGCATGCTCTGAAAATGACCTAGAAGTCCTTAGTCTTTGTGTCAGAGCAGCATCTCCATGCTGCTCCTATTTCCTCATGGTGGAACGGTTTGACAATGAATGAATTACTGAGTAATTGAGCTCCCTTTCAGTGGATGTCTTCAACCAGAGGTGGGAGAGCTATCCTTTGGGTATGCTTTAATTTACACTCCTACATATAGATAGTGGCTTGGTCTCAGTGACCCTTAAGTGACTCTTCCAGCTCTATGACTGTGTGTACTGTATTTAATTCTGTTAATTGAGTGATGGTCAAAGAAAAGAGTGAATTTCTAATTTCAGCTATAATGCATTTCTGGGTCACCTGTGAATCAACGCGCTTTACAATTGTCAATTTACACTTTACAAATAATGTGAGCATATTTTTATGTTCAATCATTTCCTTGAACAGAAGTAGGTATCTTCTGCAGTGGTGATGATGAGAAGTGTTAGTTTCACTAATACTGAAATAAACCACTCTATTTTCACTATCTGCTGCATCCTTTCCAAAAACATCAGGCAGGGTAACTTTATATGATTTCAAAAATAACTACCATACAATTTAGTGTAATGTTTACAAATTAACTAAGAATATAATTTCCATATTGATCCCAAAGCTCTTCTTTTGCATACATTAAAAGACAAGTTATTTGCCTTTTAACAAGAGAATAAAAACACAAAGCTTTATTCTACCAACCAAACACTTAAATGAAGAATTTAGCCCAAGGAAGCAAGAGAATCACTTCAGACAGCAGATTCTGGCATCTGGCATCAAATTGTTGGGGGTGGGGTGGGGGTGGAAATGGCATATGTCCTCCTTTTTTTAGTTACAGCGTTATTTTCTTGGATGGCGGAAACAGAATTTCAACGTCAATGTTGAAAAAATAGTCTAGTTTTGGAACTAGAGAGGGTCACTTTCTTGTTCCCAAATGTCTTGGCTAGTTCTGTTTCAAAATTTATATCAAACATTTGGAACTTCTGCACATTTGTGAGGCCTCTTTGCCAAATAGGCAGAACATTGTCAGAAAAAATTAATGGAATCAACCACAGTCTCTATTCTCTGGAAGTAAAACATTTTTTAAATATGTCCCTCTATTGATCTGGGTAGTTTTCACTGTTCTAAATGTGGCAGTGAAATGTTCTATTCATTACAAAGGAAATAATCCCATCATATTATAGCAACATCATCTGCAGAAATTCAAAGATAAAAGTTTCACACCCAGTTTGATGATCTGATAATATTCATTATTCATATTTATATGGAGGCTTAGCTACAAGGCTGGTTCAAAGGTGCCCTAACTTTCTCATTTGGGAAGCGATGCAATTACAAAATCATTTTCATTCTCCTAAAAACAATTATCTGGCCCCAGAGCCTACATTTCTCCTCTGAATCACCGATTCTCAACCTTTATTTTGTTCAAAAGGCATTGAGAATTTAGCCTCCCAGGTGTCAATAATGATTTTTTTTGTTCTGTTTTTGACAACTATAAACGCAGTGGAGACTGACTTCTAGTATATCCTCAGAAATTATTACACAAATTATTTCCCACCTGATACGTTTCACAAATTGTTTCTTCTTTTAAAATTGGATGCTACATGATAAGGTTACCAGATCTGACCTGAAAAAATCCCAAGTAATTATTAGATAACAGCAAAGAGTTCAGGTATTCTTTATCTTCTGCTGGAATCCAGATGTTTGGAGCTTACATCTGGGAATAAGAGATAGGGCAATAAGGATGTGCAATGAAGCGACTAGGACAGCGGTTGGATATTTTATTTATATTCACTTACGTTATTTAGAACTAGTTTGCTAAGGTGCTTAAGGCACCAGGCTATAAGTTAGGAGACTATGAGTTTAGTTCTGACTTAGGCACAAAGCCAGCAGACTGACCTTTGGCCAATCACTTTATCTCAGCCCTAGGAAGGAAGCAATGGTAAATCACTTCAGAAAAATCTTCCTAAGAAAACCGCAGGGCGTTGTAAAGACAGTCTCTGAAAATTGAATGCTATTGAACAGAAGCAAAAAAAAAAAAAGCTAAACCATATAAACCCGTAACCTGGTTCTTCCTTCACTTTCAGCAAAAACTAAGCATCAAATATTTTATAACCAAAAATAAAATAGCAGCTGACGGACCTGGAAAAGCCCATTTTGGGGAATCAGGGCAGTGCCATATCATCTGAGACCTTCTACTAGGAGGCTGGGATTTTTAACAATATATGTTGCCAACCTCCATTTATTGGCTTTGGCAATATTATACACATCAAATAGACAGATGGTCTGCCTGTTTCTTTTCCTGTATTTCCTTGTTTATCTTGATCTTAAGATAAGAAGGCTGTTAGGGGTGTAGAAGGGAAGATGCAATTCACAGGAGTCTAAAAAAGGAAGTGCAAATCTGAAATTATTGCCTCTCATCCTGCCAAGAGACTGAGGAGCCTTTATAGTGCTGAGATAGGCAGAAATTTGACAAGTGCAGTTCCCCAGCATGGAGGTAGAAAATCATCACCAGTTGAAGTTCTTCCTGTGTCAGGGTAAGGAAATATGAGCATTACACATAATAGAGCAAAATCTTGAGTTCCTCTTAGCTGCCTGGAAACAAATTATGACAAAATAATTTCATTTCAACCTGATTTCATCTAGCCTATTTTATTCCTCCCAGAGTTGAATATTTCTGCATTTGTGAGATAAATAAAATAGAACTGAAAATAAAATAGAAAGACTATGTCCCCTGAGACCCCGTGCTTATTTTATTTATATAAGACAGTCCTAAACAGATTTACTCAACAACAAATGCATATTATATTTTATAGTAATATTTGGAAGCTTACTACTAGTGTCAAAAAAATAGCTGAGCTTCTGAGATGCTTCAGAGAATGTGTCTGAGATTACCCCCGTCCTCTTTAGTCCCCTGTGCCATGTCAAATACTGATAGGGGGTTCCCTGAATTTCAGAATACAAAGACCATTATAAAAATGAGCACCCCAAAGAAATCGCAGTAGATCTACATCTCTTTCTCTGTGCGTAAATGTGTCTCTCTTTATAAAATGTCTGTCTGTCTATCTGTCCTTGACTCATGATCACAATTGGGGCCAGAATTTCTGTTGCTAAGCAAGGAGGTTGTTAAGTGAGTCACACCTGACTTTATGACCGTTTTTGCCACAGTTGTTAAGCAAATCACTGCAGTTGTTAAGAGAATTGTGTAGTCATTGAGCAAATCCAGCTTCCCCCCATTAACTTTGTCAGAACCCGGCGATCATATGATCCCAGGATGCTGCAACCATTAGAAGTACATGCCAGTTGCCAAGCACCCAAATTTTAATCACATGGATGCTGTGAGAGTAAATTATTGAACTGGGCAAAATGATGAAATGATTAAGAGCCAAGGTGGCGCAGCGGTTAGAGTGGGGTACTGCAGGCCACTTTAGCTGACTGTGATCTGCAGGTCAGCGGTTCAAATCTCACCGGCTCAAGGTTGACTCAGCCTTCCATCCTTCCGAGGTAGGTAAAATGAGGACCCAGATTGTTGGGGGCAATATAAATATCCATTGCTTACTGGTGTAAACCGCTTAGAGAGTGCTTGTACTGTGAGGCGGTATATAAATGTCACTAATAAATAAATAAAATAAATGAAGGTATAATAATAGATATAGATCTATTTAATTCATGACATAGATGCAGCCTAAATAAATGATTAGATGGCAGGAATGAAATTTGCATTAAATATATCCCATTTGCCTTGCAGAAATGTTCTTCAAGTTTGATTACATATTGTAATTTGTGGCATCCTTGGTGTTTTCTTAGCTTGGTAGTTTTTGCAGACATTTCATTACCAAACTAGACATTTCACTACCAAACCAATCATCAGTGCTAGTACCTATCTAGTTTGGTAATGAAACATCTGCAAACAAAACCCCACCAAGCTCAGAGAGCTCCAAGGATTCCACAATTTAACCCTAAGCTGCAAATACTCTCTTCTCTCAATATTGTAGTTTGGCAAACAAAAAAGTCATGATCCAGACAACTGTGCAGTTCTTCAGTCTTTTTCTTTTTTATATTTTTGGATTAAAGATGTATTATACGCGAGTTTATTAATAATGATTAATAATGCAACTATGATCTGCACATGTGAATAAGCAGTTCAGATGCAATATCACTATAAATCAAGTGTAAGAAACTCATATAGCCCACCAATTGTTTTTGTAGCCTCTTGCAGACAGCTTTGAAAAACTGCAAAAACTCTATTCCCTCCATATATATAAAATGTGCACATGTTAGACTGGTACCAATGGTTTTCTGATGTTATAGATTTTTTATTACACCATTCCTACAACAGTCCATTATTGGGACAAATGGTACAAAAGCTTACATTAAACTGTGTCTGATAAATATGGACCCATTAGCAATATTAATTAATGAAAATAAATCCTTTTGAATGTAGTCCTTTGTTCCAAAGTATTAGACAGACTAAATGTGTAGAGTAAAAAAATATTAACTTCTTTTGTCATATAAAAATGGTATGTTTATTCATCAAAATTTATCATTTAAATACTTAAATCCGTGTTTACATAAACTAAGACAGGGTTTTAAAATCATTACTTATTTGTTTGTCTCAGTGAGGGATTATCTCATTTTTGATACACTATTCTCTTTTATAATCTTTTTTTTCTTTTGATTAAGTTTACATTCATACCTGAATGAATTTAACAGCATTATAAATGTGGAGTGCTGACATAGAAACATAGCAACATTTCAATGCTTTTATAAGATATTTTGCTAAGAAAATGCAAAATGTTTTTGGGGCGAAACGAACAAGGTGCATCAGTATGAAACATGAAATCCATTAAAACCTCTGAAATATTAGCCTTTCAATGCTAAGTGGAAAAACCAGCATGCGTGTCCAGGAAACCCTTGTTGCCCGTTAGCAATCTATCTCATGCTGGATTTCACTCAGCTGTGATGACAAACCTAACAATCTCCTTTTTAGGGGGCGGTCAGGGGAATAATTAAATGTTCAGCATTTGCTGCCTCTTGGAGGAATATCTTGAGAAGTTCCTAAGCAAAGTGTGGCACTTCATTCTCAGTTGTACAAATGGAATACAAGTAGTCCTTGACTTAATGACCATTTGTTTAGCGATTGATCAAAGTTATAGTGCTGAAAAAACTTTTACTCTAATGACCGGTCCCCATATTTACAACCATTGCATTATCCCCTTGGTCATGTAATCAAAATTTGGGCGCTCAGCAACCGGTATGCATCTATGACTGTTGCAATGCCCCAGGATCATGTGAGCACCATTGTGGTCTTCCAAGATGGCTTCCAACAAGCAAAGCCAGTGGGGAAAGCCAAATTTGTTTAACAACTGCATGATTCACTTAATGACCACAATAAAAAAGGTAGTAAAATGAGGCACAATTCCTTTAACTACTGCCTTGCTTGGTGATTGAAGTTCTGGTCCCAATTGTGGTTGAAAGTTGAGGACTATTTGTATACAATAATCAATAATCTTTACTTCCATTGCCATAATCCCAGAATTTCAAAGAAAATTTTCCAGTGAAGGTAGTGCACTAGAATCTCTGCCATTGTTGAAGGCACTAAGGAATCTGATAAGGAAATATATCTGAAACGTTGATGCACCTGGTCATGGGTTGTCTAATATTTATTTATATTTATACGTATTAGTTAGATAAGTTGGTTTACCTTTGCTGTCAAAAAAATACTGTCCTTAGGCTGTTACCAGTTCCTCACTGAATGCTAATTTATTGTTATAGCATATAATAACAGAATATTAAAAGGCTGTTCAAGTTTCTATCTGTCCCATCTAAATCGAATCAAAGCGGGGTTATTTAAGTTTCTTACCATTTGCTTCCATCCCTGGATTGTGTTAACTTTCCGGCATGTCTCTCCTTAATGATTCTTCTATTGCTTCCTAAAGGTCATCTTTAAATTCTTTGACATTCATAGGAATATTGGGGGGGGGGGGGGAATAGCTAAAGGTGCATTGGTGAAGATTACATGAATTACTTTTATAGGAAAAGACTTAACACAATCTGATTATCAACAGATAGTGATATGAAAAAGGCAATATTTAATAGTTTTTGGCATTGTGGTAAAATGCAGCAAGTAAGATAACCTCAATATAAAAAATAATTTATTATAAGAATCAAACAAAAGCTATGATGTTAAAATTGTATTTCACTGCTAACTTTGTGTCAACCAATCAGTTTAATAAACTGAACTATTGATTATATTGGTTATGCTTGCTTTAGCCATAATATTAAATAAAATACATGGAATCTAGATTGGAAATGTATACTTATACATATAAGGAATAGAATTTTAATAAGTGTTCATTGCAAACTATATTTTTTCTTTCTCCTCTCCACAAATCTCTTTACAACAAATTGTTTTGCCAAGTGTCAGTGATCAGGTGCCCAGACAATTGGTTCTTCCGGATCCAGAGATAATGCACTCCAGTGAATAAAAATATTTTAAGATTTATTATTTAACTGTAGAAAACAGATTTAAAACCTTAACATAAAAAGCATTACATAGCGAGCAAGATGATACCCAAATCTCTTATAAGCTGTCCAGAGCTCCTTAATAATGACAGCAGAGATACCCCAAGGGAGGCCAATTTCCACAGAACTCGCTGTTAGGTTCGCTGCATAAATAACAACAATCCCAAGGTTTTTAATCAAAACCTGGCACCATGACTTCACAGGCCTACTATGGTCATGAGAATCAAGATCATGTGAAGTGTTAATACCACTTTATAATGCCTTGGTAAGGCCACACTAGGAATACTGCATTCACGATGTAAAAAAGATGTTGAGACTCTAGAAAGAGTGCAGAGAAGAGCAACAAAGATGATTAGGGGACTGGAGGCTAAAACATATGAAGAACGGTTGCAGGAACTGGGTATGTCTAGTATAATGAAAAGAAGGACTAGGGGAGACATGATAGCAGTGTTCCAATATCTCAGGGGTTGCCACAGAGAAGAGGGAGTCAAGCTATTCTCCAAAGCACCTGAGGGTAGAACAAGAAGCAATAGGTGGAAACTAATCAAGGAGAGAAGCAACTTAGAACTAAGGAGAAATTTCCTGACAGTTAGAACAATTAATCAGTGGAACAGCTTGCCTCCAGAAGTTGTGAATGCTCCAACACTAGACATTTTTAAGAAGATGTTGGATAACCATCTGTCTGAAGTAGTGTAGGGTTTCCTGCCTAAGCAGGGGGTTAGACTAGAAGACCTCCAAGATCCCTTCCAACTCGTTGTTGTTGTTGTTGTTGTTGTTGTTGTTGTTGTTGTTATTATTATTATTATTATTATTATTATTATTATTATTATTATTATTATTATTATTATTATTATTATTATTATTATTGATTGCAGGATCTGACTTTGACTGGGTGGCACATGGTTTTAGGGTGGGAACTGAAAGTCTGAGACTTTCACAGGTTTGCAGTTATGTGAAGATTCTCTTATTCAGCAAAGAACAGTGAAAAATAAGCAGGTTAGCTCAGAATGAGTTCTAAAGTTCTCAACTGTTCCTAATATGAAGGAAAAATCAAAATATGTCACTATAAACTTCTTGAAATAACAATGGTATTCTGAATTGCCACTATACAAGTACCACGATTTCTTTGAAGCATGTAAAAGCCAGCACCAAAAATATATCCATTAACAGAAGCAATTGAGCATCATTTGATAATCATGCTGTAACTCACGCAATTATCAAATGTGCATTTAGATATGGGATTATGTTACTTCTTTGAATCAAGAAGCTGGAAATAAGCTAAGGCTGAATTAAGAGATTGAAAGCAAGCATTTAAAGTCTTAATACATGGAAATGGAAGAGATCAGAAATGGCAGCAAAACAATGGAACATAGCTTTGAAGATTTACAGGCTGGGTGCACAGTGAAATATCACTGAAACTCATTATTTCTGTTCATTTTATCCAAATGGGACAGGAGGAACAAAGCTTTTTAGAACCGCAGTCTCCAACCAACTTGTCAAACCTGCTGCCAGAAGTTATTTTTTTTTACATAGACTGTAGGTAAGAAAGAATTTGCAAGTACAACCTTGATCATAACGGCTTTTTTAAAAAAAAAAACCATCTTATAAAAGATTTACCTGCTTACTTGTAGACAACTGCAGTAAAAAATAATAATTCTGTGTAATAGTAACCTGTTTTCAACAATATTTTGTTTCTTCAGCTATAAGGACAAACAAGGAACAATAAGACACCTTTTTCCTAGGTCACTAATAATTTTACTCATCAGTGATTCTGGTTTTTGATTATTCATTAGGCTTTGTTCATTGTAATGATAATATTGTCTTTATAAAAAAATAAAGATTGTAGTTTTGAACAGATGTACCTCCTGTTAATTACTGTTAGACTGACAAGTTCCTGGGCACATGAGGCGTTGGAATAATTTGCATATAGAAATTTCCCAGTCCATTTCATTAAAAAAAAAAGAATCTCATCTGAGATTTTTTTAAATTTTGCAATGTTTCAATACTCTTCATATTTTACCTGCAGCTCCTTTGGGACAAGCTCAGTTTGTGGCTCTATGGGCACACTTGCACCTTGTCCCTGCTTCTTGCATTGCAATTTCCATTTTTTTTGCAGGGACAATCTGGTTCTTGCTTGGGCCCAGGCAAAGGTACAGCTTCTTTCAAGAGGTGCCAATAGCACATATGTCAACACTAGAACTGAAGCACTTTGCCTGTTTCAGATCAGAATAATGCCGAGTTCTAGAATAGGTGACCCTATTAATTGCTTCGTCTTAGATTATATAAAGCTTATCCACTACTTTGTAGATGTAATTATATGTGGAAAGGAGCTTGGGAGATGGGGCAAATATATGCTGCTTTTATCTGAACAATCAGATAAAAGAGATCATAGCCCACAGGTGGATATTGAGTAGGGCAACAGGCTCCGAAGGTACCCTCCTTACTTTCCCGGGCTATAAGAGATAGTGGGAGGATTGTATTTTTAGACTTGCAAGATTCTATTCATGTAGCTTTACAATGAAGTAGAATTAGCTTATGTGGTTATTTTTCTTGCCTGGTCTACCTGGGGAAGCTGACAGGATAGCACACTATTGTGAGTATCTTGAACTGGCCTCAGAATGCAATAGATAATCCATGAAGCTGTTTCAAAAGAGGACTAATGAGGAAGCTTTATTGTTGTCCATGCTGCTGCTGCTTCATGTTAGTTGCAGTGCTTGGAGGGCTATCAAGGGATATTGCATGAAGAGCACATACTCTTTTCATACTCTGTATCAATACTCCACCCTTGAGATTACTGTCAGCCCTGCAAAGTAGTCCAGACAAGAAGCACACTCAAAATTACTAGTTCTAACTTTATTGTAAGGTTTGCATTAACAGAATTTTGCAAGTCTGAAAGTATGGTACATTTCTCACCTCCCCACTTGCCTTTCCAGCCCAAGAAACTAGGGAGAGTCACTTCTGAGATGTTTGCCATGCCCCCACTCCTTCGGTGGGCTCAGCTGTTGCTTATCTGACTGTTGCCTTGGCGGCTCTTCCCTGTCTCCCAAGGTCATTCCCACATACCACTACAGTTATCAACACATGAATCACCAGCACCAACGCTCACTGCTCCTGTTGAATTTTTTTTTGCTTGTATTGTAGTATTTCATAATACATGAAACTGCAAAGTGGAGTGAATGTACAGCCATGAAAGAACTGAACACTGAAGGGAATAGCTCTTTGTTGTTGAATTTTTTTTTATTTTAGAAATTATTGTAGTTTAAATTGTATTCAAGAGGAGTGGGATGCAGAACCACAGTACAATAAAGTAGAGAAACAGGAAAATATGCCAGTTGCAATTCTTCATACTTCTTACTCCATTCCTAGGCTCATACGTCTATGCCTTCTTCATTCTTTCCATGCCTTGAGCACTGCAGTCAGCATCAGAGGTTGCCACAGAACCAAAAACTCTCTTGTTGAAAGACAATCTAGCATTTACTTATTGATTAAGTGCTATCACCTACTCACCTCTGTTATCACTATGCTGAGTTCCATGGGAACAGATAACATTATATTCCATAGTAACAAAGAGAACATTTTAGTCTGGTGACAAAGATAACAAAGAATATAACATGACCTCAGCAAGGAGCAGGAAATCAGACATCGCTCCAATTGTCGCTTAAAAAAAAACCTGGTCCCTATCTCTTCTCAAAGCTGATACCATACAAAACATGTAGTAAGAAAGATTTGTTCCTGTTTTTCTGACCTTTTTAGCCATTAAATCAAACGTCCTAGCAATAAGTGAAACACACGCTGTCTGAGGAAGGAAACGCTTTTTCAGCAATCCAGCTGGGAAGTGTTACCGCCCCAGTAAAAAGGGAGGCATAGCTGTGATTGATCATTTGCACATTTATTTATCTAAAACTACAAATAACAAATTATAGACAGCATTAGGGAATGGGCTTGAAGAATAGTGGGGAGATCCATTACCAGGGCAACAATGAGACAATCCCATTCCAAGAAACTAATTTCAGAAAATGCCTCAGACCCCTCCCTAAATCACACAAGGATAAAGGGAAGGAGCAAGGAAGTACTTTTAGACTTGCAAGGCTGTTACTTTAGCTGTTCTAATAAAAGTAGTTGTAGACCCATGTGGCATTGGTTTCTTAGTCTGATCTACTCTCTAGGGCTGACAATTCTATTTTATTTTTATTTATTTATTTTGTCAACACGTGTACAAGATAACAGGTATGATATAAACATAAACAAAAGTAAAATATGTATAGGTAAATTACATGTATATGTATAGGTAATTTAGACAATAGGACAGAAGGACAGGGACGGTAGGCATGATGGTGCACTTATGCACGCCCCTTACAGACCTCTTAGGAATGGGGTGAGGTCAACTGTATACAGTCTAAGGTTAAATTTTTTGGGGTTTGGGGAAGAAACCACAGAGTCAGGTAGTGCATTCCAGGCATTGATTACTCTGTTGCTGAAGTCGTATTTTCTGCAGTCAAGTTTGCAGCGGTTTACATTAAGTTTGTATCTATTGTGTGCTCGTGTATTGTTGCAGGTTGAAGCTGAAGTATTCATTGACAGGTAGGACATTGTGGCAGATGATTTTATGAACTACATTTAGATCAGATCGAAGGCGACGTAGCTCTAAGTTCTCTCTAATTTGTTCCTTCCTTTTTAACTCAGTTTTTATTTTAAAATAATGGTGATTTGACTGAATTTCTAAACATTTTAAAACTTGCAGATAAAACATGTCATATTATTTACATGCAACAGCAATTGATATATTAGGAGATTTTGCCAGCTTTGTAAAGTAAGCTGTTCTTGGTCTGCTCTTCTGCAGGATGGGGGTGGAGATAAAGCAATATAATATATTCTGCAAAGTATTTGTTTAGTTTCCTGGCTTAATAGGGGATATTTTTAGAGAAAGTAAGATGCAAGACAATTATCAAAACATCACAGTAATTCCTCATGCAAGCAAACATTTGCTTAGGATATTCCAGAGAGTAGAGCATAGGGAGGAAAATGTCAACTGAACATAAATGATTCAGGAAAGGCAATGGGACATGGGTTACATTGCTAACAAAGTGGACAAAAGGACAAGAAAAATGTAGAAAACAAATTTAACTTTGCTTTATTTATCAAAGTAAGGCCTTTGGCTGTGTAGATGTGAATTGTGGAATACATTAAGCATAGAGGATGCTGAAACATCTTCAGAATAAGAAGTGAGGAAAAAATATGTATATTATCCCCCTATATATTGAATATATATTGAATATATTTTAGAAATGATGGTAGAGATAAACTTGGAAGGTGAAATATTACCAGTTTTGGATATGCAGATTTCCAAACATTTCTTGTTAGCTCAAGGTAAAGAAGACTTAGGAAAGCTCAATATAAGAGTTAAAATGGAAAGTGAAACATCTAGTTTAATGTTAAATATTAAGAAGATAGAAGTAACATTAATGTTAACTGGCATATCCAGTAAACTTAAAGTTGACAGCAAAGAAATTACTTTCTAATTTTAGAAAGACAGGCAATTACAGATTTAAACAAAGATGTGAAGGATAAGGATATTTCTATGATAGCAAATATTAGAACATAATGGTCTTTTCAAGCGGGACAGTGAGAAAGAATGGAAGAAAATAGGTCCCCTTGAATTATAGATCTGGGTATATTTATTAAGAATACCAACCTACCAATCAATCATTGACCAAATAAAGACTGATCGCACCCCTGAAATGTTGATCATCAAACAGAAATTCATAATTCATATAATTTAGAGATATGTGAGTGGAAGGTAAAGGATCAGAAAAGCCTCTAGCAAAGTTGAAGGATGTTGAAGTGGAACAGAACAAAAGATTATGGGATGGGATCAAAGAGATTCCTGCACTATTCTTGAAAGGACTGCAGGATATTGCATGGGGCAGGTTGAGATGGCAGCATCCCTGCAGACATCAGAAGCTGAACTTGACTCAATAGTGCCAAACTAATGTGAGTGAGATGCCAGGGAGCTGAAGTTTGTAGACTTTTATTGAAGTATTGAAATACTTCTAGACTTTTATTGAAAAGTCTAGAAGTATTTTTTTAATGGTGTCAAACAAGCCTGCAAGTTCTTAGACACCTATACAGGGCAAGCCTTGGTACTGTTGCTGTCTGACATGCAGTTGCTCAGCTGGTTTGCTTTCTGGTTTTGGGGCTAAGATCAAGTGTGAGGAATTAATATTCTCTCCTGTATTACTGCAATGCATAACTCTGTGGTGGTATTACCTGAATCTTTCTTTGTTATTTGAAGAGCAGATTCTAGGGATAAGCTATAAAATGAACCTATTATGACAGAGAGAAAGGAATCTGAGGGAAATATTTATTGAATCGTTTCTGCTCTCTCAAATGGTGCTTGAGTTGATTAGCAATAATTAAAGAAAAGAGAATCACAATTAAACATGAATAACTAAATTGAAACAGTCAAACACATCAATTAAAAGACACAAAAAGCACCCACTCGTGATAGTCAGTTTGGCATAGTAGTTAAGGCACTCCTGGTAGAAACCAGGAGACCTTGAGTGCTAGTCCTACCTTAGACTCAAAGCCAGCCTTGGGCCAGTCACTCTCTCTTAGCTCTAGGAAGGAGGCAATGGTAAGCCACTTATGAAAATGCTTCCGAGAAAATTATATGCACTTGTCCAGGCAGTTACCAGGAGTCAACAATTACTTGAACACACACATACAAACACATACTGTACATGTCCTTTCAACAGCAAAAAACTTAAAGTGTCCATAACTTGTCTGGGACACTAGAGCCCTGATGGTGAACCTATGGCACGTGTGCCACAGGTGGCACGCAGAGCCATATCTGAGGGCATGCAAAGTGTTGCCCTATGTCAGCTCCAGCATGCATGTGCGTGCTGGCCAGCTGATTTTTGGCCTTCCAAAGGGCGGGGGAGTCCGTTTTCGCCCTCCCCAGGCTTCAGGAAAGCCTCCGGAGCCTGTGGATGGAGAAAAACGGACCCATGGGCCTATCAGAAGTCCACAAGCTTCAGTGAGGCCTGTGCACATGCGCGGGGGAGGCAGCATGGGGGGGGTTGTGCATGCATGCATGGGGGGAGGGCATTGCATTATGGGTGTGGGCACGCACCCGCGCGCTATCGTGCGGGTGCGCACCCTTTTAGCACTCGAGCAAAAAAAGGTTCGCCATCACTGCACTAGAGTCTTTCAAATAACTAGTCTTAAATTCCTAGGACTTTATAGATTATAATCAGCATTCTGACATTTTTCCCTAAAAAAAACTACTAGCCATAAGAGTTGCTCCAACAAAGGATTTCTTATGATTTTTATCATTTGTCCATTTCATAGTGTGAACACAGCATTCTGAACCAAACACATAAGCATAAGACAATTTTATACAGAGCATACTGAAATAGTTCAAGTGGGATATAACTAAAGCATGGTGAGATCTGACACCATTATTTCTGTCTGATCTTGTAACTGGATGGTTACATAGCAGATCTACTAAGATATAGATATATAGATATATATACACATACATATATATATACACATACATACATACATACATACATACATACATACATACATACATATATATACACACACACACACATATATACACACATACAGTATATATATACATATACATATACATATACGTGTGTGTGTGTGTGTGTGTGTGTGTGTGTGTGTGTGTGTGTGTGTGTGTGTGTGTGTATAGACTTGACCTTCATAAATCTGTATATCAAACCTGCCCTTTGTTTTTCCAAAGGTAAAGCTAAAGTCCACACAATAAATAGATATCTGGAGCAGGAACGAGGGGGCAGTTCAGGACATATTGAATCAAATTTCTGTTTATTCATCTGCCTTTTCATTGTCTAGGCCTACCACACATTGGGCAATAGTAACTATTTTTTCCTTTCCCTGCAGCAAAAGACATTTCTCACAAAATCCACACCTATTCTTTACCGAATGCTCACCACTGTTTCTAAGATAAAGGAAGAAACTACGTTTGGTAATAGAACTTCCATTTAGCACACATAAATTGCCAGATTTAATCTCTGACTTCTTTGTCGAGTCTAGGCAAGGTTCCTGCTGATGACCTGGAATAGTATTGTCAATCAGTGCAGAGAAGAAAATTCCTTTTCTAAAACATGCAACACTCTTTGTCACAGATGATGAAAGTCAATGAAAGTCGACAAATTTATGAAAAAGATAGCTTAGCCAAAAGCCATTTTAAAACTGCTGTGCTGTGTTTCTGTCATGGACTATGAAATAAAGCAATGGTGCAGTATACAAATTAAAATCACATTCTCAGTGTATCATTTCCCTACCCAGTAAACCTATTGCAGACTTCCATAGTTAATTAAGCTCCCACCCTTTTAAAAATCTTGTTCATCCCTTATTAATAATGGGATTGCACCAGTATCAATAATAATACAGTATCAATAATAATAGGCACCTTGGGTGTAACCCCAAAATTACTGGAGCACCACTTCAATACCATTGGCATTGACAAATTCACCATCACTCAATTGCAAAAGTCAGCTTTACTGGAACAACTTACATCCTGCAATGATATCGCTAACAC
This sequence comes from Diadophis punctatus similis, assembly GCA_023053685.1. Classification (NCBI taxonomy): domain Eukaryota; kingdom Metazoa; phylum Chordata; class Lepidosauria; order Squamata; family Dipsadidae; genus Diadophis; species Diadophis punctatus. The sequence goes on along the minus strand of JALIGW010000003.1, from coordinate 113,145,843 downwards.
TATCAAACTTTAACATCTGCCTATCCTAGGTCGTTGGGACTGAATAGGTAGATAAAAATGCCAATCCAATCTAAACATCTGGCTGACTATGTGACAAACAACAACAGCAGCAGCAGCAACAACAACAACAACAACAATAGAATGACTGTGGCAAAGGAAAGTAAATGCAGTACCAATAGTAGCAATAGCAATAGCACTTAGACTTATATACCGCTTCATAGTGCTTTACAGCCCTCTCTAAGCGGTTTACAGAGTTCAGCATATTGCCCCCAACAATCTGGGTTCTCATTTTACTGACCTCAGTAGGATGGAAGGCTGAGTCAACCTTGAGCCTGGTGAGATTTGAACAGCTGAATTGCTGAACTAGCAGTCAGCTGGAGTAGCCTGCAGTAGCTGCATTTAACCACTGCGCCACCTCTGCTCTTATAAGTATTAGGCGCTTGTGTGCAATCCCAAAACAGCTGGAGTACCACTTGAACACCATTGGTACTAACAAATTCACCACCAATCAATTGCAAAAGGCAGCTTTAATTGGAACAGCTTACATCTTGTGACTATATTTCTAACACCCTCAAAAATCAACACCTGCCTATTCCAGGTATTTGAAAAAAGTTGGATAAAAATGCCAAATCCAGTCTGAACATCTGACTGACTGTGGGACAAATCATAATAATAAACCTCCAAGTTAGTCAATGTCAGAGTTTTAGTCTGTGTTTGGCTGTTTGGCGATCAAAATAAGTGATATGAATTTGTCAGCAGTAACATCATTATATAGTATCACATCAATATCCTTTTTAATTTAATTTAATTTATTTATTAAATTTATTGTTTACACATCTTGTTGTTGTTAGTCACGAAGTCGTGTCCGACCCATCGCAACCCCATGGACAACGTTCCTCCAAGCCTTCCTGTCCTTTACCATCCCCTGGAGTCCATTTAAGCTCAAGCCGACTGCTTCAGTGACTCCATCCAGCCACCTCGTTCTCTGTCATCCCCTTCTTCTTTTGCCCTCAATCGTTCCCAGCATTAGGCTCTTCTCCAGCGAGTACTGCCTTGTCATTAGGTGGCCAAAGTATTTGAGTTTCATCTTCAGGATCTGGCCTTCTAAAGAGCAGTCAGGGTTGATCTTCTCTAGGACTGACCAGTTTGATCGCCTTGCAGTCCAAGGGACTAGCAGGAGTCTTCTCCAGCACCGTAGTTCAAAGGCCTCAATTCTTTGGCGTTTAGCCTTCCTTATGGTCCAACTTTCATAGCCATACATTGCAACTGGGAAAACCATAGCCTTGACTATACGCACTTTTGTTGGCAGGGTGATGTCTCTGCTTTTTAGTATGCTATCTAGATTTGCCATAGCTTTCCTCCCCAGGAGCAAGCATCTTTTAATTTCTTGGCTGTAGTCCCCATCTGTGGTGATCTTGGAGCCCAGGGAAATGAAATGTCACTACCTCCATTTCTTCCCCATCTATTTGCCAGGAATTGAGAGGGCCAGATGCCATGATCTTAGTTTTCTTAATATTGAGTTTCAAGTCAACTTTTGCACTCTCCTCTCCTTCACCCGCATCAAGAGACTCTTTAGTTCCTCTTCACTTTCTGCCATTAGAGTAGTATCATCTGAATATCTGAGGTTGTTGATATTTCTCCTGACAATCTTAATTCCAATTTGTGATTCATCTAGCCCTGCCTTTCTCATGATGTGCTCTGCATATAAGTTAAATAGGCAGGGCAACAGTATACAGCCTTGCCGAACTCCTTGCTCAATTTTGAACCAATCACCCATCTTACCATAGGGTAAATGTAATAAATCTAAGTTTATTAAATTTATATTTTAAATAGTATTGTGCATTAAATTAATTGAACTGTACTTCTTCCCATTATATAAAGTAAAGGAATGCTGGCACTGTCCTGCAAAATTGCACAACTGTCAGTCTTGGATGAAACTTCATTTATATAAATCAAGGTGGAGAACATAGCATTTAGTACAACTGTACTGAACTGTAGGTCTTGTTTATCCATTCCATTTATTTCACTTCTTTCCAGCAATTATTGGATTATTGATGAAAGCTGTTCTCTATAATCTTTTCTCTCCCTATCACTATTTCACAAAACACATACAAATATATTCAGCTGAGCTCTTCTTTGAATGTCATACCTGTTTATTGATAATTATGATGATAATGATCTCTATGTTGTCCTTGTAATCTCAATTGGTCCTATTTCTATTAGACTGTTCAGTACAATTCAGAACTAGAACAACTTAATACAAACTATTTAATACAAAGGGCAAATATACTGTCGAAAAATTTTGACATTTCAGGTTCAAATCCTTTCCCTGCCATGTTTCCTAGGTAACTTGAACAAATCCAGTTTCTCTTCCCAGATTAGTACTCAATAACAATTACTGTTACTGAAATTGGCTTAACAAAGCAGAAAAACAAGCCAAAAAATATTTGCACCCTTTCTTCTCAGCAATTCAGAACACTTTCTTCTCCAGTACATATCAAGTTGTTTAATTCCATATGCTGCTACAACTACCAAATACTGTCAGATTGAGGGTAAAAATCAACCAAATATTTTAATATTTAGATAATTTCGAATGACTTTTTAATAGGTGAAATTTATTAGGGATAATGCTAGAGGCCTCCAAACCCAAAGTTAGAAACTAATCATCAGTTTGATTTTGGCATAACACTGCTGCATAGTCTCTAGTAGCTTTTGGACAATGAAAAGCTAAATAAAAAACTGGGGCTAGACCAGTGGTTCCCAACATGGGAACCCACGGGGGGGGGCAATTTGATTTTTTTTTTTTTTTTTTTTATTGAAAAGTTTTACAAGTACAAAGTACATACAGTTTTTGTCTTTTCTACCCCCCCATCCACCCTCTACCCTTCTCCCCTCCCTCACCCTCCCCCCTCCCAGACTTCCCAGAGAAAAACACAAGGTATAAATTCAATACAAAAAGTATAAAATTACCTAATACTAAAACAGATTGTTAATTCAAAAATATCTTATCCTTTCTTAACTCTTTGTTATGCATAAGCTTGAAAGTATAATCTATTATTTCTTCAAACAGCAAACAAAATATGCTATTTAAATTATATTAATCTGAAACTTTTTCTGAATATATTCCGTCCACTTACTCCATTCCAACACATATTTTTCATTAGAATGGTCCTTAAGATAAGATGAAACCTTAGCCATTTCGGCCAGATGTGTCACTTTCAATGTCCATTCTTCAATTGTAGGTATATCTTCCTTCTTCCAATATTGTGCCACCAACAATCTGGCAGCCGTTATAAAATTCAAAATCAGCTTAGTCTCTATAGGTGTACAATCCGTTGTTATTCCCAGTAGAAAGAACTGTGGTGTAAATTTAATTTTTTTCTTTAAAATATTTTGTATAATCCACCAGATTTTTATCCAGAAAGCCTTAATTTTTTTACAAGTCCACCATACATGGAAATATGTAGCATCATCACATTCACATCTCCAGCATTTAGGCTGTAAGTTAGGATACATAGATGCCAATTTTTTTGGGTCTAAATGCCATCTGTAAAACATTTTATAAAAATTTTCCCTCAAATTTTGAGCCTGCGTAAATTTAACATTTATAACCCATATCTTTTCCCATATGTCCATCGTTATAGGTTCTCCAAAGTTTTGAGCCCATTTTATCATACAATCTTTAACCAATTCCGATTCTGAATCCAGTTCCAATAGAATATTATATAATCTTTTTATATGCATTGGACCATTATCTTTAATTTGTACAATCAAGTTTTCTTCATTTTGCACAATACCAATTTTTCTATCATCGCTCCATCTGGCCTGTAACTGTCTATATTGGAACCAAGTCCTAACTATTCCTTCCTCTTTTAATTTCTCAAATGATTTTAGTTGAGATAGTGTTCCATCTTCAATGAGAAGTTCTTTATATGTAACCTTATCTATGTTTTGTTCCAAGTTTATATTTTCTATCGCGTGTCTAGGTACCGTCCACCAAGGTATTTTATCATTTAGCTTACATTGGTACTTTTTCCAGACACGCAATAAAGCATTTCTCAATATATGACTCTTAAAAACTTTGTCTATCTTTTTATCATATATTAAATAGGCATGCCACCCATAGAGCAAACCATATCCCTCAATATTTAATACACTTTCTTCCGTTAAGTTAATCCAATCTGTAATTGCTGCGAGAGCTGCTGCTTCATAATACAATTTTAAGTTTGGCATTTTTAAGCCCCCTCTTTCACGTATATCCTGCATTATCTTCTGATTTACCCGCGGCTTCTTCCCTGCCCAAATGAATTTATTTATACCCTTCTGCCACTCCCTTAAGGTTCCGTCTTTTTTAAGTATTGGTATCATTTGAAAAAGGAATAGAAACCTTGGTAAAACATTCATTTTAACAGCAGCTATCCTTCCCAACAGTGACAATTGCAGTTTTTCCCAATTTTCCATATCTTTCTGTATTTTTAACCATAATGGTTCATAATTATATTGGTATAGTTTTGTATTTGTGGACATAATATAAACCCCTAAATATTTGATCTTTTGAACTACTTCAAAACCTGTTACCTTTTCTATTTCTTCTTTTTGACTTCTTGTCACATTTTTAACTATTATTTTTGTTTTGGCTATATTTATCTTAAAACCAGATACTTGTCCATATAAGTTAATTATATCCATCAAAATTTTAATAGATTGTAGTGGTTGGGTCAGAGTAACGACCAGGTCATCCGCAAAAGCTCGTAACTTATATTCTTCCTGTCTGATCTTAATCCCCTTTATTGTGTCAAGTTCTCTTATTTTGCTGAGTAATATTTCCAAACTCCAGATAAACAACAAAGGAGATAAAGGACATCCTTGTCTTGTTCCTTTTTCTATATTAAAATTATCTGTTAACCCACCATTGATTATTATTTGCGCTGTTTGTTTTTGGTATATTGCCTGAATAGATTGTACAAAATAATCTCCAAGTTGTAATTTTTCTATTAACTTTAATAAAAATCGCCAATTCAATCTATCGAAGGCTTTCTCAGCATCCAAAAATATCAATGTTGCAGGGACCTGGTTGTTCTTTCCCAAATACTCTAATAAATTAACAACTTGTCTAACATTAGTTTTCATTTGTCTACCTGTTATAAACCCAGTTTGATCGTGATGTATTGTCTGTTGTAAGACTATCATTAGTCTATTTGCTAAAATTTTTGCAAAAATTTTATAATCTAAGTTTAGAAGTGAAATCGGCCTGTAATTTTTTGGGTCTGTAAGATCTTGACCCTCTTTTGGGATCAGAGAGATAAAAGCAGTTTTCCAAGATGGAGGTACAATGCCTCCCTTTTGGATATAGTTAAACAAATCTTTAAGTGGTTCCACCATTTCCTCCTGCAATTTTTTATAATAAACAGCGGTTAATCCATCTGTCCCCGGGGCCTTGCCCACTTTTAATTGTTTAATTGCCAATGCAATCTCTTCTGAAGTTATCAATTGATTTAAAGTATCCCTCTGAATCTCAGTAAGTGTATGAATATTTTGTTGCTGTAAGTACCTATCTATCTCTTCTTCCCTTACTTTATCCCCACTATATAATCCTGAGTAGAAATCTAAGAATGATTTTTTAATGAATTCTTGTTCATAAGTTTCTTTACCCTTATATCTAATTTTTTCAATAGTTCTTGATTTTTGCTTCTTTCTTAACATGTATGCCAGCCACCGCCCTGGTTTGTTTGCGTTACTAAAAATATTAAATTTTGCATACTGTAAATTGGTTGCAACTTGGTCTGTCATTAACATGTTAAATTGACCCCTTAATAAGTTAATTACCTCTTTAATTTTCCTATCCAATGGATTAGAAATTAAGGCCCTTTCCTGTCGTTTGATCTCTTCTTCCAATTCTTTCCTCTTTTCCTCTTTTTTTTCTTCTAAATTTATTATTCAGATAGATCAAAATACCTCTCATATAAGCTTTACTGGCATCCCAAACCATTTCCAAAGATGTGCCCTTCTGCATATTATTAACAAAAAATTCTTTCATTAATTTTTTACATTCCCTCACATTATTCTCATATCTAAATAAATTATCATTTAACCTCCATGACCTTCTGGGTCCATTGTTATCTTGCAATTCCAGCCAGACCGGACTATGATCCGTTAATACTCTTGAACATATCTTCGTCTTCTTTACCCTAGAAAAAAGATTATTAGTAATCAAAATAAAATCAATCCTTGAAAAAGATTGATGTCTATCGGAGAAAAAGGTAAAGTCCTTTTCTTCTATATTTCTTTCACGCCAAATATCCCTCAACTCCCAATCTTCCATCATTTCAAAGAAAGACTTTGGTAATTTGGCTCTTGAAAAAGTATTTTGGCTTGGACCCTTCTTGTCCTTTTTAACGTCTGGTACACCATTCCAATCTCCCAGAAGGATACAGGTATTATAGTCCCATTGTATTAACTTTGTATGTAAAAAATCATAAAATTTCTCTTGTTGTTGGTTCGGGGCATATACACCAATCACCAATATTCTTTCTCCTTTAATTAAAAGTTCTATAGCTAGAAATCTTCCTTGATCGTCTGCTTCAATCAATTTGGCAGTCAGGTTTTTTTTGACGTATATTACAATACCATTTCTTTTTTCTGATGCTGATGATACAAATTGTAGTCCTAATTTTGAATTTAGCAAATATTTTTGGTCTTGTTTTCTAATATGTGTTTCTTGAAGACAGACCACATCGTTATTAAATTGTTTTAGATAATGAAATATTTTCCTTCTTTTCTGTGGTGAATTTAATCCATTAACATTCCAAGTTAAAAATCTACTTCCCATCTGCAGGCTTCTGGAGCTTCTGGAACATTGACTGATGATCTAAGAACTGCCGTTCCTTTCGTCTTGCTCCTCCCACTGCTTCAGATTTAGTAGTTTCTTTAACCGCAAGCTGAGATTGTTGTTGTGCCATTTCCTGCATACGTTTAGTTGCCGCTCTGGTCTGTCTTTGTTCTTTTATCTGTTGTTCTCCAAATAAATCCAAACTTTGGTCCCGAATTATAACAGTATCACCTTGACCAGATGGGGCCTCTATTTGCTGGACTTCCTGTTGTCTTGCTCCGTCATTCTCTTTTCTCCTTCCCTCTGATGAACTCGGTGTCCCAGCCTTTAAAATATATGTAAAAAAATCTCTTGCTTTTTGGACCGTGTTAAGTCGATGTCTTTCTCCAGCATAGATCAAAGAGATACCATTTGGAACTTCCCATCTAAATGGTAATTGTTGTCTTTTAAGCTCCTCAACCAAAAAGGTAAAATCTCTTCTAGCCCTCAGCATTCTTGGGGGAATCTCTTTCAGTGTGATCAATTCCTGTCCTCCCACCTGTAATTTATTTAGGTACGTTGCTTGGAGAATTTCATTACGCAGTGCTCTGTTATTAAAATATATCACGATGTCTCTTGGAAGGTTCCTTACTCTGGCAGCTCGAGAGTTGACCCTGTAAACCTTATCGATCTGGCCCATCAGCTCTTCCTTGTTAATATCCAACACTTGGGCAAGGGCATCTCCCAACAACACTCTTAAATCTTCACTTTTCTCTTCCCGCAGTCCACGAATTCTGATCGCAAACTCCATGTTGCGAAAATGTATCAATGTAATTTCATCTGTAGTTTTTTCTTCAACTTCGTCTATTCTCTCTCGTAGGGAGGCAGTAATATCTTTGATTAATTGAACTTGCTCATCCAAATATTCCACATTATTCGCCAATCCTTTAAATGCCTCCAAAATGTCAGCTCTAATTTCATTGTTGCAGATTTCCATTTTATTAGACACAACTTGTATCTGATCATTTATCAACTCCTTAATTGTCTCATTAGATTCATCAATTTTTTTGTTAAAATTGGTAGATATTTGAATCTGCATAGCTTTAAGGCTTTCTTGCAACATTGCAAGAGTTAATGGCTGGGGCTGGGGTTGAGATTGTGTTGCAAGCATTTGCAGCTTAGTAGTAGTGGGGGTTGGGGAGCTCTCCGCACTTTTGGAAGAGACCGTCTTTACAGATTTAGAAGCCATCAGGATTAACGTAAATCTTTAGTCAGATATTCCCAGTTATTTTAATCTGGTGCCAAAAAGAAGAAAAGTCTCAAACGTAAGTACAAATTTAAATCAAGTCCAGCAGCTCTCTTGCCATTGCTATCAGCAAAGATAAAACTTTTCTCTTTGTTCTCATCACTTCCTCCCCCTTTCAAGCCTCCAACGCCATTTTAAAAAGCCAACTTGTTTCTTTGTAGTTCAAATGAGAGTCGTTAAGAGTTAATTATAGGTTACTGTAATTTGATTTTACCTCCTGGCTTTCTCCGCTGCTGATGATAATCTTCAATCAGAATCTGTTGTTTACAGCAGTGTTTGGTGACAGCCTCCTCGCTCTGCAAAAGCAGAGATATCCAAGGTCCGGAGCAGCAACTGGTTACCAGGGAGTCCTCCTTACGCCCCCCCTAGATCTTTCCCTGGGGGGGTTGGGAGGGCTCTACCTGTGCCTGCGCGCTCTTTGCCCTTCCCTTTGCCCGGGAAGAGGCTTTTCTGCCGCCAGTCAGCTATTTTTAAGCTTTCTGGCAGCTTTAAACGGTGCCGAGGATCGACACTCCAGAGAGGGAGTGCCAACGGAGACCGGAACCAAAACAGGAAGTCCGGCAATTTGATTTTTAATGGGGGCAATTGGAACCTTGTTTAAACCAAGCTAATTGCCTTTTATGCTTCCTCCGCGTGAGTAGGAGTTCACTTTTTGAATAGTAAGAATTATATGTCACTGGGGGGGAGCATCAGGATTTTAGAGATGCTTAGATGGGCATGGCCAAAAAAAGGTTGGGAATCACTGGGCTAGACCTTTTTGAGGGCATCTTTACATCACTTCCACACTCTCTAGGATCTTGGAAACCGAATTAATTGCTTTAAAAAAAATAGCTCCTGATTGCCAAAGGGATGGGGGAACACTAAAAAAGGCTGCTACTGTATGCTTAATTTTGTAAAATGTTTATTTCAAGTTCTGAAAGCCGCAAGAGTACATCTATGGGTACGGAACCAGGGAGGGAGTAAACATTTTTGGATGCTTTTCTCCTTCCAAGTTTTTGTGTTCACATCTGTGTGTTTGTGTGTGTGAGAGAGAGAGGGAGAGGGAGAGGGAGAGAGAGAAACTATGGGGAGTTTTAATATGCCTATATTTATTTTGTTTGTTTATTTGTTTATTACCCATGCACTGCTTCCCAGAAAAAAGAGAAAATTCTACCAAAGAAAATGAAAGTGATGGAGCTAGAGTGCTCCTACCAAGCACCATGCCATGATTTGTGGGGGCAATTGTGTGGGGGTCACAAAAAGGGATTGGGAAATATATTAGGATTCTGGCAGATGAGCTATCTAGCTGTTTGTTTGTTTGTTTGTTTGTTTGTTTGTTTGTTTGTTGTGTTTGATATTTTTATTTTATTTTTATTTATTTTTGTCAAGTACATGTTGGTAATATACATAGATATAACATTGTTTATATACATAAGATGGGTACTGATAAGAGGGAACATTAGGACAGGGACGGTAGGCACGCTGGTGCACTTATGCATGCCCCTTACTGACCTCTTAGGAATCGGGTGAGGTCAACAGTGGACAGTCTAAGGGTAAAGTTTTGGGGGTTTGGTGATGAAACCACTGAGTCAGGTAGTGAGTTCCAGGCATTTACCACTCTGTTGCTAAAGTCGTATTTTCTACAGTCAAGTTTGGAGCGGTTCACTTTGAGTTTGTATCTGTTGTGTGCTCGTGTATTGTTGTGGTTGAAGCTGAAGTAGTCGTTGACAGGAAGGATGTTGTAGCAGATAATATTATGAGCTATGCTTAGGTTGTGCCGAAGGCTTCTAAGCTTTCTAAGCCCAGGATTTCAAGTCTGCTTGTGTAAGGTATTCTGTTGTGAGTAGAGGAGTGGAGGACTCTTCTTGTAAAGTATCTCTGGACACTTTCTAATGTATTTATTGTTTATTCCCTTAATGATTCAGAAAGAGAATTAAAATAGCAGGCATCCAAGAAAGCAGAGGTTAAAAACATGATTCAAACAATGGCTTTTAAAAACCCTGAAAGTATAGGAAGCACTAAAACAAGTAAAACAGTTGAAACCATGAAAGGTTGAATATTACATATAGTTTGAGCAACTTTCTAACTGTAACAAAGAGGAGATTTTGCTTCAGCTCCAGTGGTAGTTTGTTCTACATTGTGGCCCTTATTGCAGAGAAAGCAGAACCAACTCTTGTAGGTGAAGTAAAAGGTATTCCATTGGTGATCTGTGGAGTGGATTGTATGGGAGTTGGTGGGCCTGTAAGTCGCTTTGGTTTGCTTTCACTGCTGATTCTTAAAGAAAAAAATACCTGAATTTATAAGATTAATTTTTCAATGTTTTTCTTCAGTGCTTCATGACAATTGTTTCATTAAGTGATTTGCCTTAACTGCAGCCCATTTTTCTTTACTCAAGGTTAAACATCTTTTTTTTTCAGAGAACATCCATTTATTTCAAAGTAATATGAAGTTACCTAGGTTGAGTAATGAAACATCTGCAAGAAAACATCCAAGGTCAGAGAGCACCAAGGACCCTTCATTTCAATCCTGAGCTACAAATATTCTCCTTTATTGCTAGTAGAATCTTTGCAGCACTTTACAGAAGAATTGCATCTTTGAGTGTCTTGTTTTCTTGTTTTCCTGAGAGGAAGAATCAGTGATAAAATGGGCGCACAAAGACAAGAAGTTTTCTAATTCACTCATGAGCCTTTTACTTGTACTGACACTTAAGCCTCACAACACGAATTTTTAATTTTACCTCAAGAACTTACTTTTTGAGAAATGTGATGAAAGCTCAAATGACTTCTATATGGAGAGTCTCTTCACTAGACTTCTAAGGCTACACCAAATTCAGCTTGCTTTTCCGTTTAAAAATTAGGTCAAAATATGATTTTGGTAAAGCAAACATGTTTTTCTAAGGGTAAGACTTTAGTGCTTAGAAAGTTGCCATTTTAGGGACATATTTATTTTTAGAAATAGTCATGTGGTGATTCCCAGGCCAATCAGAAACTCTGTAGCAAATGTCCTGTTACAATGCCACAGTTTTTCAGGTTCAGCTATATTTAGACATCATGAATGCAAATTCAAGGCAATTTGAGAAGGTGCGATGCTTCCATGATAAGTAAAGGCTAACTTAAAAATGATCAATGGCAAAGCTGCCTTGGCACACTGCCAAAATACTATGAAAAACTCAAGCCTAAACAGTAGAAGAAAATAATAGGAGAGCTTGCCTGTGTTGTATGGCTGCAGGAAGAAATGAGAGAAGGCTCTCTAAAAATAGAGCTGTTGTTGTCCTGACAATATTTCTGGGGAGCTTCAATGAAGCCAGGATGGCCCTAGAATTTCCTTAAGATTTCTCTGTAATCAAAATATAATAGCCATATTTTCTATTTTAATATGAAGTTGTTAGTGATGTGTCAGAAATCACTTCCCAGAATTGCTGAATGAGGAAGATGAGCAGTCTAAATGTGACATAAAATTAAAACAAAATTAAAAAACAAAATAAAGCAAAATGGGAATGATGGAGAATGTATTTCGCAGAATTTTATAACAGCAAGATGAGTTTCTGGCATAAATCATTTCTGGATATCACTAAACGGAAAAGATGGTAAGGCACAGTGTCAGGCCGAAGCCATTTTACTTGGGGTCTTTGACCTGCCACACTTTATGCTATTTTAAAATGTATTCTTGCTATGGGAATTTGGGAGGGGTCATTGCATGAGGGATGTCTGCATGTAGCCATAACAAATTCCTTCTAGATTGTCAAGTCATCCTTTGTCTTTGCACTCTTGCACCTGCACGGAAGGAGTTGGGAGTTGCTGCCAAGTTGGCAGATGAAGATTGGTCAACGTGATGGACTTGGGGGTGTGGGTACAAGGGCTTGAACTTCCAACTGGGTGGAGAAACCCAGCGATGGGTTGCTTCTTTACCGGTGCGGGTGTGCTGCGCGTGTATCTCCACATTTCGGGCGCTCACTCGCTCGCTATGCACGTGCGTCCCCTCGCGCAATTTTGCTTCTGCGCATGCACGGAAGCAAAATTGTGCTGAAATATCTCTCGCGCGCGCGTCCCCTCGTGAGATTTCAGCGCAATTTTGCTTCCGCGCATGCACAGAAGCAAAATCGCCCAAAAATTCACAGAAAAAGATGGCGATGCACGTGACGGACTGGCAGAGAGGGCTCCGGAGCGGTTGTGCGCAAATCGGCCGCTCCCTACCGGAGCTGCGTACTGGACAGCTCCGGCAGGAATCCACCTCTGGAGAAACCCCTGGGACTTCAGATTCGGGTTTCTTCTAGATGTGGCAACATGACTCTGCTAATAAATTGGAACTTTGAGGAATACTTTGCCTTGGACTCTGATTTAATTTTCGATGCTATTTGAAACCCTGTGACACAGTTTCAGAGCTTAAAACTGTGTTTTTAAACAGGATAATTAAAAAACGCCTCCATTGTGAGAATGTTTGCATCCACTGAACTTCCAATTTGCTAAAGCTAGTTAATGCTAGTTAGTGACAGATGAATGCCAAATATTGTAGAATGATATCTACCTTGAAAAATGGGCTGTAAATCTACAGTCAATTATCAGCAATAATTTACTCGTCTTTATAATCTATTGAAATACAGACTTTCTAATGTAATATAGAAGATAAAAGATTGCCAAGAGAGATCTAAGGTATGACATTGTATTTGATCATACCTATTTCTGTGGAATTCTTCACATACTTTTCTAGAAACATGATGCTATTAAATGGCACTTACCTACAATGGCAACAAATGTATAACATTTTTAAAAGCATTGCTAAAATGAGTGTGGATGTGTACTGTATAACAGGAATTTTACTCCATTCTCCGAAGATAGCACAAAAGTTGGCAGCTGCATGTTGCCCTTTGTTAGCTTAGCATTACAAACCTTATATGAATGATTGAATTTCAATAAGATACATTATTGAAATTTGTACTTCAATAAAGTAATTTAAGAGGAAATGATAGATTGGGATCTTTCAAAAATTGATTAGAATTGTTTAGTGCAGTCAAAGCATTCAGGTAAGCACCAAGAAAGTATCCAACTAAGTTTCCAATATATTAAATACTGAGGTAGTCTAATTAGTCCTTCACACATTGAAATATTTACCTTGGTTAACTAATGTGATTGATGTCTCCATCTGTATGTCAAAAAAAATGGATCCAAGGAGATCTACAGAATTTTCCCATTAAAAAAGCAAAGTAGTTAAGAATCTCCTTATTTATATTGTGTGAGCTTCAGAAACGGGAAGGAGAAAGTTACAGAAGGCAGTGATTGCTGTTTTTATTGTGACATTCATGGAAGCTTATAAATATATAGCTTCAGTCACAATGCCCAGTGTACAATTCATGCATGAGATAATGTAGCTAAAGGTACTTTTGTATTTTCAGGTAACATTTTAAACATTGATTCATTGATTGATGGTGTTGGGAACAAACACTTAGCACAACTAGGCCATTACAACTTTCAAAATGATATGCAAAATCAATCCTTCTCACATCTATAGCTCCATCTAATATTTATTAATTCTTTTTAGTCAACCATTATTTAACTATCTCTTTTCCTAATTCAGTTGAGTGCACCAAGATATTTTCCTCCAAACATTCTCGCTTGCCTCCAGAACTTGTGAATGCTCCAACACTAGACGTTTTTAAGAAGATGTTGGATAACCATCTGTCTGAAGTAGTGTAGGGTTTCCTGCGTAAGCAGGGGGTTGGACTAGAAGACCTCCAAGGTCCCTTCCAACTCTGTTATTATTATTATTACTGTCTTTTCATCTCCTTTTCTAGGACACTTCATCCCATCTTTGGGTTTCTTACCTTAGATCAGGGGTCTCCAAACTTGACAACTTGTGGACTTCAACTCCCAGAATTACATTGCTGGCTGAGGAATTCTGGGAGTTGAAGTCCACGGGTCTTAACGTTGGAGACTCCTGCCTCAGAACAAGCCTGCACAAACTCTTTCATATTGAGGGCAATTGGTGTAAACCTTTTAGGTCTGTGTGGAGAGTGAGCCTAGGACAAGGAATGGGTAGCATCATTCAGTCTCTTACAAACTCTTTTTTTTTCTTACGTACATTTCTCTCTCCAAGCCGACCTCCCCCAAAACTGACAAAGAAGAAACATACAGTATTGTTGTGATGTAGTTTAAACTTATCTTTGGTGCCAGGATTCTGAAACTGTGCCATTATTATATACTATACTTAATCTGCAAAACAAGATTTCTTGGTGTCTGAGATTGCAGGAGAAAAGCCTCATATGGTTCCCTCAGCTGGTATAGCCTTGGGCATCTAGTCCTCATTTTGTCAGACGAAATGTGCTGTTTGGCAAGTTAAGTTCAATTACTGCGTTTATATTGACATGCTGCTGAGCTAAGATACCACACACTGAGCATAATCTAAAATAAGATTAAATTTGAGTTGGTTGTAGAAAGAAAACATCATCTAAACTGCATGTTTTTCACTTTAATCTACTTCAGAGTACAAATGTAGAAAGAAAATGTAATATCAGTTCAGCTGCACCTTGTAATTACACTAAAGTGCAGTCATTGGGTACAATACCAACTAAACTGTCATTATTAAAGAAAGCTAATTCTTTTTATTTTACTTTCATGAAGAGAAAAATTCACAAATCTAGGTAACCTATCAAATACTTCCCTAATTCTTCCTTCCTGGGGAAAAAGAAAAAGTTATGCTTATGAAAAAGAATGAAATGGACTTTTAAAATAGTAGTCAACTGCAAATTGAATATGATATGTGAATTTATTTAGTTATGTTTATCATAGCAGAAGTTGGCCTGGTATCTAATGGTTTTGTTGCTGTAAGAAAGCTTTTGTATAATCTCAAACATCCGTGTTCTACAATGTGATTATAAGAGTGTAATTGTTCAATTGTCATCTCTTGTTCTGACTGGCTACAATTCTTCAGATGTCTGGAGGGGATTTTGTAGCAAGAATATACAATTTACTAGTTTTACTGGGATTCAGCTTGTGCCAATTTGGTAACAAGTTGATTTTTCTCTCTCATGTGAGTGGAGCATTCCCACATATATATATTAAAAGGCCCTGAACTTGTGAAATTAAAATTAAAAGGTTTTGCTTGGTAAATGCTGCAAGATGCATACAGTATTTTACTATTATATGCCAGGATGTTACTCTGTTCACATTTGCAGAATTCATTTCCATTTCTAGCGTTTACACGGGAACGTCCAACTTCAGTCTTAAAGTTATGCTTACTGCTAAAAGAACTCTTCTTCATCATAGCCAGTGGTGGGCTACTGCCAGTTCAGACCGGTTTGGGCGAACCAGTAGTTGCAACCTGCGGGTGGCCCCGCCCACCCACCCCGGAGCTATGCTGTCCTATTTAGCTGTGTTTTTGAAGCCGCACACATGCGCGCAAGGCACGCACATCTGCTATGAAAAACATTGGAAGCTACTTCTTTATACCTTTATATCTTTCTTTATATGTTTTTTTTCTACTTCTATTTAGAACTTAGAACATAGAATAATAGAGGTGGAAGAGAGCTCGGATGTCTTCTAGTCCAATCAGGAGATCCTATACCAGGGGTGTCGAACTCGTGGCCCACGGGCCGGATGCCTCACGCACTGGCCATGCCCACCCCTGGTTTAGTGAAGGGGGAAAAAGTTGTGATACATCACATGACAACAATGTGATGCTGTGAGTTTGACACCCCTGCCCTATACCATTTCAGACAAGTGGCTGTCCAATCTCTTTTTGAAAGCCTCCAGTGATGGAGCACCTACAACTTCTGAAGGCAAGCCATTCTACTAGTTGATTGGTCTCACTGTTAGGAAATTTCTCCTTAGTTCTAGGTTGCTTCTCTCCATGGTTAGTTTCCAACCATTGTTTCTTGTCTTGCTTTTTGGTGCTTTGGAAAAAGTTTGACCCCCTCATCTTTGTAGGAGGCCCCTCAAATATTGGAACAATAATATCATGTCACTCCAAGTCCTTCTTTTTATTTGACTACACATAACCACTTCCTTTAACCATTCTTCATGTGTTTTACCCTCCAGCTCCTTGATTATTTTTGTTGCTCTTCTCTGCACTCTTTCCAGAGTCTCAACATCTTTTTTATATTGTGGTGACCAGAAGGATGCAGTATCCCAAGTGTAATCTTACTAAGATTTTGTAATGCAGTATTAGAACTTCATATGATCTTGATTCTATAATTCTGTTAATGCAGCCTAGAATTGCATTGGCTTTTTTGGCTGCTGCTACACACTGTTGGCTCATATTTAAGTGATTCTCCACTAGGACGCCAAGATCCCTCTCATGGTTACTGGCATTGTCAGGTTTCAACTAGTCTATACCTATATAGTTGGTTTTTCATGCATAAGTGTAAAACCTTACTTTTATCTATGCTGAATTTCATTTTGTTAGATAGGACCCACTGTTCAAGTCTGTCAAGATCTGTTTGGATCTTGAGCTTGTCTTCTGGGTTGTTGGCTATTCCTGCCAGCATAGTGTCATCTGCAAATTTGATGAGTTCCCTTCAATTCCCTTGTCTAGATAGTTTGTGAAGATATTGAAGTGTACTGGGCCTAAAATGGAACCTTGGGGTACCCCACTGCTTACTTCCCTCCATGTGAATGTATTTCTATTGAAGACTACACATTGAGTATGATTTGCCATGATTTATTTCTATATAAAAATATGTGTTGATCAATTATTGTTAGTTTTGAATATATACTGAGAGGGAAGAGTGGTTCGGAGTTGAGAAGAATCCTGAATGAAAGCATAAGAACTGAATGTTTGGAAAATGATTTTGTATTTAGATGGTCTAGACCCGGGGTAGGCAAAGTTGGCTCTTCTATGACTCGTGGACTTCAACTCCCAGAATTTCTGAGCCAATCATGCTAGCTTAGGAATTCTGGGAGTTGAAGTCCACGAGTCATAGAAGAGCCAACTTTGCCTACCCCTGGTCTAGACCTACCTGTCCCTCATATTCAGATTACTAAACAATTTTTTAGCTTCATCAGTTTTAGCTTTCTGTAAAATGAGTCTTACAATTATTGGAATCTTTACCCAGTTTCTTAGAGAATATATTTTTATTTCCTTTCTAGGGAATTGCAGATGAGACAGAGTGCTCTCCTTCCTTTCAAGAGTTGACAAAAATATCCCAGCATGAAAACTTGTATCCCCTTTGCTGATCTCTGTTCTAACTCAATTGCCTCTATTTCCAGGCACGGCTAGTCACCTGACTTTTCTTTTTAAGGTAATGGATGTGAAAGCCTAATTGTCCTTACATACTTACAGGCTGCCCAAAGGTCTATGAAGGTTTTGGAATAATTGGGAAATATTACATTAATGTTGGTGGTATTGAGGACTACTTAAGCCTCTCTCACTTATGGGCTACAGATGAGTTGAAGGCAACATCATGTGTACACGTCAGAAAAAAGATGTTGCCAGGTTATATTTGTGCTGGAGAAAGGCTGGGAGGCAACAATTCCAGCACTGGGGAATGGGGAGAGAAACTGGGGGGGGGGGGCGTTACTAACCCATTCTTCATGTGGTCATTGTGACTGATGGAATTATCAACCAAAAGTCCTGTTAATTAATCATACCTGTAGTCCTCCCCACTGTAATAAATTTTGAAACTCCCTTATCTGCAGTTTGAATGCCATGATTCTTTCAGTGGTGTGGTATAAGAGCTATAATTGCACTTAATAATGAATTGAAGGGTCACCATCAGTGAGCTGTTGGATAGTATTACTTGGTCTGTTGTATGGATGCTTGAGTGGTTCAGGGTGGGGAATTCGTGACGGGTGGGGATTGCTATGTGTGTTGGGACTGGTCTTGAAGCGTTATGTGAATTTCGTTGTATGGGTGTACTGTGTATATACGTACAATGACAATAAATTATTATTATTATTATTATTATTATTATTATTATTATTATTATTATTATTATTATTATTATTATTATTATTATTATTATTATTATTATTATTATTATTATTATTATTCTAAATGCTGCAGAAGACATAATTTCCTTTGTTTTAATGTACAGGTGGCTCTCTATACTGATTCCTGGTTTGGATTTCTAGGGTCTTTTAAAAAGCACACAAAGACACAGAGCATCTTGAGTTGTTCCAAAGGTCAGTCTAGTTAAATTATCCCTCAGATGCCGTCCCAATAGAAATTTAGTGCACAGTTGCATGTCTTATATTCCACTGACAAGAATGTAGATGTACTCAGTTTTGCCTCTAGCAAAGACTATCACGGAGATTCTGCATCCACCTTGAAGCTCCACAGTGTCTCCCAGGGGTTCATTTTGAATTCCTATCAATTTCAGTGCCTTTCTTCACTGGAGGGCACTTGAAACTGTCAGTATTTCAACAATAGAGAAGCAAGTTTCAACATATGCCACCAAGTTCTCACTTCTGCATGCAGTTATCCTTTAGAGACCATCTTTCACTTATTATTGAAATGCAGTGGAATGCTTTAAAAAAAACTTTAATTACATATTTGAAACTACAATGACCTTTAAAATGTCTTTATACAATACAATAAAAGATATATTCAAATACGTATGAAAATACACATATCCTTCCATACCCATGCCCAGATAGGATTAAGAGCAAATGACAACAAATGGCTCCTCTGCCGAGTCCTCCTAAATCTCATAAGAGAGTGCATTGGAAGTGAAGATGTGTTCCACGCCATGAGGATTTCTTAATTGTTTCTGAAACCTACTTGAAGAAAGCAGGATCCTTACTCCAGAACTTCATCTCCAACAGGTGCAGATCACAGGGGACAGCAACAAGATTGTGATCAATGAGGAACAACAATGCAGTAGATGACTGAAGCTAGCAGATGTTCTACTCATTATGGGTATTAACAATTGAAGAAGGCTATCATAAAAATCATTAAAATGCTGGGAATTCATTAAAGGCATTATTAGACATTTCAGCTGTCCCCAGAACATAGGGTAGAAGGAATCCCAATTAATGCCTAGCAAAGATATTTTGTTGCCAAACTGACCTATGTCCTGGTCTCCACAGAAAGATATACCATTTATTAACTGGTATATTTTAAAATGAATTATGAAATAATTTCATTCAGTTGAATGTGATTTTGTCACATCTTTATTTCTTCTTCTAGGATGTTCCAGAAAGTAAATTAGCTGAACTTTGAAATTAGTTCCACAAAACATCAATCCGCAATTCAGAATAACTCTAAACTCCAATTCAAGAGCCAGAGGCCAGTTCCTGCATAACAAATATTCGAGAAGGAAATATCAATTCAGGTTAATATACAACAAAAGTTTAGCAACATCGACAAAACAATATTTTAAAACCCAAAATTCTTCACCCCATCACAAATTCTAAATGTACAAATATATTTCTTTTGTTTTTATCCAAGAATGCAGCTAATTAACAAAATCTACTTTGTGATCCAAATAGTCTATTTCAGTACATTTGTCCTAGAAGGAGTGAGAAGCAAATTTTAAAAGTTGCAATATGGACTCTGACCAATAGGTGGCAGCAAAAACCATATGTCTCTACCACGTTTCCCCAAAAGTAAGAGCTATCCCGAAAATAAGCCCTACCATGTTTCTTGCATGGGCGCCCAATATAAGCCCTAGCCCCAAACTAAGCCCTACTTAAGCACCTGCACAGCCGGTTGCCCACCCATTCCATCAGTGGCATCCAGCTCCATCCAGCAGGACCTTGCATGGCTGCCAGCCCACTTTTTCTGCTTGTTCACGCAGCCGCAATGGAGCAGGAGGCCAAGCGATGCATTGGTGCTGCGGCCACGAGACGAGGCAGGTATCGGGGCATGGATGGTCTGGCTGTGGGGGCCCTGAGGTAAGTCAGTACAGGGCGTGTGGGGCAGCTCCACCCCCTGCCTCACCTTGAGGCTGTGGCACCAGCACACTGCTCAGCCTCCTGCTCTGTTGTGGCCACATGAGCAAGCAGAAGAAGTGGAGCGGCAGCCAAGCAAGGTCCTGCTGGAGCTGCCGCCATGAGGCAGGTATCGAGGTGTGGGCGGCCTGGCTGAGGGGGCCCTAAGGTAAGCCGGTGTGGGGCACATGGGGCAATTCCACCACCACCACCCGCCTCGTGGCGACACTGGCACACCATGCAGCCTCCTGCCCCACCACAAGCAAGCAGAAGAAATGGACCTCCCATGTACTCTTAAAGTACATGGGGTGGGGGAATAAGACATCCCCTGAAAATAAGCCCTAATGCTTATTTTGGAGCACCCGAAAAAATAAGACCAGGTCTTATTTTCGGGGAAACATGGTATATTGATCTTACAACTTTAAACCCTTTGAATTTGTTAAACCAAATATAAACTGCTTAAATACTCATTTTCTAAAGGTATTTTTTATTCAGAAAGAATGACTATATCACTATGTGATGTTATGCAATTATAAGACAAAAAGCTAAATTCAGCAATTAAGTTTCCAGATTTCAGGACTGTTTAGTTCATACAAATTTTTGTCCAGAAAAATCTTGACAGCCCTCACTCAACTTTTAGCTATCATTACACAAAGAAAAAGATATGCTTGACATCCAACCTTTTTTTAATGACAAGATCTATGACTTCCTGGCTTCCAAGATCTGTTTTTGAGGTGACCTGCACTCAGATTTTACTGATTGTGGCTGCCGTTAGCATATTTTTGACAGCTATTGTATCGCCACCAAACATACAAATACAATCCTTCCTGATATTTGTTTCTTGCAGCCATAGAGCCCTATTTCCACTACTGTTCTTTTCTTAGTAGCAGAGATCTCCAACTTTTTCAGGGGCACATTTGGAATTTAACAGCATATCAGAGGTCCTCTCATAAAAGGACTGCATTGTCAATAACGCCAGTTAGAGGATTGTAAGCAGCTAGAAAGCAGCTGGTAAAATTATCCCATGCTATCTCTCTGGACCCCCAGGATATTTTTCTCTCTCCTTATCTTATGCCTTTCTGTTTGCTGGTCTGGTGGGCTATTTCAAAAACAAACATCAAGTTTCAAACCTCTAATATTTTTATTCTCCAAGCTTCTAGAGAATATGCAAGGCCAAGAAGCATTCATAAACACAACATGAGCCTTAGGTTCCATATTTGCTTCTCTCCCAGTTTTTTATATTGCGTAGGACAGGGGTGTCAAACCCGTGTCATCATGGCAGTGTCATGTGATGTATTGGGACTTTTTTCCCCTTCACTAAACCGGGTGTGGGTGTGGCCAGTGCGTGATGCATCCAGCCTGCGTGCCGCGAGTTTGACAGCCCTGGCCTAGCATAACTGGGCTGCAAAACCTCAGAGAATCACTAGAGGGCAGCAACATTTTCTGTGTCCCTTTGCTGCCATCCAGTGGTTTTGCAGCGTAGCTTTAGCAGCTCTAAATGAAAGAAAACTTGAATGTGACATGGAGTCTAATGGGAGCTGAGCTATAATCTCCATAGCTAAATTAAACCCATAGGATAACTATATGGTGAACCCAAGAATTCCAGTTTTATGTGAATATGAGATGAAATGGACAAGCATGGAAAGATATGCTGAGGTAGTCATATTATATGATTTTAAACCATAATTTGGACATTTTAAATATAACTTTGATCAGCTGATGGAACATTTTCATTGTTAATAAGAACTGTATCTTATTTATTTATTTATTTATTAGTTTGTCAAACATGTACAAGATAACAGGTATGAATATGAACATGGACATGAACGAAGGAAATGAATACAAATAAATGGGGACAGTAGGACAGGGATGGTAGGCACCCTTTACAGACCTCTTAGGAATGGGGTGAGGTCCACGGTAGACAGTTTAAGGTTGAAGCTGTGAGGGTTTGAGGATGTAACAACAGAGTCGGGTAGAGCATTCCAGGGTTTGACCATTCTGTTGCTAAAGTCGTATTTTCTGCAATTGAGTTTGGAGCAGTTTACTTTGAGTTTGTATTGATTATTTGCCTGTATATCTTTACCAGCTCCTGAAGAGACAAAAAATAAAAGTGATTTTCCCCCATCCTAAATTTAAGAAATTTCAATTATGTCTGAGTGGCAGCAATTTCCTATCAGTTCCAGAAGCATTTGGTAAGTGGCAATAGATTTTTGTTGTTTCTTTTTCCTCCAGGAAGTATGTACTACTTGCTTTCAGACTGAGGCATGAATTGGTAAAACCTGTTCATAGCTTCTGCCTTCTTCATGTTTGACAGATTCAGAACATCTGGAAAATACTCTTTCTTTCTTTCTTTCTTTCTTTCTTTCTTTCTTTCTTTCTTTCTTTCTTTCTTTCTTTCTTTCTTTCTTTCTTTCTTTCTTCCCTCCTCTCTCCCCATCCTCCAGTCTTTATCTGGGATTGCAGCAAATGTGTATTTCTTTCTGACTGATCATTTTGTTAAGCTTTGGCTGTTTCAGCTTGGAGGCTAAGCTCAGCTCAGCAGATTCTGAACTTTTAATATCTGCTGCTCATCATTGGTATTTGTTGCCAGAGAAATTGTCTAAAATGCATGATGGTGCTTTGAATCTTTGCTGGAAATGTGAACAAGATGGAGTTTTTTCATGTTTGGTGGACATGTAAAAATAGCCAAAATTTGAATTTTGGATTCAAATATACACATTGGATTCAGTTTTAGATTCAAATACATACACTGATTCAGAAGATTGTAAAAGTTAAATTTCAATTAAATCTAGAGACTTTTCTTTTGGGAGTAAAGGATAACCAACTAAAAAAAAGTCAGGGAACTTATTTTATACATATGATAACTGCAGCAAGACTATTATATGCTCAAAAATGAAAAGGTTCAACATCACCCACAATGGAGGAATGGTTGTTGAAGATAATGGAAATGTGGAAATGGCTAAATTAACCCTCTTTGATCAGAGAAAATATCTATAGAAACCCCTTATAGACTTTTTGCATAAATTGGGAGAAATGTACTTATGATTTGTGATTTTGATGATTAGAAAATTAATTGGATAAGTGAAAAGAGTGAACTTTCTTTTGTAAACTAAAGTAGGTGATAATTTTGTCGTATTTATATTTGCTGCAAGGGAAACTGGAAGTTTCTTTATATTTATTTTCTTCTTTACTGTTTTTCCTCTTTATTAGTCTACAGGTAGTTTTTATGTTCTTTGTAAAATTTTCAAGAAACATATTTAAATAGGAGGAGGATGGTGAGTGTTTGACACCTTGAGTTATTTGTAAAAATAATAAAGGTGGGAAATAAATAAAATAAAATAATCTCTACTGTTCCAAAACTGGAAGATTTCCAGCACAACTAACCTGAGGTTTTCTAGATGTGTTAGACTACAATGCCACTTACCTGTGACAAGCCTTGAGGATAGCCACTGTAACTGGATATGATGGGAGTGGAATGGGGAACCAGATAGGAGCAGGACATTATATTAAAATCAGCTATGCTACGCACTGACGTACAGAGTATAAATTTGCATAGCCGCCGCTGATTGGCTACTCTAGCGGCGGCAGAAATAAACTGCTGTCAATGGCTAGCAGGCTTCAGGGAAGCCCTTAAAAGCGGCTTTCCTGCAGCCTGCCGGCAGTCCGTATTAGTTTTAGCTAATAGACAATAAAGGTGCTGAACTGTTCCTACGTCTCGACTCTTCATTCCCGCGCGAATCTAACAAGCTGAGTCTAGCTTTGCACCTGATTAAACATTCAGGGTAACTGAGCCTCTGGCCTAGAAATGATAGTAGAGTAGTTCAAGGACAAATTTACAGCTAGGTGACCATTAGTAACTCTATGAGCTTATTCTTTCACACCCGAGAGATTCTGCTTAGCCACTTACTGTCACCTTTATTCTCATATATTATTTCCCCGTGGTCTCTATAGTGTTTCAGAGATTCAGTGTGATGTAGTGAGTAAGGTTAGAAACTAGAAAAATTCAAATTCTAGTCCTGACCTGGGCACAAAGCTGTCTGGGTGACTTTGGGCCAATTGCTTTCTCTCAGCCCTGGGAAGCAGGCAAGAACAAACCACATCTGAAAAAATTTGCCAAAAAAACTGCAAGGACTTATATAGGCAGTTGCCAGGAGTCAAAGAAACTGACCTGAAGACAGACAAGCAAACAGACAGACACAGAGAGAGGGGTGGGGTGAGAGCAAAGAAAAGCACAGGCATTTCTTCCACTGATGACTATGTTTCAAAGAACAGTACTGTAGCATAGAGTCTAATTCAGATCTAATACAATTGGCCTTAATTTTGATACTCCCCACTATAGCTGTATATCTATTCAAACATTACAAAATAGGGTGCAGATTGCCAGGTATCAAGCAAGCTGGTAAAACCAAAGAGTAGATGAGGCATCCAAGGCCTGAAGTCATGGATTCTGGGCAAACTTACTGTCTTAAAATGGCATATGGGAGGAGGTTGCAGATATCACTTTGACTCTGTGCTGTGTCTAATGGGCATCAAGATTACTGGCCTGAAAAGCAAGCACTGTGCATTGTTTCTTCATGAGAGCAGCCTAAAGCAGGAGTCACTGTCCTTGGGAATATTCTGCAGGAGGAAAGTGTAAACCTTCCTCATCCTGGTCACTAGGAATGACACTAATCTAGCTTGCTGCTACTGTTATCTTCTTTCCCTTGTCTTCAGCTTCTTTTGTTTTTAATGACTTGTATAACTGCTTTCCTTAGCGGTTGGAAAGATTTCCAGCATTCTTCCCACAAGAATGTTTAGATTAGAATAACCATTTCTTTTGCAGAAAGAGAAGATTATCTTGCTTAAGGTAATACTTTCTCACAAAATCCCCTTTGGAATCAACTTAGTTGCCAGTGATTTCTCTCCTTACAGCTGCTGAGATGATCACTGGATCTGAAGTTGGGAAGGAAGAGGAGAAAACTAGGTCACTGGGATGATTGGATTGTTCTCCAGTCTTTTTCCCCTCCTCTTGTGCTGCTGTTCATCCTTCATTTCAGGCAGCAAAAAAATAAAGTTGCAAACCCAACAATTAAGGACAATTAAGTGAAAGCACTAGTGAAGCTCCGCCATGTTGCAGTGGTGTACCAAACTACCATGGGGGAGATGCTGAGTCAGGAAGTGGGGCGTCGACCCTGAAGTTTAGCCATGGTTGGGACTGAGCAATGTTTCTCTTCTAGCTCCCAAATGTCTCTGCTTGCACCTTGCACCGATTTCACAAATGCACACAGAACCCAGGCTATGGTTTTAGGAGAAACAACAACAACAACAACAACGTTTCTCTCTGGCAATAGCTCATTGCAAAGCTGGTGATGGCTGTCAGAGTTAACAAATATGGATGGTTAGTCTAGCATGGAATGTGAGACTTTTGATGAATAGTAGCTGGAACAACCTGACAACACCACTAGGGCCCATACTGTGAACTCTGTCCTATGTTAGAGAAGGGGTTATAGATCAGGGAGTAGGTACAGAAGCATACAGAGGGGGTGGGGGAGGAAAACAGAACCTGTATGTAACGTCTACTGTAATAGTAGGCATTGGAAACTCTTTTATTCTAGTGATTGGATTCAGAGCTGCAAATATAATCTCTGGAGCCTGGACTTGCTTTTAATAGCTCTCTCCACACCACTTGCATGCTTTATCTGGTCTATAGGTCTGAGGTAGAGACTAATATTTGGAAGTCACTTTAGAGTCTTTGACTAAAATTAAGCCCAAGTACTTAAAAAGCATGTATTTATTTCCATCTGTATCCCATCTTTTTTCAGACAACACCTAAGGCAGTTAGTGACAATGAACACAATAAAAATGCAATAAAACAACTCTGAAAACCAATTATAGTCAACAACATAAGAGAAATTTATCTATCTATTATGCAAATTTCAATTAACCAAATATGTTAGATGATGTTAATAATCAGATCTTTTAACTCAGTTGCGAAGACCTTCTTAGATATTGTTAATTAAAAGCAGTTTTTAATCCTAGTTAAATTCAGTTGTTACGTGAGCCAGAAACTATTTCCATTTCATATAATTGAACTATATGAATGAGAATTAGAATTCTGATCAATACATTAATTCTGACAGTGAATTGATTAGGTGCCATCAAATCTGTATCAACTCTTAGTGAGCACATAGAGTGATCAACCTGCCTCCTATGAAACATGAAGCAATGTGCACAATGGTGAAAGAAGTAGTGATACACAGCTGGCAGAACACAGCTTTCCCCCCACTGTGAATTGACCTTTGATAGAGCATAGAACTAACACTCCCTCAGGCAAATGACAAACATATTTTTACACACAGGTCTAGTTTTCTTTTCAAAGGGCACTAAATTCATGCTTATACAAAGTCCTGACAAGTGATTTCAAAATTGCCAGTCAGGCATTACCAGACAGATGTTACTACCAAAGCAGATGTCTGGTCTCTCCTGCAGCCAAGCCAAGATGGACACAGAGAGCAGTTGCCAGTGAAGTGGGAGAGGGGGGGGGCACAACTACAGCAGTCTGAAGTGGCCAGTAGGTACTAGACAGATCCCAATCCATGACAGTGTCAACAGTCATATCATGCCAGATCTTATATACTGAAGATACTGTGTAAGAAAAACAGGTAAAACACTAAATCTGGAACAGCTAGGACAACTTTATACTGTCTCAAATGAGACAAGGGCAATGTAATGAGGCTGTTGCAGGAAGAAAAGTAAATTATCAGGGAAAAGAGTACCTAAAATCAACCATTAGCTGTGCATTGAACTAGCAGCACTCTTGGACTGAAATCATTCTGGAGTTGCCAACTCCTTCACTTTAGCCAGAAACCTAAACAGTATTTTTATGATAGAAATGTACCACAAGATTTGTTAAAGCACTTTAGAATGATGGGGGCATGTCACAAGACAACTAACTTTAGGAGAACATCATACAAATTTGGTTGGAGGCATTTGAGAAAGAACGAAGAACGTTTAGACTGAAATACTGTAGGGCATACACATTTTGCATTTGCCAACCATAATTAGACCTTGAATAGTTTGATTGTAAGATTGTCTTTTTGTAACAAAATAAGTAATTCTAAGAGCTGATTTAATTAAAGCCAAGTGCCCAGAATAGAATCCTTTAATGTGGAATAAATGTGGCATTGTGCATTGATTTCTGCTTCTAAACATTTATATTTGTTTTTTAAAGGCATATCTTATTCTATTTATACACAGGATTCTGGTCATAGGAAACTTATTTCTGAGCATTTGATAGCTGGCATCCAAGATGCTGTCAAACCTGATACTCCAGAAGATAAAGGGGTTGCCTGGGCTGAGTTTTTGAGGAACTGCTGATCTGAAATTCATGGGGTATTGATTAGCCCCCGAATGTCCACAAATAAGCTTTTCATTTACGATACTCAAAGAAAATGGGAAGCAGGAAAGCAGTTCCTGGATGTGCCAGAATGAGGGCAGTAAGGTAGACAGACCTAGAAAGCAGGAATGTCCAATTTGAACAGTCTAGTGAAGAACAGCTCACTAGAGTCCCCTGGGAGTTGGGCGGCATACAAATAGAAATAAATAAATAAACAGCTGATTGGGATAGAGATTCAGTTGGAGCCTGAAATTTCCTCTGATACACTCTGATCATGCCATTCTTCTGGATCGGCTAAAAGGCAGGGTGAAGGAATATTGTGTTACAATATTTCGCCTTCCTAGAAAGATTCACTTGGGGAAGGAGATAGGTCAAGCGGGCTGTGAAGTTCCACAGCACATGATTTCTTCCTATGGTCAGAATTTCCTTTGCACGACTCCATTTTGTGCACTAGTTAAAGCCATTTTTAAAACAGGAAGATCAGTTGATGCTCATTCACAGAATTATCACCTCATATTTGGATTGCTACAACTTTTTGCATATGGAACAATCCTCAAACATCATTTGGAAACTGCAGCACATCCAAAATGCATTAGGATGGTTCAGTTTGCTCATGTAGCAGTTTTACTGTGTGAGCCACAACAGGCTTCTGGGACTGTTGAAAGTGCGTTTAAAGTCCTCAATGGCTGGGAGAAAAAAAGGAAAAAGGCACCAACTTCCGATTCTCTTTGGCACAGTCAAAGGTAACAACATTACAACTACAGTTTTTTGCTTTTACAAAGCAATATGTACAAGCCATTTGTATAACAATAAATCTGTCTAAATTACAAAAACAGAATCCAAGTTTCATTTTTTTTTCTCATTGCAAACACAAAATCCAGAAGCAATTTCGAACTAGAGACAAAATTAAACATAATCTCTTATTTGGATAAAAGAAACATTTTAACCATCTCAGGTTCCCTTGCTGTGGGGATAATATATCATTCATTCTCATATTTTCAAATCTAGTCCATAATATTTTACCAACTTTAAAATATTGTTCAGCATTACTTAAAAAAACCCGGAGTACCTACATATACATACATACTCATTTCATACATACAAAACTAACTTAAAGCTTTCTAAGAATACATACTGTATATCATTTTTTTAAAAAAAAAACCCAACCTAATTAATTAAACCATATTTAAGTCACTCCCTCCAGCTTATCTTCATAGAATAGTCTTTTTCTTCTCGGGAGAGTCTATCAAGTTTCCTTTCCTAAAGAAGTTCTCAGCTTTATTTATATCCATTAAAAAAAGTCCCAAAGTTGTTCTGTTACACATTGTAAATTGGTCTGAAGCAAAACTTCCCTGATTAAATTTTCCCTCACTGAAATAGCTATCATATCTTTTTTTTTCTTGAAGAATTCTCAGCCTTGGTAATGTCCATAAAGCGAAAGTCCCAAATTTGACCTCTTAAAAATTGTGAATTTACTTGATACAATTTGTTTCAGTTGCACTGGGAGGGTTGTACTCACAAAATCATCATCATCCCTTCCTCTCTTTTTACTTTTCCATGGTTTTTTCTTTGTATTTTATACTTTGATAAACTAATAAAAATGTTTTAACGAAAGTCCTATATGGCTCTGGACTGCCTACTCCATGTGGGTTCTGCACATCTGTAAGATCAGAATCAGGGCAACCCTTCCCCCAATTGGCATTTGAGAAGACAATTAAGACCTGGCTCTTCTGGAGAGCTTTTCCATGTTTTTAATATTAATACTGCATGGAGACTCAGAGTGGCATTGATTGGGAGGAGGAGGAGGAGGAGGAGGAGGAGGAGGAGGAGGACTTATATGCTGTTCTTCTCCCAGTGACTCTGAGCCAACTGTTAAATTAACAATTGTTAAAACATTTTAAACCGTTTTGCTTTGTTTTTAAATATTAATAGTAATACTTTTGCTTTTCTCTGTGCAGCTTGAATTGATCACTGTAAGTAAGTAAGTAAGTAAGTAAGTAAGTAAGTAAGTAAGTAAGTAAGTAAGTAAGTAAGTAAGTAAGTAAGTAAGAGATATAAATATCCACCTTGACAACTTCTAAGACTTCCCAGCCTTGTTTGAGCAAGACAGTCTTGTTACTCTTTTTGTGAATTGGTATGATCTGAGTTCTATTTGGGAGCAACTTCAAATCAGTGTTCGACAGGATTAGTATTTATGAATAAGCATCAATCGGTAAATAAAGCAACATTTCCACAGCATCCACTCGTCTGTCTGCAGTCTGACCTCAGACATTGTAAAGTAACAATGGTGCAAATTTCTAGTTTAACCTTAAAAGGCAGATAAAAACAACTGACAGGTTTCTTCATTATACATCTGAGAGCCATTTTGGTCTGGTGATTAAGGCATCAGGCTACAAAGTGTGAGGTTGTGAATTCCAATTCTGCTTAGCCATGAAAGCTGGCTAGGTGACTTTGGGCCAGTCACTCTCTCTTAGCCCAACTCACCTCAGAGGATGGTTGTGGGGAAAATAGGAGGAAGGAGTATTAGATATATTCATTGCCTTGAGATATTTGTAATAACAATAAAGGTGGAATACAAGCAAACAAGCAAACAAACAAATTCTCCTTACAATCAATGGATAACCATCCCTTCTGTCCCTCACTGAACTTCTTCAGCACTTTCTAGGATGGCATGGGGACCTCTGTGTCTAGGCATCTGCATTTGTATCTACTTGCATTGGTGCATAAATCAAACACGTTTTCCCCTCACCCATACGATTTACACCAGAGAAGAGACTTCAAACCGGAGGAAACCATTACTTCTTATCTCAGTTTCAATATACTAGATAAGGCAAAGATAAGTTATCAAAAAAGAGAAAAAGGTAAGCCAGCTTTGTTGGGAATTCCATCATTTTCTGCACTACTGAGCTGTTTGAACCATTTTGTCAAATAACAAGAAACAAGGTCGTGCTGCAGGAGAGAGGAGTTTAGCTTCACGAGACAGGGACTCCAAGCCAAATTACCTGATAGAGTTTGGCCTCATAGGCCAGGGATTCCGGCTGCCTCAGGTGTTGGGCAATGGCGGTTCTCATTGGCATACCAACTTACCTGTACACCCCCAGCAGACTTCTAATAATAATTACATTGATTGCAATGAGGGTCCAAGCAGAATCTAGTCGATTGTTGAGGAGCTGAGTTGAAAAGCATGTCCCTCTTACCAACTGAGTTTTGAAACTGGCAGGTTGGCACCAGCGGAACAGAGAGGGCGTGCTTCAGTCTAAAAATAACTCAGTCCCTTGACAACCGACCAAGGTTTTACCAATTGCTTGGACTCTCATAGCAGCGCACAGGAGAACAAGGTCTTCATACATCTCTGTTTCTCTTTCTTATTTGATCTAATATTAGTTAAGAAACTCTCAGACAAAAGGAACATCATGTGACTCTTGTGCTGCTCTCTCTTCAAGGTGCGGTTCGGATAAAATTGAGCCTTTTCTGTCTTCATGTATATACTCCTTAAATCCAGCTATTATTTAAAATACAAATAATGTATCCAAATTGTATTCACTGATGTGGGCTAAGCTCATATCCTGCATTCAAGACAACTATATAACCAACATTTTTTTTAATGAGATGTTCTGCTACTTAATTTCTCAGTATTCTGAAGGCATTCTGCTTATGTTCAGGAGCACATCTGTCACAAGGGGCCTGGCTGAATTCATATCTCCAGCCCAACATCTGCTAAGTAGGTTCACAAGTAAAACCTAAGTTGCCACTGAGGAAAAAAGATTAGATGATTCTATAAATGTCAACAGATCAACAGTTCTTCTCTTGCTGAAATTAAGATCAGAAAACACCAGGAAAATGCCTTTTTCATTAAGAAATCCCCTCAAAATGGAAATTAATCCTAAATAACCCTAGAACATAGGGATTGAAAAGAAGACTGAAGAAGCAGCTGGCTTTTACAAAAATTAGACAGTAATCTTCAACCAGTTCTGAGCTACTCTGATATTATACCATATTTGTGTTTTTAAAGAACCTTATGAATATGCATATTCAGTTGAGAAAAATATCTAAATAACACTGATATGCAGCTTCCTTTGCTAATGTTGATTGTATAGCAACAGTGAATGTCATTTATATATACTGTAAGCATTTTGAAATCTGCATGCTAGCAGAGCACTTTTGAAAGCAATTAAATGTATTTGGATGTATAAAGAAGCAGCAGGATTTCAATTTTTCCTGTTATATGCTGCATATGTAATTTGAAAAATGATTGCTCCTGGAGAAATGGGTTGGATACATTTCAACAGAAACTTTTAAGATTCCTTCACATGGGATACTTTCCATTGCTTTTACAAATAAGCAAGATGTTCTGGAGGGACAATCTCATGTTTAGCATGGTTCATTCCACAAGATAGGAAGTTTTGTTTCTGAGGAATAAATGCACCGATAAAGTTCATTTCTTGCATGCAAGCTATCCATCTTCTCTAAATATTTCTCCATGATGCCTGGGAATTAGGGGAGTTGACCCAACACATTTGGAAAGCACCTTTTGAGAAAGCTACTTTTTCTTTTCCAGCCAGCACATAAAATGCATACTCACGTTTAGTGTAGTTCCCCAAGTATCACACTTAAGGCGCTTCCAAATGGATCTAGTGCCTGCAAAATAATAATTTTGAAAATCATGAATATTGTGGAGGCAACAATAAAATGCCCTGACTTGTAGGTTTGATGTAAAAACTACTGAGATAATGTACATGACATATCCTCGATATTTAAAACTCAGGGCATTTCCCCATGGCTTAATTAAAATGTTCTCCACCTGTTGAGATAAAAGAAAACTAAACTGACATAAAATTTGGCGTCCCTTAGTGTCAATCTCTATTCTGTTTTTATAATCATTGTTCTAGCTTTCTGCTGCTGTTTTGTCAGAACACTCCTGTGTTTCAAAGAAGGAGTCAAATGATAGCTTGATCTACACTGTCAAAATCTAGTATTGAGACACAGAACTGCAGGATAGGAAGGGGGTTTCTAATAAAGTACCCTCTCTGTATTGGGCTTGCGGATAATCCATGCAGTGGTGGGTGCTGGCTAGGAAAACACACTTGGATCAGCTACTCAGCATGCAACTGGTCCACAGATGGAATGAGAGGGTCCCAGCTTCTGTCAGTGCTCAAAGCAAGGAGCCCTCCAGCTGATGAATACAGTGAGGAAGCCTCATGAGACAATCTTTAGCAACCAGCTTTCTACCTCCGCTCTGCATCATCAGTGGTCTGGAGGTTTCCTTTGACATGGGTTACAGCTGTCTTGAAAGAGTACTAAAAGATCCAAAACAAACTGTGCTCAACTATAAAATGGCTTTATCAAGCATTACCCCAACCCATTAGCTGTCTGGTGGTTTTTTTAAAATGGGGTTCAGCACATTAAATCACTGTATCATGTAGCTCCCTCAAATTGTTGATCAGTTCTTGTGAAGAGCTGTG
This sequence comes from Diadophis punctatus similis, assembly GCA_023053685.1. Classification (NCBI taxonomy): domain Eukaryota; kingdom Metazoa; phylum Chordata; class Lepidosauria; order Squamata; family Dipsadidae; genus Diadophis; species Diadophis punctatus. Next base: position 113,113,049 of record JALIGW010000003.1, on the reverse strand, counting down.
AGTACTGAACGGTCATTGAGCAGTAGCCGTGCTCTGCTCTTTCCCCTCCACAGAAAATAAGAAAGAATGGGGCTAGAGGAGATCACCCTAGATCTCAGTGGAGGAGAGGTGACCAATAGGTGATGGGTTCATCCTGTCTCCAATGGATCAGCTGACAGTACCACCAACAAGCCACGGGTTACTCTCAACATAAGAGGGAAGTATTACTATAAAATTGGAACAACTAAGGATATCTTAGCCTGATTTTACTTCATAAATACTTTATGGTCTAGAATTTCACAAATTATACTAGATTCCAATTTAGCATTTACAGTGCAGCCAAACATTGATTTTTCAACCCCAATTTTCTATACCATACTAATTAATGGTCTTTAATCTGCTACATTGAGTTTAATTCTTAATGATTAATTCTTTCAACCATCATTTTGCAATACTTGGACTGAGCTGCAAAATTTTCCGCATGTTTAACCAGTAGCAAATAAATCAAAAGAATAGTCAGAGCATTAGCTGTGTAGATTTGCTCAATCAATATTAACCCTTGTAGATATTAAACTTTGTAGATATTAAAGATTTAGGATGCTGTCTTACAATTATAGTCTCTTCAGTTAGGGGAGTTAGGATGTAGTGGAAAAATCCTGACATCAGAAGAAATGCAAAACTAAACTCATAAAGATACCACCAAACATTACAGAAAGACTCTGCTGGACACCTTCTAACACAAACAAAATAAACCATGTGTGGGGACACAAAGGAAAATCTTATTCCCTACCCCAGGGGTCCCCAAACTTGGCAACTTTAAGACTTGTGAACTTCAACTCCCAGAATTCTCCAGCAAGCTTTGCTGGCTGGAGAATTCTGGGAGTTGAAGTCCACAAGCCTTAAAGTTGCCAAGTTTGAAGACCTCTGCCTTACCCCATCATTGCATGAACAGCTTCCAAATAGAACAAGAATTTATGCCAGAATAAAACAGAACAAACTTTATTACCATCAATGATCAGTACAAAGGAAAAGAGGAGTCTGGGCACTGGGAGAGAGAAGCAGCAAAATATCCATGGTAAATGAATAAGTAGGTACATTTAAGATATTGTGGCATAACAATTAATAGATATAAAACCTGTAAAATCTATTGAGCTGATCTATTTAATTAAATTTAAAGTACAATTATATATAAATTTATTTATGTTATTTTCTACTTTACAATCCCGTGGTTGGGTTCACATAATAAGTAAGAAAAAATAAAATGGAAAAAAAGTAAATAACTTTATGACATACAATATTGCAATGGCATGCAACAGAAATTTGCTTTGATGTTTATTCATAATACACTTACGATCTTATATAAGGTCTGTGGAGCACCTTTAAACCTTTTAATAAAGTGCGGTTATCTTTTGGTGTCTGACTTGTTCATCTTAGGGCAGGGGTAGGCAAAGTTGGCTCTTCTATGACTCATGGACTTCAACTCCCAGAATTCCTAGCATGATTGGCTCAGAAATTCTGGGAGTTGAAGTCCATGAGTCATAGAAGAGCCAACTTTGCCTACCTCTGTCTTAGGGCATAGTTTCTACTCCTCCCTTTCTACACAGGCAGAGTCTTTTAGGTATGGAACCTTCTTATATCTGCCCTCCACCCAGCAGTTGGGAAAGCATTGTTACCTTTAAAAGGCCTTTTTTTAAAAAGTAAGATTTTGTAAATAATTGATCCAGTACTATTATAAATTTTCACCAACAAGCTATAGAAGTGTGGGGCTCCTTCTGGTGTTCCATGTCAGCTGTCAATCCTTATGAAAGCCTCATATCACTGTTCATTTAGATATTCAGATGAGAAGCTTTTGTTCACAAACAAATTGTCAGTTGTCTTTATATGTATCCAGTGGAAGTAATCTACTGAGTTTAAGACAATTCTGGTCCAAGGGATTAGTATTTGGACCAGGACTGAATTTCAACACTTGGCAAGCCTGCTTCCAGACTCAGGATTGCATTAGATTTATATCTGGGGGCACCTGTTATGACTGTAAGGAAAACTGATAAAATCTATTCATAGGTTGTAAAATGTGAAGATGAGTTAATTGTATTCCATACATCATTTATGTTATCATTTGGCTTGAAATGACTTAAAGATAAAATTGCTGCAGGAGAAAGTTTTCTTCCCTGTTTTCAATAAAAGTTTAAAATGGTTGTAAGCTTCAAAGAGGCACGGAGGTTGTAACATGAGTCTTTAATTTGCTATGCTTTGGAAAATAGCCCTGAGCTACTTATACTGATTAACCTGTTTGACTGTATGGTTATTAACTGTCCATTTGTGCTTTTATCTGTTGTTGGAAAATACTAATTCTTTTGTTTTTTTGTTTTTCTTAAATGATGATGTAATGCTCACTTTTGCAAAAAGATGCTAGCTTGCTTGTATTCATAAAAGTATTAGCACATCAACTACATATCAAAGAATTAAAAAAATGTCTGTGGAGTGGAGAATTTTACTAGCGAGTTTATGTAAATTTAAAAGCAGTGGAGCTAATATAGAATCTTGCTTCACACCCTAGAAACCTTGATATAGTTAGAAAAGTCCCTCTGGTGAATTAATCTTACTCCTAAACCTGTCTTCTTATATAGTGTGTGTGTGTGCATTAGAAACAAGAGGCATCTATCTATTGAGGAGCATAACCTGTTCCTCAAGATCAATACTGCTTAAAAATCAACAAACATTGAATATAATTTCAAATGTGACAACTTTTTTCCCAAGGAACTGTAATAATAGATAAATTTGATCAATTGATCAATTCACCTGGAAGCTGGCTTGTTCAGCATCAGTGATATCTTAAACAGCTCAGGGATTCAATTGTATATATAGGCACCATGCACATAACTTACTAATTAATAGGTTAACTGGTCTATAGTTGGCCAGATTGTTTCTCTCCTCTTTTTTATACAAAGATACACGTATGGCTACTCTCGTCATCCAGAATCCTGGCTTTGTAATTAATATATGTGAATAAAGAAGCTAGCACTGAGCCTGTCACTTTGGGTTAGATTTGATAAGCTCATGTTGGATCATATCAGTTCCAGGGATTTTCCCACTTTTAAGTTGCCCCACAGGGTGGGAAATCTCATTATTCATTAGTGGAAGCTAGTCAAGGATTTCTGGTTGGAAAACATTAAATTGTAAATGTACTGCCAATGCTTCTTTTTTGTCTATAACACAGGGACCATCAAACCTATCTTTTCATTGAGTCCTTTGCCTTGCTTGTGCATTTTTGGCATCTTCTTGAGTCACTATTCTTTATTTAGCATATGATGAGAACATGACAAAAGAAAAGTAAACATATACATACAATCCACATAATTATATACAAAGCTTCTACAGGGATATAGCAATTGAGTCACTATAACCTGTAGCCTTCTTATAAAGGAGACTGAGATTTATCTATCATTCTGAGTTGCTTGAGGAAGAAATAGGTCAAGAGAATGATATACCTTCTTCCAAATGCAGCCAATTGTCTATTTTAGAATCTAACCAACCATTCCCTCTTGTTTTTTTATTTCTTTTGTGAGTCATCAGATGCTAGTGAAGTCAGCTGAATTTTGTAATGGGCTTTAACTGGCTTATCCACTGTTCTAAAGCATAATAGCAAAAGGTAATGACTGCTTTAAATCTCAGAATTATACCAGAATAAATCAGTGGGGCATCTAGCTCTCTAGATACCAATATATAACCAATTGTGGAGATCATATAATCTGAGCAAAAGATATATTGGCTAAAAAACTCATTCTGAACTGAGCCTATATAATTTTAAGATTATACCTGTTTGCTAACTGAAGGCTAACTTAATTACATTTTATCTAGTGAAAGTCATGTCATGGGTCAGGGGCATCAACAAAAACAGGGGAGAGGGGAAATCCCATCCCATCTTCTCCTTCTATTCCATTCTTTATTAAATTTATATGGCTGCCTATCTTGTCAAACATGACTGGGCAATTTACAAGAATAATAAAAACAAAAATAGAAAAAATAGAAAAACTTTCTAGCTAAGTCCATTACGCTGGATAGGTGAAAAATAACTTTATAAAATGAAATCTTCAAGGCAGAACAAAACTGACATCATTCATTGAGGGTGATCTCTTCCCTTAAGATTGAGGAGATAAACAGCCCTAACCCCCTCCTGATTTATGCCACTCTACTTAAGACTCAAGCAAAGGTTAGATAACAAAACAATAAAGTATAAAGAAATTGTTAGTCATCTGAGTTTCCTGTAAAAGAAAACCCATGATTTTGCTCTTTAATGACTATCCTGCTATGTTGCAGGAGATGATGGATAATGTATTATGAGGCTCTGGCAATCTGTTATCCACTTTCACAAGGTTCGTAAGATAGCAGGGTTAAAAGAAGGGTGGATTCCAGAAGAGTCTTCAAATTGCAGCAAGCACACTTTGAGGGGGGGGAATGGCCTCTGATAATTATAACAGGAAGTAATTAATTATTTCACTGGAACAGAACAAGCTCCGGGGAGAATTGCTTCCCTTACCACATTTATCTTGTTGATCATTTACCTCAATTTGAAGGATCTAGATGTTCTGCAGCTATAACTACTCTATCTCTTCTCTTTGCAAAGATTTCAAAAGGATTATTCTGCTAATTTATTTTAATCACAGCTGCCCTATTTGGGGGGGGGGACATCCAGTCCTGTACATGTTGCCTACTCAGTAAAGTATCTCTGTCAGGTATGAAAGATCAGAACTATGTTCCAATTAAACTGATTTATTACTACTCACACCTATGCACAGGAATCTATTTAACTAACGATTAGCACCATTTTGACACTAGATAAGGATCAACAGAATTCAAAAGGGGTTGGACTAGTCCACTTGAGCGTATAATAAAGATTCTAGGCTCATTCCTCTTTTGATTTTACCCCCAGATTCTGCCATTCCTTCTTCTATATTCTCTCTTGATTTGCAGCATACGTCAAGATAATACTTACTGCAAAGCTATATCTCCCCAGTATTGTTAGGTAGGTAGGGAGGTGCAGCTGACAGGAACAAGGCAGACTCAGGAGTAACAGCAACCTTTATTTCAGCACCAAGGAACAGAACAGGGAATAAGTGGCTTTGACAGCTCCTTTTATAATGGAGCTGTCAAACTCCCAGCCAATAGCAGGGCTTAGTTTTCCCGCTTGCCGGCTGCTTGCGTCAGAGCCAATCAGGCTCGACCAGCAGCTGGCACGGTTGTAAATGCGAGGACTTAACAAGTAGCCTCTTCTATCAATCAGCACTGTCCTCTCTGCCCATATATTAGCCTATCACCAACTTATGAAAATTCCCTGCAGCTTGGTGGCTATCGCCTCAGCCTTCAAAGTTAAGAAGTTATCAGAATAAGATGCAACCCTGTTTTGGCATTACTTGAATCTGCTGATCAAATGTACCATGAATAGAGTTTGCCATTGTGCAAAATATTGGAGTATTTCCCCATTGTTTCACATTTGTTTTATTGAAGAATTACCATTTCAAAGTAATTCTCTCAAAAAAATTACAAAACTTTCTCAGAAACCTAAGCACCCTGGTGCTTTGCTAATTATTGATCTGTTGCTAATTAATTCCATTCAGTTTCCCCCTTGATGATTTTGCTTAGGCTACTATGTATGTAGGAAAAGTGGCAATGAAGAGAAGATAGGGAATAAAACAGTTCAGAACAAAAGCACATGCATTTAAGCTGGAATCAAAAAGTTCGCAAAACAAAATGGCTGGTGGTTTGGAAGTGGCTTTAATGACTTGAGCTGAATGACAAGGGAAATTCATTAAACGTGATAAGGCCCACCTAGTAGGACACATTAAATCCAGCATTTGAGATATCTGAGAGTTTCCATATTTATACAAGACTAAATTTGTAAGAGTTTTAACCTTACTTTCAGCCAAAAGATTTTCACTTCCAAAAGATATGCCTGTGCTTTGAGTAAGGACAAGGAAATATAAACCTATTAGCTCACAACCATATGCAGTTAAAATTTGGATAATAATAATTTCCAAATTGATCCCAAAATATAGACTGCTTGGTTAGCTACATGTATTTAATGTTCAGGGAGATATGCTCTGAGTGTGGCAAATCAGAATTTAACCATACGACAGCCCAGAAATGCAAATCAAAGCAGCATGACTAACTTCTGAATGTTATACCAAACATCTACCCCGCCCCATCAAACGAGCAAATAATGGAAATAGCATTCTGTACTGCTTCAGTAATGCACAATCAACCAATTGCCTCAATAGGAATGCACCAGAAAATTTGATTATCTCAGCATGACACTAAGGATGCTGATGTCAAAATCATGAAATTATAATTATAACGTATTTTCAAAAAGGAAGGTAGAGCAAAAGGGTTGCTTTATAAATAGAACATTAAAGATCACCTGGCTACTGCTCTGAATTCACCTGCCATTTGCCCTTTGATGATGATTCTTAAAAACTCTCCTGCAGACTACATTTCATCAGGAGTTAAATAAGCTATACATATGTTGAGTGATTCTAATGAGTTTTCAAGATTGTGGGCTCCGAAGTACAATGCAGGGATTTCTTGCTTAGTTTACAGCCATGAAGGAACATGATGTTACTGCCATGTGAACATGATGAATGAAAACTTAGCTGCAAACTTGTTAAAAATGAGATCAATAAAGTCCATCTCTAATTGAATGGTCAGGATATGGCTTGTGGATGCTTGATTATTTGTTCAGGCTGTTTTAATTCCAGGTTGTGAATGCATCAACAGACAAGGAAGAAAAAGTTAAAGACTGCTTTTCTTTTTAAGACAAAGTAGCCACTTCTGATTAAATTGAAAGTGTTCTTTACAGCTGACTTTCTTTTATTTTCTTGTCAAGAGATGGCCATCTTGTAGCAGATTACACGAATTGCTCTGACATCCACCTATCTGTTTCAAGAAAGGAAACCAAAGCATGTCTTGACAAACAGAATGTAGTCAGCAAATACGACTTTGGAACAACCATCTGATTCTGCAGAGATTCACCAAAGTGGGGCAATGCTAAAGAGTGCCAGAGAGGGTAGGAGAAAAAGAAAATTGAGCCTTATTATTGGTAAAGGGACTCCAGGGACAGGCTGTCTGTTTCCCTGCCATCATGATCATGCAAATTGGGGAAAAGCTCCACATGGAGGGGCCCATTCTCACACTTGCCATGTCATATAGAAATTATACTCTGTCATGCTGGTGAAACCTCCCACCAACCTTGCTAGGATTTAAGCTTGCTGTCAGCCCACCACAGTTCCATGAATAGATATTACAGTTCGACATGCCTGTGGAAATCTGGTTTTGACAGGAAGATGTTCTAAGTCATTAATTCTGAGTTAAGGGATCCTCTCAGGGGAGAAATCATGGTCACTTTATCAATTATTTCAATTTTCTATGACATCCTGAGGATCTAAAAAGCCATTTGCAGTATATATATATATATAGAGAGAGAGAGAGAGACACCCAGAACATTTTAGAAGTTTCATAGCTAGAAGCTGAATTCTCCATTACTTGCTGTACTAACAAAATGAGGATCATGGGAACTCTTTCCATCACTTCTTTATTGTATCAGGATGCCTCTATGGATTCTAGGTGGCTGAATCCATAGATTCAATCCACAAACACCATAAACTCCATAATAACATCAAAATATCACTATACAAACATCAGGCCATTTCTATCCTCCACAAAAACATACTTTTCCACATCTGGAAAGATGATATCCCGTGCCAGTGACACAAAATAAAAAGCCAGGCAAATATCTGAATCAGGGCTCATTGTTTCTTGAAACTCTTGCAGCTGCCTGATTGCCTGCTGCTTCTGCAGGCTGACAATCTGCTGGTCTCCATGCTCCAACTCTGGTTCAAAGGCTTCAGACAAAACCATTACAGATAACAATTTTCACTGCTTTCCATATGAGTGAGGAGGGGACTGATCTTAACCTGAGATGGCAGGCCATTCAAAAACAGGAAGACTGCGACCTCACTACCATCTCAACAACCTTCTGTCAATGGTCTACAAGTGAACCCAAGAAAAGTAGATACTCTCGGGAACTTTGAAATCCCCAAAGCAAAACTTTATTGGAGACACCATTTTGGTACTGAAGAATCAAAACCAACTCTGTTTTTCCCCATGCAATGCTTATATAGTTAAACAATAGCTTCTCTTTCTCCCCACCCTTGCTTAGTCACATTGTCCAATTATAAATTGTCCTTTTGCTTTGAGAACAGTTCATCTTTCTGTCAGACACTTGCATCAGTGGCCTTGGTGGGATCTTGGCTCTCACCATCCATCTCTGGAGCATCTGCATTCTTTCTCCCCTTCCCTCCCACCTGTTCTTTGGCAAGTTGAATAGCAATAAGACCTAACATTTCAAAAGCGGTTCAACCTTAACACCTTCTCCAAAAAATTAAAGTTGAAAACAGGCCATCGGATCAATCATATTTGCTCCTTCTTTCCTTCCTTTCCTCATTCAGTCCTTCCTACCTTCTGTGCACATAAAAAATTATTAAATAATTGCAAAAGTTCACATAGTTCCAAGGATATTTCATATTTGACTTGGGTGGGATTGCACTACCCTGTTCAAGAACTATCCTTCTGGACTCACATCTCCTACTAGATAATCAGGTGATCCTGGCACGTCTCAACCTCATATGCCATTTGTACCCATTCTATAAGTTCACTTATAGAAGCTTCAGCTAGTCCAGAGTGTAGCAGAGTGGACAGTTATACGCATGTCTCTATATGACTATGTGATATCTGTGCTTTGTGAGCTGCACTGACTTTTTGCTTTCTAGTACAACTCAGCCTCAGATAAGCCTCTAGAAAGGAAAGGCTTCCTCTGCCTTTGTCAGGCCCAAGGAACCAGGAATGGCATGTGAAGTTACTTTTGAGCAGCTACTTGATTGTGTCCACCTATAGACAGAAATTTTGCCAAGCTAAAGTAACTATCTGCATAATTATTGTGGAAGGTGGGTCTGCCTTCTCCTCTTCCTGCATGCCAAAGATTCCAAGCTCTGCTGTCTCTTTGCTCTCTGGGAAAGGGCTCCTCCTCTCAGCAACTTTGGACTACAAATCCACCATGTTCTTGTTCCTCACAAGAAGAAATAGAGTGTAATGGTATATATGGGGATTTTCTTGGGAGATTAGGCAAAGAGATGCTGCCTAGGGAATGGTCATAGCTGAGGGAGCATAGCCTACAGCTGCATAGAGCAAGAGAGACCCATCCTAAGGTATCAGGCTATGAAGATGATGGTGGGAGAACTGTAATTTCAGACTCGCAAGATTCTGTTAATATAGTGTAGCTTCAAAATAAAGTAGAGTGAGCTTATCTGGCTGTGTGGTATACCTGGTAAGGCTGACTTAGACAGAAAAGGTTGAACTATTTGTGTGGGGGGGGGGTTGTGGGTTTTTTTTTTTTTTTGACATAACAGATCTGAACTGAAAAGGACCAGGTAGTCAGGAGAGGACAGCAAAGAGATAGGGAAAACCCTGATCTCGTTTCCCATCTAATGGTCATTTAATTTTTTGCAACTCTGGTGTGGTATGTCTAGTTCATCTACTATAATATCATCTTCACTAACTGGTAGCATGTCACCATGGTCTAAGACAGAAATTCTTCACATGGTTTTATTTGGTTTTACTTGAATTTCCAAAGATTGAAGATGCTCCTTCTAACTTCCACCTATTACTCTGTTAAGTAAAATTAATAAAATGTATGCCAAATACACTTGCAAGTTGAAATTTTAGCCAAGCTCAAATTTTAATTTATTTTGTTAAATAAAAATAGGCAGTGTTTAGGGCTACATAATCAGGGGTGGGATTCAGCCAGTTCGGACTGGTTTGGGTGAACCGGTTGTTCCAAGGACTGGCTGACCCCGCCCACCCCTCCCCTCCCAGGAGTCTCCATATGGCCCATTTTGGATGCCAGGTAAGTGCAGGGCACATGCGGAGGCTCTGGGAGGGCAAAAAATTGGCCTACTGAAAGTACCAGAAGTCTGGAAATGGGCCTGTTTCCGGCCTCCAGAGGGCCTCCGGAGCCTGGGGGAGGCTGTTTTCGCCCTCCCAGAGGCTCGAGGAAAGCCTCCAGAGCCTGGGGAGGGTGAAAAACAGGCCTACCGAAAGTACCGGAAGTCTGGAAATGGGCCCATTTCCAGACTCTGGAGGCCCTTCGGTGCCCAGGGGAGGCTGTTTTTGCCCTCCTGGAGGCTTGAGGAAAGCCTCTGGAGCCTGGGGAGGGCAAAAATGCCCCCCCTGCTGTGGTACAGGAGGCTAAGTAGGCCATGCCCCCATGGCCACGCCCACCCAGCAACAGGGCAGCGAACCGGTTGCTAAAAAAATTCAATCCCACTCCTGGCTACATTCCCTGTCATGGGGCTACACTCCCTAGCAGAAATGGATACCAATAAATCTGACTTATCCCTTTCTGCAGCATTCATTGATTTTAAGTTTACATTTGACCAGATTTGAGAACTAAACTGTGGTTAAAAAAACATTTGCGGCTGTTGATATTTAACATTCATGAGGAATTGAGATTCAGGTACAGCAGCCAAGAACTTGTAACTAAAGAATTACCTATACAGATAGGAGATAGTGATATATTTTGGCTTTAGTTTTATTTAATTATTACATTATTTCCTTGATGCAATCTCACTTGCCATCTTCCTAAGATGGCTTATAGGCATAACAGTGTATTATTATACACAGAGGCTGCAGCGATTTTGCCCTTGACTACCTGCTGGCCTTAAAATAGCTTCACTATTGTTCCTCTCTTACTGGAACACGGAGGAAATAAAAATAAACCTAGCTAAGATTGAGATCCTTGCTTTCTCCAAATATCCAAAGCAGTGAATTTGGCAGTTAGGCAAATACACCATAGCGGAGGTTAAGGCCTTCAAATACTTAGAGATAGTTTTCCAAGTCTCTGGAAACCGAAATACTCTCTTGGAGTATATATTTCCAAACGCACAGACATCCACCTCGGTTATCCAAGCTTTTCATTTTATACTTAATGCAATTAAATTATTTTGCAGCTGACACCTGAGTACAGCTGCGGTATAGGACTTGACTTGGCCGGCAAAACAACATGGCTATGCTAGAGAGAGAACCTAAACCAATTTCAGAGAAATATTTTCTCTGCAGGGTAGCCATTGTGTTCCAAACATGTGCTCCAGTGGGAGGCAGGAGTTAATAAAGCTGAATCTAGTCTTTGGATAATAGTTTTACTTATTGGCTAAAGCTACTCCATAAGCCCAGTTAAGCTGGACTATCTGACTTTGGCAGATATTTTCAATTCTTCTTAGGAAACAGTTGCCCTAAAGATATTGAATTATTATGGTTTCTCCCGCTATGCTCCTTTGCCACTGGGAAAGATTAAGCTGAATTAACCTTAAAATAAAGGATTTTTAGCACTGAAGGTCAATCAGAATATGCTGTCCCCTCTCTCCGCAATATATTTGTAAACAATGAATTTTCGGACCTCAACCTCCCTTTGATCTGTCTCAAATAACAATCCCCCAAGCTCTAAAGGAGCTCTAGCGCTGGCTTCCAGCACTGTGCTCCGCACATACTTGTGGAGGGAAAACACAGGAAATTCTCTTTGCAGCCTGGTGCTGTCCTTGTGGCATGGGCGCTACTGAAACCACAGCCTATGTCCTCCTATACTGCCAGTTTTACAGGAACAGCTATCTTCAGATGATCACACCTCTCTTATCCGTATTTCTGGAGCATTCTGACATATTTTTTACATCATTCACTAGATGAGAAAGATAATATTGTCAGTCCAGTGGTGAAATCCAATTTTTTTTACTACCGGTTCTGTGGGCATGGCTTGGTGGGCGTAGCAGGGGAAGGATACTGCAAAATCTCTATTCCCACCCCACTCCAGGGAAGGATACTGCAAAATCCCCATTCCCTCCCCACTCCTGGGGGAAGGATATTGCAAAATCTCCATTCCCACCCCACTCTGGGGCCAGCCAGAGGTGGTATTTGCCGGTTCTCCGAACTACTCAAAATTTCCGCTACCAGTTCTCCAGAACCTGTCAGAACCTGCTGGAATTTCATCCCTGTGTCAGTCTATATGTAGCAATTTTTTTGTTATATCACATGTAAACTCCTGCCCTGGGTAGAGAGTAATAATCAGTGATTTAGATTATAAATTTATTTGGTGACCGGACTAAAGGAAATCACTCATTCACAGCTTATTAGAGCTAGCTGACAGATGAGCATGCCCATACATTAGAATTGTACAGGTAGTCCTCAACTTACAACAGTTCACTTAGTGACCGTTTGAAGTTACAACGGCACTGAAAAAAGTGACTTATGACCATTTTTCACACGACCGCTGCAGCATCCGCATGGTCACGTGATTTACATTTGGATGCTTGACAGCTGGTTCATATTTATGATGGTTGCAGTATCCCAGGGTCATGTGATCTCCTTTTGCGACCTTCTGACAAGCAAAGTCAATGGGGAAGCCAGATTCACTTAACAACTGTGTTACTAATTTAACAACTGCAGTGATTCACTTAACAAATGTGGCCAGAAAAGTCGTAAAATGGGGCAAAACTCACTTAACAAATGTTTCACTTAGTAACATAAATTCTGGACTTGATTGTGATCATAAGTTGAGGACTACCTGTTTGGTTTAGTTTTATCTTTTAACCTTTAGCCTTTAGTAGTATGGCTATTGCTTTCTATATACCTTTTGTGACCCGCCAGCAGCCCATGCAGCTGGTAGCTGATTCTGACAGCGAAGAGGCTGATGTGGAGATGCACCAGTGGCCTGTGCAGCTGGCATCCGAGTCAAACAGTGAGGAGGCTGGAGAGTGCCAGAGGCAGAGATTCAGCCAGGGCCTTCAGAACCTCCAGAAGCTCCCATCAGTGATGAGGAAGAAGAGGAGGAGCCTATTCTCAATGCACGGGCATGCAGAGCTGCCAAAAGGCAGGAATGGTTCCTCAGGAGGATGTCTCCTCGGGAGTAAGGCTTGGAGCTAATTGGCACTCCCCTAGCCTATTTAATGGATGATGACGAAGGAGCCAATTTGCAGGAAACAACTTCATTTATATTCCTTCGTGTCTTGACTCCAGAAATGTCTGATCGGCTCTTGTTCTCTCTCTTGGCATTTTTCCTGCAAATTGCTTCTGGGCATTTTGCCAACCACTGTCAGATTGCTGTTATCTACAAGACTGTTTACTCAGAATTGAGTTGTTATTTCGTGGACTCGTGCTGGCTGTTAATGAAGTTGAATTAACAGCCGGTGTTCAGAAAAGACTGCTTTAAACTGTATTTGTGTTTGGCGACTACTAAGAAAGCTCATTAGTACTTAATTAGTAAACTAAGGTTTGTACAGACTTTGTGTGTGCTGCATTCTTTGTGGTCCGTAGCTGGGGCAGAACAATACCACATTGTTTTATATTATACTATATTGTGGAGTAATAGCAGCATGGTGGCCTAGTGGTGAAGATACTCGCCTCCCACTCAGAAGGTTAAGAGTTCAATCTTAGGTAGCGACATATGTTTCTCTCCTAGGGCACAACGAAAAAATATCTGCTGTGAACTCTGGATGGTGTCTGGAAGGGCATCCGGCCAGTAAACAGTTCCATAATTGCCTCAATTTTACTCTAAATTAAAGGATTCCAGGGTCATAAAAAGGAATTTTTATTGTGAAGTAATATTAAAATATTATTATTACATAGCTTACTATTGCTGTTAAAACAAAATGTTAGTGATGCATTACAAAATTTCTCTGTTTAGGCACCCTTAGTGTCAGAAAGATTTTCTACAAATGGATGCTGCAAAAGTTTAAAATAGTCTGTAGTGCTTCTGTGAGTTTGCTTCAACATCTGGAGGCATTGCAACACACTGTTTGGGAAGTGCAGATATAGACATTTTATAATTTATGCTACATTTTTCTGTTTGCATTTCAGTTATTATTCTGTAAATTTATATTTACATTAGCATTTAAATCACAGTTTTATACTGTACTATATACTGCAACATGGTTTCCATCTTCTTAATCCTGAAGTTTTAGTGGAATTACAATTTTAAAAATTTTGTTAATTCCAAACTTTAGTTATACTCCCTTACCTTATTACAGACTAGATTGTCACAATAAGATATCGGTAAACTCTAGTCCCTAATCAAGATTACACCTTTTCTCAGTGTTATTGTACCTTAATTTCATTTTCTTGAGTGTAACTGTGGGACAGTTCATGTCTCCTCTATAATAAATGCTGAAAAAGAGGATGTTATAACAGACTCATCTCTTATGACCTAGTTTTTTTTCCTTTAAAAAAAAGATGTAACAAGTTCTGTAGAATAGGAAAGTACAATATATTTCTTTCTTCTTGGATCTGCTTTTATCTTAAGTGTTATGGATTTGGAGCACTTCAAAGCACCTTGCACATATTCCAATCGCCACCAGATGTGAAAGTTGGCTTCATCTCCTAAGTAAGGGGATGACAGAGAGTCCATTAATAGGTGCTGTAGCTGATCACTCCTGCATCTAAAAGCAAGCTGGTTCAAAAGCTAACACTAAGGAAATTCAATACAGAGTGTGAAAGTCATTCAGTGGCAATGCCAGCTGGCAAATACAAAGCTACTTTATAAAAAGCTCCCATTAAGGCTAAAACTCTGTAATTTCCCATGGTGTCTCTACATACATCTGTTGGGTGACAGCAGCCATAACACACATTTCATGCTCAATTTGTTCTCACTTGCGCCTTCTAGTTATAAATATAATTAGAGATCATCTTGTTGTGATAAAAATATTGTAATTCCCAGGATTTTTAAGGTTCATTCTCCAAAATCCAATCTGTACCTCATTGCACCTTTTGACATGCTAATTCCAATATGAACAATCTGAATCAAGATGGAAAGAATCTACCAAAAGCATTCAAGGCCACCAGTAATTCTTTGCTGAAGTATATAAATTGTATTAATTTTTATGATCTCAGTCTTATTTTAATTACTTCTCTCCCATATTTCAGCTCTAAAGCTCTCTTTAGTTCCTATGTGAAACAGTCTGCATGGTGTGGAAAAAAAATCTGCCTTTCTAGGTAATTTGACCAATGAGGAGAAAGTTGGCCTTCAATGAAAATCTAGGTTTAATAAGTTCTCTGTATCTCTCTTTACAAGTTTTCTGGTATTAAGAAGGATGGAAGAAACACTAAAAAGAAGGGGCGGGTGGAGGGAAGGATTTGAGATGGATGAAAAGATTCTTAGAACCCCTTTTAAAATTCTACATTAAGGACGAATGCCTACATACATGAGCCTTTTCTGAAAACAGCTAAACTATTCTTTGTCTCTCTTTCTATTGCCACTATTTTTCACGAGACATACATACATACATACATATTACACTATTCTATTTTAAGGTAAGCAACCTAATGCCAAGTGTAGAAAATGACTAAAAAATAATAAGCCAAAAGGTTAAAGAGGGTAGGGTAGGGAAGGGAAGGGTAGGGAAGGGAAGGGAAGGGGCTAATGTAGTCTACAACAGCCCTTTTCACTATATTTCTTCATATTCTTCCATCCTGCAGATCTTTCATACTTCCATCATGATGATAATATATTCGCTCATGCATTGCTTTTGGTTCTTTAACTTTCTCACTTCTTTCTTTCTGAGAATCTCATCAACACTACGAATCATGACTTCCTCAGTCTTTCCCCTTCATTATTCTTTAATATATTTTTCATGGGACTGAACTCTCATTCACTTCTCTACATGAGAAAACCACCTTTTCTTTTGTATTGGCTATCTAATTTTGTATTCAGTCCATATTCATACATCAGCCATGCATTATTGACTCTTTTTGTTTTACCACACATACTTTTTAAGTAGCCTATTCCCACCAAATGCAATTTAATTTATTGCTTTTCCTGCAATATCAAATTCTCATTTCCATTGAACATGTACAGAAGCACATACTTATACACTGCCATTTTTGCTTCTATAAACAATATAAACATATGAACAATATACATATGTTTCCCATAAGGGACCACATGGTACCTGCTACATTTCTATCAACATTTGCATACGTTTACATTTCATTATTCATTTGCTCATGTTCAGTAAACATTCTACCATGGTAAATACATTCATCTACTGGGTTGTTGTTGTTTTTTTACTATTTATATATAACTTGCAATCTTTCTGTTTTCCTGTCTAACGCTATCACCTTGGATTTGGACAACTAAATTTTAGGGTAAAGTACTTTGTTACATTATACAATCTAACATTTCCTTAAAATCCTTTGGATTTTGGGGAAAGAACATGGCATTATCTGCATATATACCGTAGCTATATTCATATTTGTAATCAAAATACATCTAATATTAGCACAGACATTCCTTATACATTTATTACAATTAATATAACTTTGCTTGGAATTGGATTCTGAATGGAGACACATCTGAGACTTGTTATCTGAGAGGAGTTCAAGCCAGGAGGAGTTCAAGGAAGTGGACAGGATCCTTGCCGCTGTGAGCTTAGCCACTTGTGTTCTGGACCCCTCCTGGTTGGTCAAGGCCTCCTGGTAAGTGGCATATGGTTGGGTCCAAGTAGTGATTAATGCCTCTTTGCAGGAGAGGGTGGTACAACCTGCCCTAAAGGAGATAGTGATGCATCCCTTTCTCAAGAGGCCATCCTTGTACCCCACAGTATAAGACAACTTTTGTCAAGTCTCCAGTCTTCCCTTTTTAGGGAACATGGTTGCCACACAGCTACAAAGGGCACTGGATGAAGCGGATTATCAGGATCCTTTTCAGATCCCTGCAATGTGGGGTGCCTCAGGGCTCAAGCCTTTTACCCTCCTTTTTGACATCTACATAAAACTATTGGGGGTGGTCATATGTCGGTAAGAAGTCCAGTGTCTCCAGTATGCTGATAATACCCAATTATATATCTTCACCCCTAGCCATACAGGTGATACTGTGGTGGTGCTGGCCAAGTGCTTGGAGGCTGTAAGTATCTGAATAGGGAGCAACTGGCTCTGACTCAACCCTAGTAAGACAGAGTAGCTCTGGGTTTTTGGCCCTCCAAGCCCAAATGATATTCCACCTTTGACTTTGGGTGGGGTGGCACTTCTTCAGATTGAGCTCATGTGCAATTTGGAGGTCCTGATAGATTCACAGCTCCCACTAAAGAAGCAGATGACTTTTGCACAGATTTGTTTGGTGTACGCTTTCCTGGGCTCAGACGCCTTGTTCATGGTAACTATGCCTTGGTCACCTCCCATTTGGATTATTGCAATGCACTCTAGATGATCTGTCCTGAAAGATCATCCAGAAGCTTCATTTGTCCAGAATGCAGTGGCATGCACATTAATGTGTGTCCTAGATTTATCCAATTAACACCTTTGTTGTGCAAGCTGTACTGGCTTCCAGTTTCCTTCTGGTATAATTCAAGGTGCTGGTTATCACTTTTAAAGCCCTAAAGTATATGGGACAGGACCAGGTTATCTACAGGACTGCCTTTCCATAAGAACATCTATACATCCTACCAGGTTAGATAGGGTGAGCACGCTCTTAGTCCTTTAACATTGCCACCTTAAGGGAGCTAGAAAGTGTGTCTTTTCTGTGGCTGTCTCTGCCATATGAAATACTTTTCCACCTGAGGTTTGCCAGGCCTCTACCTGCCTAGCCTTCTGAAAAGCACTGAACACCTGGCTTTCTCCCCAAGCCCTGGTGTAGAATGAGGCAACTGCCTGTTGGAAGCTTGAATGGGTGTTTTTAATGTTTGTGGTTTGAATAGTTTTTATGTGGTTTTTATGTTGTTCTAATTCTTGATTGGGAGCTTCCCAGATGGGCAGCTATATAAATGCTTTACATAAATAAAATATTCATATCTATATATTAAACAACCAAGAGGATATCACACATTCTTGTTTTACTCCCTCCTCAAGGCTGTACCATTCATATGAGTATTTCATTTTTTTCTCATAAGTTTTCTTTCCATCATTTACCGCTTCTCTTGCATTTAGCAATTAGCCTTCAACTCTGTACGCTCTCAAAACACTCCATAATTAAAGCCTATTCACTTTATCATGCATTCTCTGATTCAACGAATGTACAGAAAACTTTATTTCTTACATCCATACCTTTCTCAGTGATCTGCCAAAACTCTGGTATAAAATCTCCCTGTTATTCTGAATTTTTGCTCGTTGTCACTCTTGTAGCTCTTCAGTCAGAATTTTACCAAATATGGTGTCAGACATACTTTACAATCTAAGCCCTCTATAGTTTTTTCATTCATTTTTCCTAACAAGCTCTTGTAGGGAATAAACAATGGACTTTTTCTAATTATGAGTCACCTATGCAATCTTCATATATTCATTAAAGGGGACTTTAATGAATATGTAATGGGCTTGTAAAGATTGCATATACAGGTAGTTCTTGACTTACAGCCACAAATGGGACCAGAATTCCCATTGGTAAGTAAGATGCCTGTTAAGTGAGTCATACCAGATTTTATGATTTTTGTTAAGCAGTTGTTAAGCAAATATTGCAGTTATTAAGTGAATTAACACAATCATTAAGCAAATCCAGTTTCTCCTGTTGACTTTGCTTGTTGGAACCTGGCTAGTAAGGTTGCAAATGGTGATCACATGACTCTGGGATGCTGCAGCTGTCATAAATACATGCCAGTGGCCAGTTCGTGAATTTTGATCACATCACCATGAAAATGCAGCAATGGTCATAAGTGTGAGGACCAGTCATAACTCACTTTTTTCAGTGCCATTGTAACTTCAAACAGTCATTAAATGAATCATTGTAAGCCAAAGACTATCTATACTTATATTTTAACAATTCTCCTCTTAAATCAGCTACCTTGCAACCTTGCTATTTTGTAGGATTCACACAGCATTTATGAGTTTCTTTTCACCAATGTTTTCTTGGATATTAATATTTGTTTCATTTTCACTTTGGGTATATTGTTCCCATACAAATTGCTAAAGTGATCCTTCCAACAATCCCTTCTTTAGTTTCATCCCAAATCAGTTCTTTGTTGTTATTTTTAATTCCATTTATTGGGCCGGAGACTTCTTGTTTAACCCTTTTACCCACTTTGAAAACTATTCTCTTTTCATCTAAGTCACTCAGCATTTTCTTGCCTATTTTAACCTTTTGTGATTATTGCTGTCATTGCTTTCATTTTTTGCAACTAGCCTTTTTCTCTGTATGCAGTTATCACCTCCTGTCCTAATTTTTGCATCAATCATTATCTTATATGTAGTTTTGTAATCCATACTCCTTTTCCCTTCATAATTCCTTTTTCATACTTCCCATTAGTGTTATTCACCCACTTCCATGGTACTGTGTAACATAATTGTTTTCATTGTTTTCTCACAATTTATTCAAAACAAATAGATTTTTTTTCTAAGCAGATGTTCTCACCCTGTAATTTCCTTGGTTTCCAAATGACCCAGGCACTTTTTCCTGTACTTTCTCCTCTCATTCCCACTCATCCATTTATGTCACCTAACTAAATTGTTTTTCTTCCTTGATTGCACTCATTTAGAAGGTTGAACATTTTTCCAAAACTCATCTCACTTCCATTATCATTAGTCTATGAATTACTTTCAAACATATTTATAACAATCTAAATGGTGCCATTATAAACTTTCTGACATACATAGTAACTCATTCATACCCATTTATTCATAACAAAACCTACTCCTTCACTTCCCTGCGTGTATTCATCAACTTAGCTACACAAGATGAGACCATGTTCATTTATATCTATTATATCTTTCCCCTTCTCTATTTTACAGACACGCAATGTATATTTTTTTCTTTCTGTTTATTCATTTATTCATGATCTTTACCATTTACTCTTTTTAAATTCCAAGCCACAATCTTCTACATATGATGGGCATCACCAGTTGGTTAATAGATATTGATCTTAATCACTTACCAGGTATGTATTTGGTCAACTGAGGGTTTCACCTAAAGTTTTTTTATAATGTAGAAAAAGAACAGATTAGGTTACTAGCCTTAATGTTATTTGCGCTATATGCAGCATTCCCTGCTACTGATCAGGATGATACCAGTCAGTTTTGACTAATATACAGCAAATGCAATCAAGGGGCAATTTAATCCCAAGCATGTTCATGCTCATGCAAGCTGGAAATATAGATTAGAGATTCTCAACTTTGGCAATTTTAAGATGTGTGGACTTCATTAAGTGTTGTACCTCATGATTCTTGACAAATGTATCTTTTATTTTATGTACAGTGAAAGCATATGCACAAAAGACAAATTCCTTGTGTATCCAATCACACTTGGCCAATAAAGAATTCTATTCTATTCTATTCTATTCAACTCCCAGAACTCCCCAGCCAGCATAATCTAAACATTTCTAGCAAGTCAATGTATTGCCCCTCTACCTACCAGCTCAGAGATATATAGATACATAAACAAGATGCTGCAAAATAATCCTCCACTATTATATGACTACTATGTGCCTCAAATTGACATCCTTCCCAGTCATATTTTAAAATATTCATATGCAGGAAAATGGAGCTATTTTTACATTCTGATAGCCTGAGAATTTTGCGTAATCAAAAGACAGTGGTTTTATCCTCCTGACCAAGGAATTGGAACACTCAAGAATGTCAGAAGATTACTTTTCTCTTCTTTAGTTAGTTTAAACAAAAGTGGGGTTTGAAAAGGCCTGAAAAATATAAGGGGATTGATATTTAATTTTGTCTTTGACTTTGAAACTTTGAAACTCTGTACAGTACAGTCTTCCTTGTAACTAACACAAACTTTTTTTCTGCCTAAGCACCATGAGAAGTCTAGTTTAATCCATTTATTAAAGTAGTAAGATGGAAACCATATGCCATTTGCACACTATTTCAGCCTTTTCCTTCAGCTCGACCCCAAAAGGGCTGGCAAGGTGACTAAGCCAAATAACAATCAAATTTTTATTTCAAGAAAATGAAGGAAACATCTGAATCACAAATAAGAGCAACAAAGCCAATACAAAGAAAATGTGCATATATAATGGCAACATTAACTTTTAACACTTTTTTTAAAAAAATAAAGTAATAAAGTAACTTCCTAGAGAGAGACTCTGATCTAACTAGAGGAGCATCTCTATATCAAGTTTGACAGTCAGAATATTATTCTAAATTAGTTTCTGTTTTTTATATCTAAGCCTTATATGTAAGGCTCACATCAGCCTCACCTCAGAAGCCTGAAAAATAGCCTATTCTGGCTATTGCTCAAACAAAGTCTACACAACTGATCTTCAACCACAAAGCTGGACATGAATTTAGACTGGCTGAGAGATTGCAGCTGAGCAATTCCCCCAGAGCCCAAATCCACTGCAGGTTCTGCTACTCCAATGGGCAATAGGTAGTACTCAACTTATGACCATAATAGACCCCCAAATTTCTGTTGCTAAGTGAGACATCTGTTAAGTGATTTTTGTCCATTTTACAACATTGCTTGTCAAAGTTGTTAAGTGAATCACTGGAGATGTTAAGTTAGTAACAAGTTGGTAGCTAACTACAAGTTAGAAGTTAAGCGAATCTTGCTTCCCCATTGACTTTGCTTGTCAGAAGGTTGCAAAAGGGGATCACATGATCCTAGGACACTGCATCTCATACATACATGCCAGTTGCCAAGCATCCAAACTTTGATCACATGATCCATGGGGATGTTGCAATTGTCATGAGTGTGAAAAAATAATCATAAGTCATTTTCTCCAGTGCCATTGTAACTTTGAATGGTCATTATATGAAAGGTTGTAAGTCAAGGACTACCTGTACTTGAATATCAGCTGAGCCCTTCTGAGTATGAACATCTCAGGAAGGATTTTCTCCGAGAAACCTATTGTCCACGTTCCTAGTAGGCATGACTTCATACATCTTTGTTAAATTTTCCACAGATGCCCTATACTTTTCCTGGACCTTGGATTTGAGGGAAGGCTTGAGGATATTTCCTGTTTTATCCAGTCCCCAATTTGCTTCTTCTATTGTCATAATTGGAACAGTCTAACTTGGTAAAAATATATTGCTGAAAGATAATAGCATCCTGTCACCTAGGAGTAAAACACGCTAAAATTAGTGTATTCAGTATGTGATATATGAGCATAAAAGGTCACTTTGCTTCCATTTCATTCTTCTAGAAGACTGTTCTGTACTCTTAGTTTGTGTTCATATGACTCATTCAGCTAGATGCCTCAGTTAGCAAATGTGCATGTATTACTGTACCTCCAATATATGTTATGTTATTCCTGAGGTTATAGAAGTACTGTGTTGATCTACCCTACAATAGATAGGATGTATGTGTGTTGTAAACCCAATACTGGCAGACATTTAGATTATGAATAACTTTCACTTCCCAGCAGTCCACACTTAACAACAATGCCAATTTTAAGGATATACAGCATTGGATGCAATTTTGGGAACTGAGCAAGGTGGATCATACAGTGAATACTTAACTACTGACAAAAGGAAAGGCATTACGTTCTTATTCATGCAGATGTGATTTGGCTTTTTTTGTCCTTTATGTGATTGTAGAAGATGCAAGATCTGCTTTTGGGGAGGGGGATGCTCACACATGTAAAAATAATATAGAAACATACTCATGAGAAGATTGTCTTAAAACAGCAAGACAATTGTATTGTTTATTTGTGATATGCTACTATGGCTCTCACTCTAGTTTTCTTCAATTCATGCAGTTTTCTGTCTTCAATTAAATTGCAGAGAACTCCACCCCCCTCCTGTCCCCCATAGACCCTACAAAGCTGTAGATTTGCTATTGGGTTTTTAGTACCAAAATACTAATTGTTTCTTTGTACCATATTTGAGAATCCATAAAAAAAACAAGGTTCAGTGAGGCTTCTGACAGCAACCTGGACAACTGTACAGAGAAAATAGGGTATCATATCCTGGTTAAATTTGCTCAGTATCAATAACTCAAACAATATATAACTGAGTTTTAACAAATGAGGAGAAGCTGAGCTTAGTAATAAGGCATATGCGTAACGCAAAATCAGGCGCTGGGATCAACAAATAACAATCACTGAGCAGGCAGAGTTGGGATAGACATGACAATCATAATAGAGCAGCCTCAAATCTATTGTTTCTACATTTCCCAAATACTAGAAGGTATAGTACAGGGGTGGGTTCTAACTTACCTCGCCGCCAGTTCACTTCCTCCCGTGCCACGTGGCTGCATGCGCATTGCACGTCACATGGCTGTGCTGTGCGGGCACACACACATTTTGCACGCAAGCATGCGCAGTGCCAAAAACTCATCTTCTGTGCATGCACAGAAGAAAAACCCAGCAAAAAATAGCCAAAAAAAAGTGCCAAAAAAAGATGGCGGCGGCCACGGACCGGCACCGACAGAACCAGATCTGTGATGTCACCACCGGTTTACTACTGGTTTTATAGAATCGGTCCGAACCAAGAGGAACCCACCTCTGGTATAGTAAAATACATCTGGAGGTTCCATGGATTATGGAAGGTTGTAGATTACATCAAATCAGCACAAAGTACCTTAATTTCTTCATATTAATTTGTCAGATACAGAAGGCATTTATAGTTTAGCATTACCTAGAATATATAATCACCATTTGTGACCATCACTGCTGGCTTCTGACAAGCAAAGTCAGTGGAGAAGCTGGCAGAAGGTTGCAAATGGTGATCATGTGACCACAGGAACTTTGCAATTGTCATAATTGCAAACTGGTTGCCAAATGCCCAGATCCTGATTATGTGACTAAGGGGACCCCATAACACAGTCACAGCTATGAGACCAGATTGTAAGTCTCCTTCAACATCATAATAACTTTGAACTTTGAACATGACCTGTATTCTTTGTCCCCAATCTTGGTTTCAACAGAGAATAGGTCATTCCCTTAGCAAAGTACAACTGGTGTCTAAAAGAATGTTTGTATCTTGTATCAGAAACAAAATTTCTAAAATGTTTAGAGAAATTAAGCTGGTGGGATGGGAGGTATCTAATTATTGTCATTGCATGAAGGTAAGCATTATGTCCCCAGAATATAATTTTATCACCAACTAAGCATTTTAGCTTGTTTTGGCCTCAGCATCTTACCTAAGGAGTTTGGGTTAATTTCTCTGCATTCATTGTTTTCAAACTTTATTCTGAGTTCCAAAAATAATGAAAGATGAATGGGAGGTGACTCTAGTAATCTAAAGTAATTAGCTTAGTCTAATACTAGCAAGTAATATTAATTTTTCATTATTTCTGCTTGTCAAGTGACACCAGGGCTGATGGAGAACTTCCTAAAGGAAGTTAATGAAAGGTTAAGACCAGGATCTTTTGTTTCTATAGGCCAGATGCTACAAAAACCTTTCCCTTTTTGCTAAGGAAATTCCTTCCTGAATTTTTCAAATTTAGCAGAGTACAACATTCCATTTATTTGCTTTTAAGAGGAAGCCAGGATTTGAAGGTGGCATGAAAACCCTGTTAAAGCAATTATGATCTATAATGAAAAGAGAAGAAGAGTCTACTGAGAAGGCTAGGGAATAGCATTCTTTGGGGTCACAGACCAGTAAAATACACAATTTTTCAAATAAATATATAAATGCCATATAAAATACAATTTCTAAAAAATAAAAGTAAAATATTAATTATAAGGTCTGTCAATAAGAAGACAAGAGAAATTAGCATGCTTATCTGATATTAGGAGCTTAAAATTCATATAATTTGACAAAAGACTGTCTATAAAAATATTTGTACAATCCTTAAACATTAACATACTATTCTAATAGACCACTACTTTAATATACTACTGAAATCTTTAAATTTTTGAACATTGAAATATTAAAGTTGAAACATTTTGATTAAATAGACATTTTATTGCATTCGTTATTAAGATTACAAATCAGTGAAATCAATATGCTTCTATAAATTTAGTGCAATATAATAATATAATATAATATGTATAGTATAGTATAGTATAGTATAGTATAGTATAGTATAGTATAGTATAGTATAGTATAGTATAGTATAGTATAGTATAGTATAGTATAGTATAGTACAGTATAGTACAGTATAGTACAATACAGTACAATACAAGATAAATATACAATATATTCTAAAATACTTACCTAACTATAGAGTTGATATTCCTGTATTTCTGTATTTGGCATATTATTGAACAGGATTTTGTTACATGCCAGTTAATTTTGGGATCTTTATTTTCAAGTAAATATTTTATAGAAATACCATCTGGAGCAATCAGAATATTTTTCATCAAAAGGGCTAGCAAAGTTCATTGAGTATGCATAAGATACATAGGCATCAGCACATAAATATATGGGCAAGTAGTTCTCAAATCACATTCCCTTCATGGAGAGAATCTCTATTTACATAGGGAAATTTCAAAATATATGCTCTCAAGGATAGTTGATAGGAAAGGATCAAAGCAAGCAAAAATGAAAACCCAGTGATACTTTTGAAGATATTGGGTTGTTTGGGAAAATATATACCAAGTGACTAGCTACCATGCTTGCAAAAACTCTTCTTTGATCTTGTCTGTCTGCTTGTCTACCTATCTTGATCGGTTTGTTTCAGGATATTTCTTACATGGTCATATTCAATTTCCAAACCCATTATAATACACCAATTTCTGTCCTACTCTAATTTTCCGGAGTGCATGGAAGGAATCTATCAGTACCTGTAGGGCCAAGCCTTGAAATACAGAACACATGACATTTCCTCACCCAGGTCCAGTACCAACTTTGAACTTGTCTGCATCAAACTGTAGTGCAGCATTAGTTTTACAGCTTGCCACTTAAAAGACTTTTCTTAGAAACCTAGAGTAGATAGATTCAAGTAGAGATGTCTGCCTTGCGAGCTCTGAAGTTGGGCTAGAGGTGTTGCTACAAAGAGCTTAATGGCAGCTGTAATATATTCACTCTTTTATGTAGAACAATTACAGAATGGCTGAACTGTTTTATTCTGCCTCCTGGGTGGCATATAAGAAGTGAACCTCTCCATTTCCTTTTAACCAAGATAATACAAGCACATCATGAGCTCAGATTTCTTCCCATTCACAATTCAGTACAGTCTTTGGAGTCTTTTTGAGAAGACCATAATCTTAATTTTGTTGCAGTTCAGTTGTAAATGCTAATAGTCTAGTTGTTCAGGCACCAGATTAGAAACCTGAAGATTGTGAGTTCTAGTCCCACATTAGCCATGAAAGCCGGCTGGATGACTTTGGGCCAGTCATTTTCTTGTCAGCCCAATTCACTGCACAAGGTTGTTGTTGTGGGGAAAATAGGAGGAACAAGAAGTATTAACTTCATATGCTGCCTTTAGTTATTTATATAAAAAATAAAGATGGAATATGAATAAATAAATAAACCAGAACAGAAGGATAAAGAATGAAAGTCCCTCTTTAGCACTATTGAGGTCAGTGATAAAATCGTAGCATTTATCTGCATAGAAGAAGTCATAGGTCTGGCATTTAGTTCATACTTATTTCCTGTGCTGCCTATCAGCTTGGGTTCATGACTATGATTTGAGTTCAAAGGACCAATCACTAGGCCAATCTAGTTAATTTCTCCCTGTCCCTGTTTCACTTTTGGCTTCTGTATAAGGTATGGACTACAATATCTTCCTTTCCCCATTGGTATGACTGTGGGGCCAAGTTAGGATGGGGGACAGAAACAGAAGACTCAGGGCACCATTGCATACTTGATAGGCAGTTGTCCCTTAAAGGGACCACATCCAACTACAGACGAGATGAATATATCGCAGCAGCCCAAGGCAGGTCAGTTTGCTTCTCTTCCTTGTGGTCTTGATTTATTGCATTTGATTCCTGACGGTTTGATGTAGCTGCTGCTGACAGAAGCATTCATTATCCTGCCATCTGTGCTTTTGATTGCTCTGTAGTGGAATTTCATCCTGCTTTCAAATGCATTTGGGTTATTTTGGGCCAAGTAGAAGATCCCTTGGGGTATGTAACAGTGGCCATTCTAATTCTGTTGTTATGCCCAAGCCTACCGCTATCTTAGATATAAAGGAAAAGGCTCTGGATGTGAGCCCGGTGCAGCTGTGGAAAATGGGAAGACTCAAAAACCGATGGCCTCCTTCTTTACTTGTGTATTTCTGGAATGGTTTATTTTCCTGAACAACGTGGGCTGCCAATTCCTGCATTTGCTGAATAACCCAAAAGTGGCAACAGGGCATATTTGCACAAAGTAATTTCTTTGCTCTCTCGGTTTTTTTTTGTATTCAGCTTCTTTATCCATTCTTTCAAAAACATTTCAGATGATGGGTTTTTAGGTCTCTGAAACAAAGCGGTACAAACAACAATAATAGCAACAGTAGGAGTTATATATAAACAAATACAGCTTACCCACCTCCTTGTTTCCCCTTCACAACGCCTACCACTAAGCCATTTGCCTTGAAGCTGGAAATCACTCTTCTTTCCAGCCATATTTTACTTGCTTCAGTCTGTTCCATCATTTTTCTGGAACTAGCAGAGAATTGTTTTAACCTGCCTGAAATATTTTATTTAAAAGCTTATTTCCAATGAAAATTCATGATTAAGTCAATTGTATGGCAAAAACTGAATGTGACAAACATGGCCTTGGAAGACCCAGATAGGTTTTCAGCCCTTTTTCAAAAGAGTTTCTTAAACCTGCCTTGCTAGGCGCAAAGTCTTTTGGCTCTTATTATTGCCACCCTTCCACTTTTACAGAGACTGCGGCGGCTGCCTGTCTGCCAATCCATTAGTCCGTAACAATATTTCTGACATCCCTGGTGTGATTGTTCAGCTTCATTGTAACTTGCTTTCATTTTGCTGCTGTCATATTCTTAACTATCTCTCCTCCCCCCACAACCCATATCTCCTTTATTGAAGAAGATTCTAATTTTATTACATATATTTAGGGGAAATAACACCACCCAAAGACATTCATGGTATAATAAAGAATCCGGAAATCACTGGAGGTAGGAGAAAATATCTGGTGGGATAATTGCACAAATGCACACTGACATTTATAAAGTATCTACAGGCTCAATGCAAACGAGAAAGAATAATGATTTAAAGAGCAGATGGTAAATCATTTAGAGACTCATGTAGATTAGGAGATCAAAATAGCTTTTGCACATCACATATTAGTACAGCGCTTTTAGCATTTCCTGAAAAGTTTTCCAGAAAGCAAAATCCCACTTACTAAGTGTCAGAGTAGAAACCAGGGACTTTGAAGGCGCTCTATGTAATGTTGAGTTCTTCGCCAAGAAAGCCCAGCAAGTCATTTTGTGTGAGTTATTTGCTGTGAAGGAGTGTATTACATTTGAGTGATATTTCCATAAAGAGAGGGGAGGGCGAGGGCGAGGGGGAGCGGGAAGGGGGAGTGGGAAGGGGGAGCGGGAGGGGGGGAGGAGGAGGAGGAGGAGGAGGAGGAGGAGGAGGAGGAGGAGAAGGAGGAGGAGGAGGAGGAGGAGGAGAAGAAGAAGGAGGAGGAGGAGGAGGAGGAGGAGGAGGAGGAGGAGGAGAAGAAGAAGAAGAAGAAGAAGAAGAAGAAGAAGAAGACGAAGACGAAGACGAAGACGAAGACGAAGACGAAGACGAAGACGAAGAAGAAGAAGAAGAAGAAGAAGAAGAAGAAGAAGAAGAAGAAGAAGAAGAAGAAGAAGAAGAAGAAGAAGAAGAAGAAGAAGAAGAAGAAGAAGACAAAACTGGACTATAACAATGGATGGGAGAGTGGTTTTATTGGTAGAAAGGGGATGGAATGAAAACAAATGGGGGACAAAAAATAACAACGGAGCATTTCTCCTGGTGCTCCTGCAAAATGGGGTAACCAAAACTTTCAATGGGCATGAGTACCCTGCTCTATTAGAAAAGTCTGGGAAGTTTGGGATGTTTTAGCTTGAAAAAAAGATGACTGAGGAAGGACATGACTGAGAAAAAGTAGAGGGAGAAGTTTTTCTCTTTTTCTAAAAGCAAGGGGCAGCTAATTGGAAAGACAGAAAAGGGCAGGGAGTCTTAACTTATAGAATTCATTGTCACAAGATAATCCAAGGCAATAACTTGGATAGTTTTAAAGGAGGATTGGATAAATACAAGAAGAACAGATCTATCAAGAGCTATTATCTTAAAGACTTAGTGTTCTCAGTGCCTAGAGACTCTCGGATCTGGAGAGAAGAGAGGTTAACCCTGGGAAGTCAAAAGTCAGAAATACATTAGGGTTCTCTGCCACACCACCATTATTCTATGATGGGCAGGCATTATCCATCCGTTTGCCGCCTGCAGGTGGTTCTGGACTTTTGATTCCTGCTGGATCAGCAGTGGGAAGCTATGGCTTGGCATACAGACACCCGCAGGGACCATCTGCTCCACTGCAGTGGCCAAACCAATTCTCTTTATCAGGAATAAACTGCTATACCTCCAACACTGTTCAGGCAGTTCTATAGTAGCACCAATGTTGCAGAACAGCCACCTGTGGAGATGACACTAGCTCCTGACCGGTTCAAGGTAGACTCAGCCTTCCATCCTTCTGAAGTCAGTAAAATGAGGACTCAGATTGTTGGGGGCAATATGCCGACACTGTAAACTTCCTAGAGAGTGCTGTAAGCAATATGTAAGTCCTATTGTTATTGTAATTTTTTAAAAGTAAGCCACCAAGAAGCTTTTGGATTGCAAAGGCATAGAACTTTAATAAATAAGATTAATTTATTGCCTCCAGCCTGGCAGCCGCATGCATTCAAATGCCCGTTGCAGGGGAAGAAAGGAAGAAAGATGAGTATGTCTCTATCTCTTGCTATAAGCATGCTGGTTGGGAATTCTGGGAGTTGACATCTACATATCTTAAAGTTGCCAAGGTTGAAAAACATTGTTCTGGATCAGTAGTGGGATTCAAGTAATTTAACAACCAGGTCTTCCTAATGACCGGCTGGGGGGCATGGCTGGGGGGGGGGCGAAGCGGCGGTGGTGATTCCAGGAAGCACTGGGGCAGAGACAAGCAGCTGGGGCTCATTCTCCGGCACATGTCTTGCTGGATCTCGCTGCCCAACAGTCAGGGTTTTAAAAAAGATTTTTGCAGCAGGAAATGACGGGCAGCTATTTCCAGCCTTTGTTGGTGCAGCTGGGCACGACTTGGTCACTTTGGGAGCAACCTGCTCTCTGCCCTGAGACACTGGCCAGCCGCGGCCGCCGCCTCCTCCTCATTGCCTGCCCGTTGCCAAACAATGGATGCTGCAGAGACAGGATGATTTCCTATGTAACATTATGAGCCCCTTCCCCAGCTCTTGGGCTGACAAAATAAAAGCCCATTTAAAGATCGTGACTGCCTGCCGAGCCTGCCTGGCACATGCTGGCAAAAGGAGGCTGGGAGGGGGGGAAGAGAAGGGCTGATGGAAACCATTTTCTGCCTCCAATGGGCTGTCTGTGCCGCACTGGATCAGGATAGGGAGGTGGGGGTAGGAAGCAAAAAGCCCACTCGGTCTGCACTCACCAGCTCACCAGATGGCGAATCTGTCTTCCAGCTCACCCAGTTCGGGCATAGGGAGCTTGAGGGGTAGATTGTGCACCCTGAAATCCATCTGCTGAGAGTTCATGCTCCCCACATTTCCCATGGTGACAGCCCTTCATAGAGGAAGGGGAGCGGGGGAGATTGGTCCACCTCTCTGCCCGGGTTTCTCCTGCTAGATTTCAAGCTCCAAACCATTGCTGCTCCTCCACCAAGCCCGGCTCTGGCTGCAGCTGACCATCCAGACTCCAGAGGCCACCAGCGGACTTGTTAAGGAGGAACCCAGCCATGTGTTTTCCAGCCTGGGCTGCTTGGAATGAAAAGAATGCAACATGCTGCCGCTAAGCTCCTGGATTCCCCGCATGAGCGCTGGAAGCCAAGTCGTTCCCTGGCTGCTCCAGTACTCCTTCCCCGCCCACTCAGCCCATGCTCTCCTCTCCTCTCCTCTCGCTCCAGGCACCAATTCCCCAGTGCCCCAAGCACGAAACCCCCCCAAAATTTTAAGAATTAGAACCTCAGGGAGGTGAGGTGCACAGATCTATGTCTCCCTCTAGGACTGGAAATGTCTGCCCTCTGCCTCCTCCTCCCCACCACAATTAGACTCCCTTTCTTCCAGTGCTCATGCAGGTGGAAGAAAGGGGGGCACGTGATTGAGGCAAGCGAGCAAGGGAGCCAGAGAGAAGGAGCCAGAGAGCAGCAGTAGCTGTGTTGCGGGCATGACTCTAGGCACCAGCCAAGTCGAGCAAGGCAAGATAAGGAGTGGTTGGGACTCCTGAGAGGGGCAGGGCAGGGTGGGGCAGGGCCAGCCAGTGGTGGGATTAGCCCATTCTCCGAACTGCGCAAAAAGTTAACCACCAGTTCGCCTGAACCTGTGTGAACCGGCTGAATCCCACCTGTGCTGAATTAAGCTGTTTCTTGGATTAGTCCACCAGGCTTCTCTTATATTCTACAGAGAAACAGAGCCCATCCCTATGGGAAAATAACCCTACAGGCCTGGTTAAACCTGTGGTTTAACTAAACCAGAACATCCATCTATATTTGAGAAAACCTAAGTGAACTTCACATTGTGTTTTGTAAAACAATGAACATAAGAAATGATTTTGTTCTCTGCCCCCTCCAAGTGACTTAAAGCAGGTTTTGATAGATCTAAACCATATTTTAAAAAAAGAATGTGTGCTTGCTGCTAAATTTTGGTGTTGCTGCCAGCTGGAACCAATTCCAAAAAAGAGAGAAAGAGAGAGAGGATACATTGTTTCTCAGAAAACACACAGCTCCTGCTGTGAATGAATTAAGAGCCGGTGTTCTATTTAAACGTGCCAGACTAAAAATACTGTTCAGGAAAGTGAACCACTATGCAGTATATCTTTAAATGGCACAGGAGAGATACTAACAGATCAGGAGAATTTTTTAAATAAAACTAATATCTGTATCCCTTCTCAACCCTATGGGTGAGTTGTTTCTTTCTCAGCCTTGGGTCTTCTACCTGAGGCCTGGGAGTTTGATGGTTCTGCACAGTATCTTAGCTGTTCCTAGCACTGCACTCTTCTGGAGAAAGAGCTCAGGTGTTGTTTCTGGGATCTGTTGGAGTCACTCTCCCAACTTAGGAGTCACAGTCTTGAGTGCTCCTACCACTATTGACAGCAGCTTTGGTTTTTATTTTTCATATCCTCTCCAGTTCCTCTTTGACGCCTGGCATTTCTCCAGTTTTTCATATTCCTTCTTCCTGGGATTGCTGTCAATTGGCACTGGTACTTTTATAATCAGCACTCTGTTCTGCCCTCTTGTCTATTACTACAATGTCTGGTTGATAGTGGAATGTCTCTTTGGATCTGGAAGTCCCACAGGATCTTGGCCCTGTTATTCTCCACGACTTTCTGTGGAATTGCCTATCTGGACTTGGAAAGGTCTAGCCTGTACATTGTGCAGATGTTCCTGGACACAATTCTGCAGTCCAACTTTTGAGGAAACTCAATCTTCTGTGTGGTTATGCATGACATCTCATTAAAAACTTTCTTTCATAAATTGAAACCAGTCACATACCTACCAATGATGAAAGAATAATATCAAAGTTATAATATAACAATAGCCTAGTTACAGTATATTCATTGAATATTTAGACAATATATATGACATACCTCCTGCAGTTTCATGCCACAATGTAAAAAGCTTATTTTCAGTCTAGATGCTGATAAGACTCCCCTATGGTACCATAAAACGGCCGAGTTCTCATCTAATTATTTCTCTACATCTTTTAGCCCTAAAACCAAGTTTCTTTTATACCTATAGTAAATTTGCCAAAATCCATTTCAAATAAGGTTTGATAAACAGTGGTTTTGAAACTCTACCTTTACTTTCTATGAAAATTAACATTAATTTTTCAGCATTAGATGTCCATTTCTAAAGTATCACTTTTTAATTTCATCATATGAAACTTATCTGATACTACAAAATTATTTTTAGCTTGCTTTAGATTGTAAGATATGAGTTTATTAAAAAAAGTATTTCTATAAAGGAATAACTCCATTTTAAATGTGTGGCTCCATCTTGATTGAAATTAGAGTATGTTATGAAATATTGGACTTAATTTTTCTATAAGGCAGAGTGTTAATGCAAATTGCTGTAAATTTTAGTTCCTGAAGTACATTTTTAATAATGTGTGTGTTGATGTGAACAGTATGGCTTGCTTTGGAAGATATTCTGGGAAATAATAAACATTAGCAATGTTGTGGGTCAGATCCTGTTCATTCCATATGCAGGACAGCCTTAAGCTGAATTGTTCATTTTTCTGCCTCCATTAACAACTTCCAACAAAAAGCGGAAATAAGCTAGATTTCCTTTTCTTTTCAAGATTAAAATAAACCCAAGATTGTAAGTATGTTAGAACCCAGAATTCTACTGAGTATTGCATATGCAATTATAAAGTTACATGGGTGGACTTACAATTTTGACATTTCTAGTCCAATATTGTGTTTGTTCTTCCTATTGTTTAAGCATGACCATTCAACTACCATTAGACTTCCCAAGAGTTTTTTTTAACAACACAAATCTAATTCTACCGAAGTTCTGGGGTCCTATTTGCTTTCTTCCATTTAAGATATATAGATACAGGATTTTTTTGTCCACTTTGGTTGCAATTTTGTGCCATATTTTAAGGATGTTTTTAAAATTAGCCAAGTGTAAATGGAAAAGTAGCACAATTGGGAAAATTGTTTTAAGGCTCTTCTTATGTCTTAATATTCCTCTCCCTTTTTTCTGAAAGACGAACATATTTTGTCACCTCCAAACTTTTTTTTCCTTTTTTTACATATGCAGATTCTGCCTTTCTTAGCCATTATTTTTATTGCAATTGGAAACTGCATCAAGAACAAAATTGCATTTTATTTATGAAAGGACTAACATGGAGAAAAGGTTTTAGTGAAAATGTAGCTGACAGCTAAGTGGCATGGATAATTCAGAAGTGACGAGGATGTGAAAATAAAATAGTTTCTGGAAGAAATACATTTTACAGGTCTTTAAAATCTGTCTGTATTGAGCTATTAGTAACTTTTTCCAAAACTACTTCCATGAAGCTTCTAATTCTCATCAAGAGTTTTTACACTAGTTTACAGAGTTTCTGTGTAATCACTTGCAAAATATCTATATTCAGAATGATGAATGGTGTACATATACTGTATTTCATCTGAAGTCAAGAAAACCCCATAATTTTATATGGAAATGCTATACTAAGCATGAGAGGTATTCTTGGAAACTATTTTGGAAGGATGACTTGAACCTGAACTTGATAAATTTCATTGGAATTCTTTGTGACAGGGAATGTTTTAAAACTATGTTCCAACATTTCCTTAAGAATTAAAATTACAGTATATAACTTGTAATTACAGTACCTTACTTACTTCCCTCTCTGGTGGTAATGACCAATTCATCATTCCTTTTGGTTAAAAGTTTGTGAAGAAATTAGCAAGATCATCGGACAATTTTGACAATGAATCATACAGGTGGTATACTATCCATTTTTCAGAAGAAATTGACTCAACTCCTCTTATTAGTTGCTACAGGTATGCCAATTGTACAATTGAAGTACAACTTTCCTTAGATCAATGGCATTTTTAAGAAATTGTTTTGGCCAAAAAACCCCAAAACTTTTAGGGAATGCTGTAATTAAAAATAGGCTTATTAAAATCTCTCAGCTCTGCATTACAGAAATATCATTCAGGTTGGAAATATTAAACGTTGATATTTAAATGATTTGTCTTCCTTGATGCTTGTTTGCTTAATAAAAAGTCAGTTTAAACACATGGAGGTAGAATTCTTTTCCTGCTTTTATATCAAGAAAGTAAAAGTAAATGTTGTTTTCCCCTTGGGGAGCAGTTGCTCCCCAATGTAGTTTTCTCTACTGTAGGGATTTCCAAATAAGTTTATGCAAGAAAAATTCCTAGCAGGTCGATTCATTTCAGCTTCAGTCAAGAAATGCAGTGGAAAATTATCCATTGCTGGCATTTCACTCCAGTCAGATTGACACATCTATATGTCTCAATTATTGTTTTTCAAAATTATTTTTTCAAATGTTGGAGAGGTTCTCAAAAGGGGGGGAGGCATTCTTTGATTTGTGGTAGGCATGCAATAAAACTGTCCTGTCCTTTCAACATAAACATTTTGGGTGGATCAGTATCATTACTAAACAAACAATTGCATACTTCCCAGAGTTAGGCTTTCTGTATGGGGTTCTTACAGGACCAAATGTCAAGCTTAAAAATATTATTTATTGGCTGCTAAAATAATAGTTGCCCAACATTGGAAAACTCTAGATAATTAAGAATCAGATTAATACTGTAAGACCTCTTCAATTATCACATTAAAATGCAGATAAAATTAAAATAATGATACATCACAGGTACAAACCTAATTCTACCAAATCTGGTTTATCTTATTATAGTTTATTTCAATAAGAAGACTATAATATGATAATACTTTATCATATATGGTAAATTGGCACTTATTCAGTACCTGTCTCTTTACTCACTTTTAGTAGATTATTTTAATATTTTAATATCTTTTTTCTCTATGCATTTTAAATTTATATTTATTTAATTGCTTGATAATGTTTGTTAATCATATTCAATTTAAAAAAAGTTGTATTTATCAAGTTGAAAACAAAAGTATAAGTGGAAAGAATGGGAAATACTAAGTCAGTGAATATAGAATAGAGGATTTTAAAAAGCCAAATGAAAAAAATAAAAATAAAACATGCTTATTTAAATATACATTAAAACAAACAAACAAACAAGCAAGCAAACAAACAAACAAACAAACAAACAAACAAACAAACAAACAAAGTAATTTAGTAACTCCCTGGAAGATGTAGCTTAGAAAAGAATGCACTAATGCAACCCTTGCACAAACTCATGGACAAACATTTCTAAAACATTGCCTGTATTTATTTTCTTCTTTCCTCATGTTTCCAGACCCAGCTCTGTTTTTAAATTTTTCTTTTTAAATTCTGCTCTTTCTTAGGCAAGGTTTCCATTAGAAGCTTCTAGGGCTTGGGTAGCCATGTTAATAATAAAGGAGATGCCATCTAGAGGTATTAGTGAGCCCTGTATCCCACTGATTGTTATACTTAAGCCCTTCCCCTACATTTCTAAAATAGGCCATTTACTAAAAATCAATGACTGCTTATCACATGAAAGGAGCAGAGTGTTCAATGTATCAGAAACATCAGAAAATCTATTCTAAAAATATAAAGGTAGAAATGTACCAGTCTAAGTGTAGTGTGTACTTAATATTTATTGCTTAAAAATCAGGTCCTCCTTAGCTTAATGAACCCTACTCACAAATAAATGTGTATATAATTGCAGCCCTGGTTGATTAATCAGGATGAAGCCATTATAATTACTGAGTGTAAGTTTAATCACTGGATTGTGAATTAAGCACATGCTTGTTCTTCCTTTTTATAAAAAGCTATTTTGTTCTGGAGGGTTATATTAATAAGAATTTTAAAAAAATACATATTTAGGATAGCCTTACCTAATACTGAAAAATTAATGTTGAGTTAAGTTACCAGGCAAGTTTGGGAGTTGGATTTTTATTTACATATGCTTAGTGAGACTATTGGTAGGAAGAATGTGAAGAGTCTAAGATAGATGAATTTAATCTGTTCCCAGTAGACTGCAGGCTGAAATGAACAGCTTGAATTAGTTATTCTGCTATTGCATATCTGGGATATTAGAACTTATTCAAAATCTGAGAGAACATAACTACTAATCAGTTAACTGGTCAATTAGTTTAAAAGAGAAATGAGCCATTCGGTTGATTTTTCTGGTAGCCCTTGACTGCAGCAATTGGACTCTGACAGGCCAATCTATGAGATAAAACTATTCTGAATGAGCAATCCTTAGTTTATTAAGCTAGGAATGGGGGGGGGGCATACATACCAGTAATTATCCATCCATTTCTTGCTTTCCCTTATGCATTTGCATGTCAATTATAGTATCTTGAAACCAGCTCCTAAATTCAAAATTAGAAATTTTGATTTAAATTGGCTTATTCACTGGGACTATATAGAATACAGAGGCTCTGGAGAATGTCAGGATGCTACATTATTGCTGGCCAGACTATTATCCAAATAAAGCCATGCTCATAATGGAACCATCAAATTGGATCCCACACTTGGCAAATTTCATGGCTCTTCAAACTCTTGATAGAGCCTTCTAAGATACCAATCAAATCTCTCTCTCTCTCTCTCTCTCTCCCTCTCCCCCTCTCCCTCCCTCCCTCCCTGTGTGTGTGCACGCATGCACGCATGCCTTCAAATCAAACCTGAGTCCATGCAACATTTCTACAGAACATTTTCAGATGAGCTTTACCATTGCCTTCTTTCTAACTCTGAGAGTAAATGATTGGTCAAAGTCATCCAGTTGGCTTCCATGCGTAGGCAGGACTAGAACTCATATTTTCCTGTTCCTAGTTCAATGCCTTAATCATTAGACCAAAGTGGCTCTCAGTTTGCCTTCTTAGGTGCTCAAAATTACATCTAGAACCTTGAGAAATATAAAAGCATTGTTCCAGATTCATGCATTTTTTCAGTAAACATAAAGGCTTCTTACCTTTATATCTTTTGTTCACATTTCCTTTTAGCATAGAAACTTCTCAGGAGAGATTTTAAAAGGGGGCTGATTCTTTTGTTGGCAGATATTGATTCAATAAATTACATCACCCAACCTATTTTTTTCCCCTCTATTATGTCCCTGATTACATGCTTGGCTGGTCTGTACTTAAGCAAGCACAATGGAATAACTCCTTGTGCTTCTTACTCTCCTCTTCTTCCCCTCTTGTCTTTCCTTTCCTTGAACTTTTCCAATATTCTTTTCCTACAAGAAATTCTGAATTTAGAAAAACGAAGGTTTTAGTTTTATACTGTCTGTCCTAATGACCATCCTTGAATTCCATTTCCAGACGTGTCAGTTTTTTCACATCTAAGCTTAATGGAAGTTTTGCTTTTCCACATTCATTCCTCCGCCTTATAATGCAAGATGCTAGTTTCTTAGATGATAGAAGGGAATTGTTTAAAAAAGGACATACCATTTTTACACTATCAATCTCTTCCATGTAAGGAGCCTAAAAGAAAAGGAATTAGATTACTGCATTAGTTTCCTGGATGCAGCAAAATTCTATGGAACATAATACTGCTGCTCTCTTATTGTAGACTGCACAGCACTCTGATCTTCACCTACTTTGGTAGTGACAGCAGCAGGTATATTGTATATAATGTATACAAAGTATACATTGGGAAAAGGCATATACAAATATCCATCTATCATCTATCTATCTATCTATCTATCTATCTATCTATCTATCTATCTATCTATCTATCTATCTATCTATCTATCTATCTATCATCTATCATCTATCTATCTATGAAAAATATGCATACAAATGTATAAACATTTCCATAATAATTTTTATTTCTAAACATAGTGGTCTCCTAATGAAAGACAAGAAAAAAGAGAAACGAAGGAAAACTAAAATCAACAGATTTGTTCATATCTAGTATTCATTAATATCTGGTACATCTGAAAAATTAGACAATGTCTCAAGAGAAATTGCAGACACTCTAGATTTTGCTCTAATGTTTGACAAAGGGGGAAAATTTGTTCACAAACATTTTACTATCCATTTAACAGAAAGATGATAATCCTGCTATCAGTCCATTCCTAACAACTGTGATATGTTAGACCCGTGATGGCGAACCTATGGCACACATGCCAGAGGTGGCACGCTCTCTGCTGGCACACGCACCATCAGCCCAGGGCAGCTCTCCATGGCATTTCTTTCATAAACTTCTGTTTTCCTGCAAACGACGAAACAGAAGCTCACGGAAAAAAAATCTTACCTCTTGCCGCGCTGCCAGTATTGGGATGCCCCGCCTCCCGCAGGGCCAGCTGGTCTTTGGGTTTCTGCTGTGCATGCGTGCATGTCCGCACATGTCCATACATGTGCACATTCATACATGTCCATACATGCAAGCACACATGTCTGTGCATGCATGCATTTGTGCATGCAGACCTTTTAGTTTGGGCATGCGCACGCAGTTTGGGCACTCGGTGTCTAAAAGGTTCTCCATCACTGTGTTAGACCCTAACTGAAGTTGGGGGTTGTTCTATTCCCAGAACAGAGGGTCAATGACTGAGGCAAGCCAGGCTTAAAGGCTAACAGTTTTTTATTTCTAACATTCAATGGCTACCAGGTTGCCAAACGCGGCAGCTAACATGCGCGTTCTCTCAGCTGATGGCAACAGCTGAGGTCGTGTTTGACAGCTCCTTTTATACTGAGCTGTCAAATAGGTAACCAATCAGAAACTAGTATAGCGCCCTCTGTCGAGGTTGGACCTGAGTGAAAACATAAGGACATAACACTCCTTCCCACCTAGTGAGCGCATGCAGAGTTGGCAAGGTAGGCAGGGCAGCGTTGGACCCACTCGGATCGTCTTAGTGTGCCTTCAGTGGGCAAAGTGTGAGGCTGGGCCTGTTCGGCTCTTGGATCCAATGGGGATTGCATCACTTCTCCTGCTGGCTGGGCCCTTGTCGGACTGTAGTCAGGATCTGCAGGTAAGTCTACCGCTTGCTCCTCGGGTTACTCGTCATTGTCGTGAGAGGCTCTGTGAGCAGTATGTCTGCTGGCGTTGAGCTGGTAGGGATCCTTGTCGGGACCCAGTCATGGGGTAGCCATGTTGGATTCTTTTTCCACCCTCGTAGCTGGTTTAGGTGCTGCCTCCAGACTTTGCCATCCTCTAGTTGGACTTCATATGAACAAGGCCCTGTAATTCTTACTATCGACCCTGGTAACCATAAGGGGCTCCCTGCATAATTTCTTACATAGACCCTGTTTCCCATTGCGAACCCCCTTAACTCCCTGGTAGATTCTAAGGGTTTTTCCGGAGCGTGATCAGGGTGGAATTGGTCTAAAGTGGTTCTAATTCTGCGGCCCATTAACAGTTCGGCTGGGCTCATGTTAGCTGATGGGCAGGGCGTTGTGTGCTGAATGAACAGATATTTATCAATCTTCGATTGCCAATCCCCTATGCCCAGTTTGCTCAATGTGTCCTTGGCTGATCTGACTGTTCTTTCAGCCAGTCCATTTCCCTGAGGATGGAATGGAGCCACCAGTGCATGGCAGATGCCCAGGTCCTCTAAGAATGTTACGAAGGGTGCGGCAGTGAACTGTGGCCCATTATTTGAGACCAATAGATCTGGTAACCCATGGGTTGCGAACAACTTTCTCAGGGCTTTAATCACAGCTTCAGAGGTTGTAGAGGGCATTAGCATTACTTCCACCCACTTCGAGAAGGCATCTACCACTATTAAAAATGTTTGCCCCTTGTAAGGGCCAGCGAAGTCAATGTGGATACGTGACCAAGGAGCCCTTGGGTGTTCCCAGTTCTGAACTGGGGCTTTCGCAGGGAAGGGCCTGGATTCCTGGCACAATTTGCAATTGGAAACCCAGCATGTAATATCTAAAGGAGCCGAGGTGCCATGGTGGCACAGTGGTTAAATGCAGCTACTGTAGGCTACTCCAGCTGACTGCTAGTTCAGCAGTTCAGCTGTTCAAATCTCACCAGGCTCAAGGTTGACTCAGCCTTCCATCCTTCTGAGGTTGGAAAAATGAGAACCCAGATTGTTGGAGGCAATATGCTGAACTCTGTAAACCGCTTAGAGAGGACTGTAAGGCACTATGAAGCGGTATATAAGTCTAAATGCTATTGCTATTGCTAAATCCATGTTGGGCCACCACGCATAGCTGTGGCCCAACGCTTTCATGTGTACAATGCCAGGGGGGCCATCATGCAAAAGGGACAATACCCCATTCCTCAAGGGGCTTGAATGACTACCCGGGCACCCCAGAATAGGCAACCCTGCTGGGTAGACAGCTCATGCTGGCGTGATTTGTAGGGATGGAATTCTTGGTCCACCACCCCTGGGGGCCACCCCCTTTTCACCTAGTCCAATACTTTTGACAGTACTTTGTCCCTGGCTGTGAACTTTGTGATGTCGGCTGCTGTGATTGGAAGTTGTATAGTGTTGATGAGTAGGATAGTTGATGCCGGGGCTGGGTCTTCCACAGGAATGGGAAGTGGGCAGCAACTCAGTGCATCGGCATGGCAGAGATTCTTTCCCGGTCGATGTGAGAGCGTGTAGTTATAAGCAGCGAGAAATACAGTCCACCTGGTTAGTTGAGGAGATAGGATTTACGGGATTGTCCCCAGCTATGATTCCTAATAGAGGCTTGTGATCTGTCACCAGGTAGAAATGACGCCCATAGAGGTACTTGTGGAACTTTTTAACCCCGGCCACGATTGCCAATGCCTCTTTATCTAATTGGCTATAATTGCGTTTAGCAGGTGCCAGTGTCCTGGAGAAGAACGCTATGGGCGTTTCAAGTCCAGAGTGCAGTTGGTGGTTAAGTACAGCTCCTATTCCATAAGGTGAAGCATCACAATTAGTACTAGGGGCGAATCTTCTCTATACTAAATGAGGATGCTGTTAGAAGTTAGCAAACTTTTGACAGCTTTGAATGCTGCTGCTTCTGTCTTGCCCCATGACCATTTCGCTGATCGATGTAGCAGGTGGTGTAAAGGCTCAGCTAAGGATGCCTTGTGGGGTAGGAATATATTATAAAAGTTCAGCAACCCCAAGAACGCTTGCAGCTCAGCCTTATTATTTGGTGTTGGTGCTTGCTGAATTGCTTGAATTTTAGCCTTTGTGGGGTACAGACCAGCCTCTTCCACAAGATAGCCTAAAAACTCCACCCTTGGCACAGCAATGTGACATTTGGATTTCTTTAGCTTCAGCCCGGCATCTTGCAGTCGATTAAGTACTGTGCGAAGGTCACATTAGGTCAGCATGGGTGACTGCTGACACCAGGATGTCGTCAAAATAAGGCACGATGCCTGGGATGCCCTGCAAAAACCTTTCTATTAAACTTTGGAATATGCCTGAGGCACAACTGGCCCAAAATTGGAGCTGGCGGCATTTAAAAGCCCCTCTGTGGGTGACTATTGTCTGGGCTTCTGCCGTATCATTGTCTATGGGTAGCTGTTGATAAGCTTGAGCTAGGTCAAGCTTTGCAAATACTTTCCCATTTCCCAGTGAGTGCAGGAGGTGCTGCACCATAGGGACAGGGTATGTGCTTTGTTGTAATGCATGGTTAATTGTGCATTTATAATCTGTGCAGATTCTCACTGACCCATCTGCTTTCATGGGGGTGACAATGGGGGTTTCCCATTGAGCATGGTTGATTGGCTCTAATATACCCTGTGTAAATTAACTTATCCAGTTCTGCATCTACTTTCGGCCGGAGAGCAAATGGCACTTGTCGCAGCTTGAGACGTTGGGGAGCTAGTTGGGGGTCCAAATTGAATGATATAGGTGTCCCGCTTGTAACTACCCAGGGATTCATCAAATACCCTAGGAAACCCATTGGCCAGCA
Organism: Diadophis punctatus similis; assembly: GCA_023053685.1. Lineage (NCBI taxonomy): Eukaryota > Metazoa > Chordata > Lepidosauria > Squamata > Dipsadidae > Diadophis > Diadophis punctatus. The sequence goes on along the minus strand of JALIGW010000003.1, from coordinate 113,070,590 downwards.
ATTCCATTTCGGGGCTGCTATTGATATGATTAATTCCCTTAATTCTCAGACCCAAGGACTCGAACCAATCTAAGCCCAATAAACTTGGTCAAGGTCCACTTACTATGATCAATAGTAGCTTTCCTTTAAATTGTTTAAATGACACCTGAGATTTATAGCTTCCCAGAACTGGAATAGCATTCCCCTGAAAATCTCTCAATCTTAGCACGCAGGGTTTCAGCCAGCTTTTAGATATTTTAGGCACTATCTTCTTTATTGAACTCCAGGAAAGGATAGACATGGATGACCAAGTGTCTATTTCCATAGAGCAAGGAGTTCCCTCAATGCTAACCATTAGGAATATTTTGTCTTTTATTGTGTGGGCAATTTGATCTACCACTGTTTCTATTAGGTCTCTTAATACCAAGAAACAGTCCTCACCTTGTCTATACTGCCCTTTGGTCTGCCTCTTCCTATAACTCTGGTCTAATTGTGGGCTATTATCTGCTTGCATCCCCCTACAAACCCTTGCTATATGGCCTTTTTTTCTGCACCTGAGACAGGTCATGGTTTTGAATCTGCAATCTGCCCTAGCATGCTTCCCACCGCAACCTGAACAGTTAGGTTGTACAATTTTGGGCTTACTCTGCCGACCTTTGCCTTGCCCAACCTTCAGGAGGTGCACCTCATCGTCCTCGTTAGGCGTGTCTTCTGGGCTGGCTTCCTCGTGGTGGATGCCGAAGGGCTTTCCTGTGGGTTGCAGGTTGGATTTGTTTTTAATTTCCTCAGTAGACTTGTTTGACAGTTCGATTGCTCTGGCCTTGTCTAGTGCTGTCTTGAGCGTCAATTTGGTCTTGGCCAGGAGGCAGCGCTGTATGCGAAGATCTCTGACACCGGAGACTATTTGGTCTAGGAGAACTTCATCAAGGTCTCAGAAGTCACAGTACAGGGTGGCTGCCCTGAGGGCTGCCACATAGTCATTAATTGACTCGCCCTCCTGCTGGCTCCATCTGTGAAATGCGTGGCGGCGGGCTATACGGGACAGGGCTGGCACATAGTGACTTTTCAGCTTGGCCATTAAAATGTCCCAGGGTACTTCGTGCACCACTTGAGGTGTGAGAAGTGTGCTGGCAATTTCTGTGTCACACAAGTTTAAGAAACACGCTGTCTTTTGACTGCTTGATAGCACAGTGTAGTCATTATCCAACACGAAATATTTAAATCGATTGATGTACAATTCCCACGTCTCTGTGGCACTATTGAAAACTGCTAGCGTGGTCATGGACGCCATTCTGAGGTGATTTGTCCACTGTCTCTGAGGAATATTTCTTTCGCCTTCCTTTGACAGTGACGATCAGCTCTTAGTGACTCAGCTCTGAGAGGTTCAGTGATCAGTTTCAGCTCTCTGGTGCCTCAGTTCAATGATCCCACCTTCGTCGCCAGTGTTCTATTCCCAGAATGGTGGGTCAATGACTGAGGCAAGCCAGGCTTAAAGGCTAACAGTTTTTTATTTCTAACATTCAATGGCTAACAGGTTGCCAAATGCGGCAGCTAACAGACATGTTCTCTCAGCTGATGGCAACAGCTGAGGTCCTGTTTGACAGCTCCTTTTACACTGAGCTGTCAAACAGGTAACCAATCAGAAACCAGTATAGGGCCCCCTATCAAGTTCGGACCTGAGTGAAAACCTAAGGACATTACAGGGATTATGTTCCTTATAATAAGCAGTATGATGCTTTAGAACAGAGTTGTCAAACTCAAGACACGGAGGCTGGATCCAGCCCATGGGGTGCTCAAATCTGACTTGTGGGGCCGGTCTGGAAATAGCAAAGGAAATAGCAAAGGAAATAGCAAAGGAAATAGCAAAGGAAATAGCAAAGGAAATAGCAAAGGACCAGCCTGCTGTGCCTCTGCTAGCAAAAACGAGGTGTGAGGGCCGTGCGCGGCTCCCGCTTGCCCCATTTTCAGCCTGGATAACCTCCTGCACCACTCTGCCGGCCAAAATGGGGTGTGGGGGCATCTGTCCTGTGTCTCCCCCCCCCTGGCCACCCCACGGAGAACTACAATGTTGATCCGGCCCTTGAAGAAATCCAGTTTGACACCCCTTCTTTGGAAAGATGACAGTGACCTTAGAAGTCTAAGCTTCTACTCAGCATGTTAAAAGCCCCATTCTCCAAACAGTAGAACTAGGTTTATAAAGCTAAACAAGTATTAATTTGAATTAATATGCTCCATGTGTATTTAATTGTGTCCCTTTCATAATTAATGATATAATTAATTTGACTGCCAAGATACATGATATACCAAGCAACTAGAGTAAGATGAAAGTCATAATACAACAATAACATTTTGAGTTTCAAAATGAAGAGGAACTATGGATAAGCCATATGGATAAGCCACAGCTAGGCCTCATGAGTTAAACAAACTAGTTTATAAACATAGGATTTGGAATCACAAATTTAAAAGTGAAAGTCTTCTTGAGCCATGACTATTCCAAGGAAAATAATAAACGTGCAAAACAGGAGAAATGAAAGCTAGTAAGAGATGTCACTTTGAAGATCAGTACATAATCACCCTCCAGGCCCTGCTCATAATAGGTTCAAGAATTCCTATTATATCTAAGAGCTCACCTCTGCAGGTGTTCTTCCAAGAAACAAAAATTGCTACACATCATGCAAGATATCCCAAAACAGAGGTTCTTTTGTTGAACTGCCATGTTTGTTGAAATGATGATACTGGCCCTCTTTCAATAAATAGTGTTATCCTATGGAGTAGTAATTACAGTATTGGATTGCAAATGGGAGACTGGGATAATTCAAATCTCCATTAAACTTTAAAGCTCACTAAGTGAGTTGAAGTCTGAGCCAGTCACACTGTCTGGTTGTCTAACCTATTTCAGATGGTGATTCTAAAAATAGAAGCATGAACACTGAGAAAAACCAAGTCATTGCTTTTTCCTCTTTGCGGAGAAAATGCAAAATACTAGACAACCTGTGACCCACTGGGTCATTATTTCAGGCATTGATTTACCTAAACAGAGAAACAGGACAACCCTGAGTGGGCAATAAAGCATTGGGTGTGGGACTGACTTCCAACTTTCCTTGTGGCAAGTTGGCAGGAAGCATTTGAAAACAGTTTGTCAACTTTCAATCCCACAGGAATAATGGGTCCTGGCAACAATTTTGCCAAATTCTTGAAGAACACAGTGCTGTCATCACCTCAGAAGATTTCCTGCTGCCCCCTCTTGACTTGTGGGAAGCTGACAGGGAGCATTTTTCTTTTCATATATAACATAGGCTGGTAAATTTGACCAGCCTGTGTTACATAGGAAAAGAAAAAAATAATTGACCACTTTTTCTTCCATTTTTGCACACTATTGTTTTGTTTTGTTATTGTTGTTAGGGTTGAATGTATGTTTTTGTTTTGTTTCATTTTGTTTGTTTTACTGTTTTGTATTTTATTTTCTTCGATAAAACAATACATTTAAATTTTAAAAAAATAACATAGGCCATAGTTTCCCCTCCCCTCATGATCCTCAGCAGAGCCCCAGTAAAGTCTCCTCCTCAGCTGACGTGCAGAACTGCCTGTCATTTTGCTAGGAGAAGAGGGAATCAAGTGAGCCAGTGACTGTGAAGAAAACTGCATCTCTTCCTCACATTCCAGTGTGTCCCCAAGGATCACTTCCCTCCAGGGAGGAAGAAGGCTCACTGATCAACTGCCAGCACCCTCCAGCCAGACTACCACACTAGTAGGCATCCAATTTACTCCCCCAATCTTCCCTCACCACCTACCACTATTAAGAGATTTCAAATGTTAACCTTCTTTTCTAAGCAGCCAATAGCTACTAATCTCTCAGGCCTTGCTACCAGCTCATATGCCTATGAGAATTATATGAACTTTGTTGATTGCAGCCATATGGCAAGGTGATACCATGGATTCCAAATTTTGGACACCTTTTGTAAGTTAGCCCATCTGAAGTACCTTGGTTCAAAAATTGTTGGCCTAAAATGCCTATTTCACCCAATTGAACATTACATTCAAACAGTTACAACCGTTTTAATAATATATAGATCGTCAGGATGATTTCAGTGATCACCAATTGACTGTCTATGGCCGTGATGGCGAACCTATGGCATGCGTGCCACAGGTGGCACACAGAGGCCTCTCTGCCGGCACACCAGCTGTTGCCCAGCTGAGCTCCACTGCGCATGCCCACTCCCGCCTCCCGCCGGCCAGCTGATTTTCGGGTCTCTGCAGCACTGTTGTTTAATCAAAATGCAGTTAAAACACTATACAAGCCATCAAGAATATAACTATATCCAACAGGAACAGGAAGTGCATCACAGGAGCAGATAGAGGTAAATCCTAGAGAGGCAGGAAATGCATCACTGAACAATGGAGATGAATGCTAGAGAGGAATAAAGCTGCATACAAGGCCGACATAACACCTGTAACCGAGTAGGCATGCGTGGGGCGGGGAAAGCGTGAGGGGGGAGCGGCGCCCCCACGCCCCTTTTTTTTGTCCCAGGAGGCTTCAGGGAGGCCTGCTAGGCCCAAAATGGGGCACAGGGTGTGTGCGGTGGCCCCCACGCCCCTTTTTTGTCCCAGGAGGCTCCAGGGAGGCCTGCTAGGCCCAAAATGGGGTGCAGGGGGTTGCATGCGCATGCGCAGGGGGATGTGGCGCAAATTCTATTATTGGTGTTGGCACATGGACACGTGCTGTCCTGCGCGTGCGCATGCTTTTGACACGCAAGGACAAAAAGGTTCGCCATCACTGGTCTATGGCATGATCCATAGGAAAAAGATAAAACACTTAGGCATTCTAAATAATAGCACAAAAGAAAAATTGGTCATGGAACTGACCAGAAAGACAGTCTTGAAATATTGAAATTAATTTAACCTGGCATTCAATAACTTGTGCTGAAGGGTGAATCAGGTTGAAACACATAGAAACCATGTGCATGATAATATCAAATGTCATTTGTATACAAGTGGAAAATTACTAAGGAAATGAAATGCAGGCACATTTGATTTCTCAGGGTAAAACTTCTAAAAAATGAGGATAAAATAATTTTGAAAGAGAAATAAATGATTAAAAGCTAAAAGCTGGTTAGAGATATTGTGGGACTTTGAGAGGCCACTTGTCCACTGTAGGAAAGTAAACAAATTTGCTTGTAAGCTGATAAATTATTTGTATTTATCTTTAGTGCCAAATATGTAATATAAAAGTATACTTCAACTGACTTTCAGGAATGCACACAGCCAAATAAGGGTGAAAAGATGAAGTTTCAGGCTTACTGATCTAAAGCAAGGCATTAAGTCCAAATAGTATTCAACTAAAAGTTCTCTATCATACTGAGCTACAATACAGTAATTAAAGTTACTGTTTTCTTTTTCTGTAACAGATGCTCCAGTTTTTCTACTTATTCTCATGGAGCTTGAGAGTTTCTTTCACGTTTCGTTAATGTTCCCTGGCATATTCTATTTATAGATCAACTAATTTTGTGTATCTCTATCTATTAGGCTTCCTGCTATCTGTCTGCAGATTCTCTGACCAATTTGAAAAAAGTCCGAAGAGAAATTACCTCATGATGTCTTTCCCCAGGCCTTTCATGAAGTTACAGAAGTGAGGGAGAAAGAAGAAACAGACCCAGACAGAGATGGTTGCACAGGAAAGGCTTTTTAAGATTCACACATATCCTCTGGCCACTTCAGAACTCAGCAAGTGCAAAAAACTTCACACCTCTTATGAAATTTGAAACATTTATAAAATTTGGAAAGTGCATTTACTTCTAGCAACTTGAATGAGATATGACAGGACATTAGGCAAGATCATTTTCATGTAGAGTTTAAGTCCTAAAAGAACTCAAATGGAGAACTGATGATCATCTGAAAATATGTAACAACACCCTCACTTATTGAATCAGAGGACTAGAAAGGTGGTTTTAAGAAGGAATGTATAAGCTACCTTACTTAGGTCAACAATTTTTTTTCTAGATAAATACAAGGAAAGCATCATAAAAGACAAGTTTGTTAAGTAAATATAAGAACAAGCGTTGCTGAGGAAAACATCAACATGGCTTCTCCAAAAATACGTTTCTCCCACTGATCTTTTAAAGTAGAACAGCAAATTTAAGACCTGCAGTAATCCAGTCAGTGTTAGCCTGACTTTTCAAAACGTTCTGAGCAACATTTACAATCCCAGCAAATAGTAGTAGTAAAAAGCAAAAAAGGATTTCTGCCCAGGAAGCAATGCAAAGAATATTTCTCCCCTCCTTGCCAACTGTATTGACCCTTAGTCTGTTTGATGTAATTTGATGTATTAATAAACTATCTGGAGTTAGGAATTATCAGTGTGATTGATAAAATGAACAAGGCACAGCATTAGAAAAAATCACTCAGACTTAAAAAATAAGCATGAAAATCTCCTGATTTCTTTATCCACACAGTGCACGATTGTATTCACCTCTATCCCTCTCCACTCCTTACTCTTTAAACAGTTTCTAAACCTTTCCAGTCCCTTGATCATGTGGATTGCCTTTTCCAGTTCTTCCTTTTTCAGGTTCAATGACAACTGTACCCAGATTTATAAGATGTCATATCACAAATCTATAAAAAGGCAACACAATAGTGGCAGTTTTATTTCTGTTCTTTTGCAAATGATCTGCAAGGTGAAGCCTCCCATTGTAACGAAGATAAAGGGTTCTGGTAGTTCTAAAACCCTTTACTACCAGTTTGCGTGCGTGATGCTTCTGTGCATGTGCAGAAGCACCCGAGCGGGTAAGTGAAGCCTCCTGCCGCCAGCGCTACCGGTTCTAAGAACCGGTCCAAACCGGGAGCAACCCACCGCTGCTTAATACCACTTTCATTATCAATCACTGTTCACTTGGAGTAGGGAAAACTAAGCGTTTTGCCCCAATCTCCATAGTTTGACATGTGCTTTGATTAAATGGCATCGGCCATTTTATCTCAAAATTCTCATATCCTGGATCACCCAGTGAAGCTGAATGTTAGTGTTGGTGGAATTGGAATACATAAAAGAAAATATTTCTTCTCACAATAATGTGTGGAATGCGTTAGCACCAGAAGTCATGACAGCTACCAACTTCGATCACTTTAAAAGAGGATTAAACACATTCACGAAGGTTAAGGCTAGCCATGGTTACAAATCATGTTGAGTGTACATTACCCACAATATTAGAAAGAGTAAGACTGTTTATAACATTTGTGGGAAATGCAACAGAAGCTTTCTGTTCTGTTCCCATTTTGCTTGTAGCTCAGCTACGGTAGTTGATTATTGTATGGGACTTTGGTTCTCATCAAACACAGCTCTTTTGATATAAATACTGATCTGATTCCTATCTGAATATGGCTGTGTCACATCCTGCAATGTAAAAACAAAAATGAAAAATGCAGCGAGATATCTTGACTTAACCCCTGTAGCGCTCCTCCCCAATCAATTATTTCAAAAACAAAGCAAAACTCCCTGAGCAATATCTACAAGTACCAATGGAGGGAAGATAAGATAGATCTCTGTACTTACATGAATAAAATATACTTTTTTATTGCTCAACTTTACACTGGAAATTACTCAGCATGCTACTTACAAGTCCGGTATACAGTGGAATATATTTCTGAGAACTTGTTTTTAACACAGGAAATATTAATGTGGCATATATTAGTATTTTTTTCTGAAATGTAATAGATGAGATAGTCTTCTGTATTTCATTGTCCTGTTTCTTTATTACACTACCACAATGTATATCTATGTACATGCATGTACACAAACATGCACGTTTTCTGATATCCAAATAGTGGCTAGTAGCTCAATGCTTATAATTCAACAGATACAGTAATACAATAAATGCTCATTCCTTTCAAAAAAGGAATAGGAACTCCTATGGATTTTTTTTTGTTTTAAACAAAACCAAGACAAAACTAAAATAAAGTTATAATTTCAAGGACCACAGCATAGCAGGGGAAAGACAGAGAAAGAAAGCATATAAGATTTCTTTCTTTTTTAATGATTCTTGATTGGTAATGCTACTGTATGATGCAGAGAAGGCCTTTGACAATTTGAACTGGGCTTTCTTATTCAAGGAGGATATGAGTTTTGGAGAAAACTTTATAAAATAGGTAAGATCAGTTTGCATTTGTCAGAAGGTACAAATAATTGTTAATGGAGATCTAACAAAACCCACTGAGATTAAAAAAAGAAGAAGAAGACAGGGCTGCCCACTGTCTCCTCTCTTCTTTATTTTAGTTCTTGAAGTACTGAATAGAGATATATGTCAATATGTAAGGATTGTGGGAGTAAAGATTAAAAAAGAAACTTATAAGTTATCAACTTTTGCAGGTGACTGTGTTCGTTCTGGAAGATCCTTTAAAGGAAGTTGAAATATGAATGTGCAAATAAAAATGGTACATTAGCAGGTTTCAAGATTAATAAACAGAAGATATTAACAAACATGTAAAAATAGAAAATCAAACAATATTGATGAGTAAAATGGGTTTTAAGACTGAGAAGAAGGTAAACTATCCGGATATCACTATAACAGATATGAATTGTGTATTATTTCAAAATATCTATGTTGAGATATGGAATAAAGTTTTAAATGATATGTTAAAATGAGAGAAATTACGACTGTCATTGCAGGGGGCAATTTCTATGACAAAAATGAATGCCTTGCCTAGATTGATGTTTTGTTTCAGACAATACCTGTTTTGACAACTGATCCACCATTTAAATAGTGGCAGAAGGATATATCTAAATTTGTGTGTCGGAAAAAACACGAGTTAAGTAAGTAGAAGGCATTAAAAGATGCAAAGGAAAGAGGAGGATTGGGTTCACCTGATTTGAAACTGTATTTTGCAGCTTGTTGTTTTGTTTGGATGAAAGGCCATTCTTTCATCTGCTGCTGAGAAATAGAAGGCTTTTGGAATTAGAAGGACATGACCTGAGATTTGGGTGGCATGGATATTTATGGTACAATAAAGTCAAAGTTAATGTGGATTTTAAAAATCATTATGTTAGAGGTATTGAGAGTATTGAATAGATATAAAGATTTTACCCAAAAACACCTTTGTAGCTTTCTTCACAAGAAACATTTTATAGACAAGACCAGCTGCTGTGGCCTAGAGGTAGAGCTCTTGCCCCACAATCAGGAGGTTGTGAGTTCAATCCTAGGTAGAGGCAGATGTAGGGTCTCTGCTTGGGCAGGGGGTTGGACTAGATGACCTGTAAGGTCCCTTCCAACTCTGTTAATCTGTAACAAATATAGGCAAACACAAATGGCTAACTTACAATGAGATACTAAAAATTTGTCAAGGGGAATATAAAACAAAATCATGAGAAGAACTAGTGGCAGAGGAATATAGTTGTTAATGGTACTCTTATTTACAATTATTAGAGATTAAAAGTAGACAAACAAATGTATAGTTTTGAACATTGGTAAGACTGAGTTTGAAATAGAAATGTGCAGCAATGATGAACATGTGATTGCTAATATTGTATAAACATTTACTCAAATTTGAAACAGAAGAATAAGTGCAAGAGTGTATGATAAAGTGAGCTAAAACCTCAGTTTAATTTTATTTTATCCAGATGGAACAATGGAAAATATGTGATTGAAAGAATTAAAATTTAAATCATGTTATCATCTTAAAGAATTTTTTTATTAAATGAACTACTGTTGGTATACATAACCAAAGAAACTATCTAGAATGTATAAAGACACTTCAAATGTATGTTGGAAATGTGAACAAGATGGGGACATTTTATCATGTTTAACAGATATGTAAAAAAGTTGCAAATTTGGATTCAAATACATACACTGATTCAGAAAATAGTAAAGATTAAAATATACAGTTGAGACCAGAGGTTTTTATTTTGGGATTGATGGACAAGCAATGGAAAAAAGTTATAGGAGTTTATTTTCATACAAGAAAGCTGTGGAAAGATTATTGTATGCACAAAGATGAAAAGCTTCGGCATTACCCACAGTGCAGGAATGGTTGGCAAGTTGTTGATGGAACTTGCTAAGATGGTCATACTAACTTCTTTGATCAGAGAAAATACAATATACTGTATATGTTTATTATTGACTGGAAACTCTTTATAGGCTTTTGGGGTAAAACAGAAGAAAAGAAACTTATGATTCATGGTTTTGAGAAAGAAAGAAGAGAGATGTTATAACCATAGGAAGAGGTACTGTACTTATGGTGGCTATAAAGAAGATTGGAAGTTACTTCTTTGTTATCTTTTTTCCTTCCTTTCCCCCACTTTTTTCTCTTCCTTGCACTTTTAGTTTTCTCTTTGATTTTTCTTACTTTATATTGGTTTGCATTAGTCTTCCTTTATTTTTTTTTAATAAAAATTATATTTAAAAAAGTAGTTGATGTATTACACTTCTGTAGACTAGATTTGGCATTGTTCAGCTGCCTGTTCAGCTGTATTTCCAAACAAATAGTTTGGGGGGAAAGGCTCCAAAGTATTGATTTTTAAATGAATAGCTCACTCTATCACTATAGTACCCTCAGGCGCTTGCAAGTTTTTGCCTCCATATACTTTTTTGTGCTTAATTAATGGATCAAGGAAGGAAATCAAATTAAAACAAAACAAAGAAATATTGCTTTTAAATGTTTAAATCCCTAACCTTCCTGGGGTTCAAAAAATATTTCCTGTATTAGTAGACTTTTCTAGCTCTCAATTCTAACTTACCCCAAGCCCAAATGCCTTTCCAAGTTGGAGACTGTTTATTTTAGATATAACTGATAAGACAGGCTTGGCCAGTTTTATATGGTGTGAAAAGAAGGAAGACTATTTTTCCAAGAGAAGAGCACTGATGTTATCTAGTTGGGTAATGAAACGTTGACAACTGAACAATCAAGCTCAGAGAATACCAAAGACTCCAATTTTGCTAGCAAGCTTCATTTCAAAATGTTCCCAAGCAATGATTCTGAAAATTCTGGAATCAAAATTTGAGGAAATCTGGAACAAACTTCAGGATTGGAGTGGCCAAGCAAGTCATGGTGGAAACAATATCCTGCTTTTCCAAGCACAGACTAAGTACTAAGACTCAGTCTCCTTCAATGTAATATGTAAGTACATTAGTTCTCCTTAGGATCTTTCGGTATGAGAGGACTGGAAGATATCTATTATGTTCTCGGGTTTTTTTGGTGTCCTTTTTCTCACTGCCCCAGATAGGTATTAGCTCCAGTACTTGGAGATAAGAGGAACTGATAAGCAACATTTTACTTATATTCTAAATAAAGGTTAAACAAAAAATAAGATCGAAGTTGTTCTTCTATTAAAGAAACAAACTCACAATCTCTGTCCCAAGGTTTTGATGCCGAATGCTAATTCAGCAATGGATTCGTTTGCTCAGCTATACAGGTTGGGTCTGTACAACCCAATATTTCAAAAGAAAAAGAAAAAAAGAAGAGGGTTTTAGGCTCCTATCTCCCGTTTGAGCAGACCGGTTTCGCGAGCGCCGGGGCATCCGCTCAGGGAAAAAAAAATGTTAAGGCGAGGAAGGTAATCAGATCGGTTTGAGCGCCGGCTTCTCCTTCCCGCGCCCTGAATTCGCTTCGCCTAGCCTCTCTCAGCCACCTGCGCTCTGCATATGCCTCCGAGATGCAGACCCCCTTCGGGCACGCCAGGTTTCCCAGAGGCTGACAGCCCAGCCTCTCGGTAACCCGGCTGCCGACGGGAGGGCAGCCAGTTGCGAGCACAGTGGAGGGAGGCGGAGGGAGGGGAGAGGGAGCCCGCCTCCTCCTTCCCCGAGGTTGGACGGCGGCAGTGGTTCTGCAGGCGGCAGCGGCGGTATCATTTCGGGACTGGGCGGCTGCTCTGTCGCTTATCTCCCACCCGCTACTGGAAGGGCCCGGGCATGTCCCCAGCTGAGAGGTAGTTGCTTCGCTACTGCCGCCGCGCCCCCGTGCGCCCGCTTTCCTCGGTTCGCTCCTGCATCATGCTTGGGCAGAGCCGCCGGGGGTTGCTGGTGCTGCTGCCGTTCTTCGCGCTCCGCGGCGCAAACCCAGAAAGGCGTCCGGCTGCTCCGGAGCAGTTGAGCTCTTTTCTTTCTTTGCCGGCTGCTCCGGTTCCAGGGCAATAACGATGAGGCGGCACCGGTACTTGCTGGAGCGCGGCGCTGCGGACGCCCCGGCCGAGGCTGAGGGCGAAGGCTGCGGGGCCCCCGAGGGCTCGAAGCGGGCCCCTCTGTGTGTGTGCTGCCGCCGCCGCCGCCACCGCGACTGGCTGTACGAGTCGTACTATTGCATGAGCCAACAACACCCGCTGCTTGTCTTCCTGCTGCTCATCGTGATTGGCGCCTGCCTAGCTTTACTCGCCGTCTTCTTTTTCGCCTCCGGGCTGGTAAGTTGCCTGTCGCTTAGAGTGGCGCTCTTTGGCGGGCAAAGAAATTTGCCGCCACCTCGAGGAAGCGTCCCCTGCCCTTCAGAGTCCCAGAGAGACTTGCGGGAGGTGGCCTTCCGTTTCGCTCTTAAGAGCCGCGGAGTTCTTGCTCCGAGAACTACTAGTATCGGACCCCGCGGTCTGGCTCAGCTTCGGACCTCCAGGCCTCGCTCAGGATTTACCCCATTAGAGTTTAGCAGAAAAAGGAGCTTGAGGCATCGCCCTCGCCCTGCTTTAACGATGCCCCCAGTACATGTGGCCCCGACCACTGGCTCCAGAACGTTGTTTTTCAAGCCCTTCGAAACTTTTCAATACAGACTTGTGTGTACATTTTCCACTGTCCTCAAATATTAAGAAATCAAGTAACCATCTTATTTTATTCTAAAAAAGGATTGATTGTTAATTGATAATGTCATCCTTGTCATTATTTGAGTTACTGTCTAAAGCAACGTGTTTTCTAATAATGAAAACATTTTTCAGCTACTGTATTGTATATCACATCTATGGAAAGCCTCTGATTTTCAGAATGTTAAGGATGTTGTGGAAAATGCTAATGCTGCCATTATATACCGTAATTGTATTGATTTTTTAAAATATCTGCATCCAAAGCCAATTCAAAAATATATTTGATGGAAATGCAGTTATCCCTAGGATTGCTTAAGTCCAATTTCATTAAGTTTTGTTTTACACTTTGAAAAGTTTGTACAGTACTCTCTGTTTTAATGGCATTACTTTAGTATGAGAAGCACTCATTCTTCCAAACATATCCGGGTCTGAATTCATTATTTGTACACCAGAATCTGCTCTCCCTTTTTCATTTTTATGTCTGATTCCTGAACAAGGGCTACAATCAATTGCAGAGTTATTGCTGAGTTTTCACAGGATTTTGTCTCTCTTTAAAGCAAGGACTGGCTTCCATGCCCTGCAATCTTTTAACTTTGAGTTTTTGTTTTTTAAGCTGATTTTCACTGCAGCCTCCTTTTGATTTGCAAATCAATTTTATTTTATGTAATCGTCTCTATAACTTCTACAGTTCATGTAAATAAAAGAGGCCATACAGTTATTTCCAAGGGTAATTACGTGGTTCTTTTATTGTGCTTGGTCCTGTTAGTTGCCAGTTTTGTTAGTGGAATTTACACATACCAACTATTTAGTCATCTGCCTGGCTCCTTGGAAATAAGTCTCATAGATTTCAGTGAAGTTCACAGCCAAGTAACTGCTTAGGCTCTCAGTCCAAATTTAATTCTTCTAATTCATTTGCTTGGTTTCTCTCCTGCTGACAGATTAACCTTGTTGGCATTTGTTGTCTAAGTGACAAGAGTTTTAAAGCTACACAAATCTTTGGTATCCACTTTTTAAAATGTTTTCATCCCAAAGGAGTTAAAAAGACCATCTCTCTTTTTTCTCGGTATATATGGCCCAACAGAGCAACTTACATATTGCTGGGCTTTATCACTAAGTTTTGGGAAACCCAAGGGTTTGCAGAAATTGTCCCGAGGAAGATCTCTTAAGGAAAGGTTAAGTCTGAATAAACTGGTGGAGAATTAGTGTCACTTCCGTTCAAAGTTTATTTCACTCAAAGACCAGAATTAAAGAAAACAATCAAGAAACTGTTTAAAAGTAGGAGAGCTAGGCTAGATATGAAACTCAAGCTAAAAGGGTAGAAGAGAACATTATATTTAACACTAGTACCACTTAGCAGTATATACTGTGTCTCTAAAGCTAGGAAGCAGAGCATTATTTGAGTGTCTTCAATGGCCACAGACTTTGGATTGCAGGGGGAACCTGAAAACTGAGAGAGGGTGGAATTAAGTATCCAGGAGAAGCTCATAACTGACTGACACCGAACAGAAATAGTCAATGCTACAACCTATTTTTATCTATACTTGCTCTAATTATTACATGCAATTAGAAACCTTTTTTCCTCCAAATTGTCTGTTCTACATATTAGATTGACAATATGATAAACTCATAATTTTCAGAGAAGGGAAAGTATGTTGAGGGATACTTTTGGCTCCATAAAACGAGCCGAGGTGGTGCAGCAGTTAGAGTGCAGTACTGCAGGCCACTTTAGCTGACTGTGATCAGCAGTTCAGCTGTTCAAATCTCACCGGCTCAAGGTTGACTCAGCCTTCCATCCTTCCGAGGTAGGTAAAATGAGGACCCAGATTGTTGGGGGCAATATAAATATACATTGCTTAATGGTGTAAACCACTTAGAGAGTGCTTGCACTATGAGGCGGTATATAAGTCTCACTAATAAATAAATAAATAAATAAAATAAATAAATTCTGGTAATCCTTATGCTCGCTACTTCTGTTTGTATTACAAATAGGAATTCTGATAAAACAGAAGCCTTGGGCTTTGGAGAGTTCACGTGAACATGATTGAATTCTATGCCAGACAATACTGCTCAAACAAAAACTGGCATGGAAAGATGGGGATGTTAAAATCTGGACCAGCATGGACATCCCATGCTCTTTTCAGTGTGCAAATAGTAAGCACAACATCAAAACTATGCTCCATGCTCCTCCATTAAAAAAAAATACTCTTGTTTTCTTTCTATAAAAAATAATATCCTTCCTTTCTAAGGCATGTGCACCAGTCATTTTTTGAATGTTTTCATGTTTACAGTAGAACTCTCTAAAGACACTTTGATATTTTAAATGAAGAGGATTGTCTTATTGCAGCCAAGACAAGATCTACACTGGAGTATTGTTGTGCATTAAATGCTAACACTATTCCGTCAACAGACCAATTGTTCCTCAGAAGGAGCCTATAATTAATACTATATGATGCTACCTGTGGTTTAAATAGGAGTACCAGGCACATAATCAATCTATAGCATTAGAAATGCAGGAGAAACATAGGAGACTTTAGAAAAGTTAAGGAATGTTAATAACCTAGAGGACTACATTTGTGGGCTCCAAATGCTGCCATGTGCTTTTTAAAAAGCCTATGAAGTATTTGCAAGTGTGGAGATCTGCACAGAAACAGAGTTTGAAAAAATATGCAATTGTTCCTTTTCACTTCTCTCTCTCTCTCTCTCTCTCTCTCTACGGGAAATAAATCAGAGATCTCTTATAGTTTTTAATTGCCGTAGTCACAATTCTAAGTTGGTGGGCCGTGTCTATCAACACAGCCACATTCTGAACCCATCCCTCACAGTAACAGCTACAATACTGTAATATTCAAGCTTAGTTTATTCAGTGGTGCATGGTAACTGAAGCCACTCAACAGACCAGCCATAAAAGCAGGGAGGGAGGGAGGGCAGGAGGGGATGGACTATTGAGGAACCATTGGAAAATATCTTGTGAGTCAGTCAGAAGTCCCAGTGATGGGATAAAATGAATGCAGAGATTAGTCCTCAAAAACCTATTCCAGTACTTTTTTAATGTCTGAATTGAGAGGTTGAATGTTGCTGATTTTCTTCCTACTCTATTCCTTTCCGTGAGAAAAAAATACCTTCTGGATCTTATGTCTAACTTCTTAGGCTAATTTAAATGTTTTCCTGACTCTGAATGTGCCATGAGTGCCCTGAACTGAGAAGCTATTGTGAGGTACGGAAACCAGTGTATGCATTGGCAGAAGCTTGCCTGGTTTAGAGAGATATTTTGAATGTTAGAGTTTGGTTTGTCTTTGGCATTCCAAACATGCCATAGGAAGTGGGGGTGAGTTCATTTCTTATATATTTAGGAGGCTTTTTTTTCTCACTGGTTAATAACAAAAATGGTATGAGGAGAGGGAGAAAGGATTAGCCACATATTATTTTGTCCGTAACAGCAGTTTTCTCTTACAGTCAAAAGAAAAGTTGTCCTTGGTTCTGTTTGCCATTATATGATAAATCAGATATTTAGGGGTACTGGGAAGTTTCTTGCTTAAAAGCTTTTGTCTTGCCTAGAAACTATTCATGGTCAAACATTTTTTTCAATCTATATATCAATCTCTTGCTTACAGTACATTGCATAATATTTTGCATTGATATAAATTCATAATTTTTACTTTGTCATTAGAAAGCTTTAAAACATTAGCTAATGTTTGTAAATTATATGGTTATTCGTACCACAATATTCTGTTTTAATTCAGTGATAAAACAAAGTTATGAAAATAATGTTAATTTCCTTACTTGCAAAATAGTTTGAAACATTAAGTTTATAATTATGCAACTGCTGTGTAATTTGCAGCACAATTTTCAGTATTTTTAATATTAAGATGTAATGAGAACATTATTTTTTATGCTTTTTAACAATTCAGTAATCAGTTCAATAATTATCTGGGTACTGATTTGGATTTGTAAGTACATGAGACACTTTTCTTAATTTTTTGTATAAAATTATTGCAATATATAAATTTCAGTTTATAATTAATGAAATACCCCCCCTCTGTGCGGTTTATACTATTTAAAGCTCATATTATAACTAGGGATTTTACTTTTGCTCTGATAATGCCAAACAAAATAACAGATTATACATAGTGGCCACCTAAAAAATACCTTTCACAAAGCCTTTAATCTCTTATAGCTGAGCCTGTAAACAAAATGTCTATTTAATTCAGTGTATTTCCCTGGAATAATGGCAAGTCTTATTTATATACAGAAATGGTACAGAAACAAATCTTCTAAACTTGTGCAGTGCAGGAATTCTGCCTGCCCAAATTGGTTTGAGAATTTCCTTTTCAGCTTGACTCATTAGAATATTACATCTTTTAACATATAATTTCTTAGACAATTAAACATTTCATTTCCTAAATCAATATCAGAGAGGAAATTGCACGGTTTGAAATGTGGGACATTCCAATGACAACTCTGAATATTTTTCTTTTGTATTATCCCATTACTTATTCTGCAACGAAGTATATGTCCTACTATTTTATTCTTGATGCAAGAAAAATGAAAACTACTAAGGTCTACTTTGAAGAAGAAATGCTTCAGTGTTGAACATGTGTTTTCAAGTGAAAAAAATGAACTCCCCCTGCAGGTTTTCAAAAGTTCCTTACCAACTAAGCATTATATATTATTTTAATTTTCAGAAGCTACTTACTTATATTTGAGATTAATACATGAAAATCAGGAGGAAAGCCATTGTATGTGGCCTCATCTCCAGCCTAATTTTGGAAGGGTAACTTCTTCCGTAGGCAAACTGTTAAAAGTTCACAAATGTCAATTATTTCTTTTAATACCACAATCAATTGAAACTTTTCAATTTTTCAGGAAAGTGTAATACAACCAAAGCCATTGAGAATCATTCTCCCACTCCCTCCATCCTTCTGTCTAAAATCACATGATTTTTACTGAGAAGTTAATTTTCCAGTGACACTGGGACTCTGTTTCTCAAAATTTTATAAAACAGTTTCTCTAACATAATTTTTTCTTTCATTCTACTTAATTGTATAAACAATTTTCAAGCAGGAGAGGAAACTGGAATGCAATACTTGCTATGGTTATGCTGCTGTTAATTTTGACTGGGTTTATGTTATTATATACAATGCAATTTCATTATATTCAAGATTTTCAGAAATTAATTTTAATAAGTTTCTGCATTTCAGAATTATAAAATTGTTATCAACACAGTTCAAACAGCAGTTCTTTTAAAAAACATATTCACATTTTGCTGACATCAATACATATAAACAGGACATTAACAATATCATTCAAACTCTTTTCAGACAATAAAGAATTATGATATGAAAAGAAAAAGGGATTAAACTATGCCCCTGACACTGCCCCTGAATCTTTACATGTTCCTTAGAATAGCTCATCAAATGCTAGGTGCACAGAAGTTGTTCATGTGATGTGTCAGTCTTGCCTACCCTTATTGTGAATATTTGGGCATATTTAAATATTTGGCTATCAATCTGAAAAGAACAGGTGAAGGCTACCCATAAAGAAATCTGTAGTCAAGAGGGCTTGCAGTCAGTGTTGGGGTACGAAATGTTAAAATATGATGTATATGCGGCTTTCCTTTTCTCCCCCCCCCCAATATATAAAAGTAAATTCCTTGACATCTTAGATCAGGGGTGTCAAACTCGATTTCATTGAGGGCCTCATCAGGGTTGTGTTTGACCTCAGGGGCCGGGGTGGGCATGGCCAGCTCGACGTCACTCATGTTGGGGGTGCCTGTGGTGGCCCGAGCTCTCTGCCAGCAAAAACGGGCTCCCGAGCTCCATTTCTGGCTGCAACAGCCTCCTGCAACCCTCTGCCAGCGAAAATGGAGCCCGGGAGGGCCGCACGCAGCCCTCGCGAGCCTCATTTTCAGCTGCGATGGCCTCCATTTTTGCTGGCAGAGGCACTGCAGGCCACTCCTTCGCTGTTTCCAGGGCAGCCCGTGGGCCAGATCTAAGCACCCTGCGGGCTGGATCCGGCCCCCGGGCCTTGAGTTTGACACCCCTGTCTTAGATAATTTTACAAAAAGGTCTAGGAGATTCTAACAATTTCTTGAAAAACCTCAGTGCTAGAGTAGCTCCAAACAGAAAAAGAAAAAAAAGAAAGAAATTGATCTCACGAGACCTTTGGTAGCGCTAATATGCACTCCTGTAGGAACTGAATTTGGCCCCCACTCTTGAGGGAAGCAGATGGCGAAATGTACTTGTGATGTCAAGATGTCCCTTTTCCAGTTGCATCATTATGTCATATACAAGCATATAAAGGTTGAGCATGTCTTATGATGTCATGGTACAGATTTTGTTTCATCAGTTTGAGGTTGTGCTGTTGCGGAAGACACTCATGCTCCCATTGTTTGCATTTAGAAAATCTGTAAAGACACATCTCTGTCACCAAACTTTTAAATGTTAATGTTTGAATTGACTTTCAGTTGCCTTGTTACCACACAAAGAAATACAGTCCCAACTGTATTTGTGGCAATCACAATTGGGACCGGCAATCCCTTGTTAAGCAAAGTGGTGGCTAAGTGAAACAACAACTGTGCTTATGCTCCAACTTTCTTTTGTTTTACAGACCTGCAAATGTCATAAATATAAAAACTGATCACAGAACTATTTCTTCATCACTGTCATAACTGCGAACAGTCGCTAAATGAGGCAGTTGCTAAATAAAGACCATCTGTATTACAAATAGGTGTAATAAGAACCAGTACCAGGATTAGCTTTGTGATATTTTTCCATTGAAATTTTATCTGGTAATGTGATTTGTAGCTGGTCACGTTACCACATCTAACTGGAATCCAAATGCAGAACAGACAACATTGTTATCATCATCATCATCACCATCATCATCATCATCATCAATATTTCCACCTTCCCATTCATAGAATATTTAAAGCATCGAACACATCTAATAAATACAACAAAATAAATAAACAAATAGAACAAAATAAGACAAAATTGTATTCAAATATATACAGTTCTAATGAACTGTTTAGGGGAATGTATCCAGACCAGAGGTGGGTTCCTGCCGGAGCGGACCGGTGCATAGCTCCGGTAGGGAGCAGCCGATTGCGCAATTTGCACGCAACCACTCCGGAGCCCTCTCCGCCGGTCCGTCACACGCGTTGCCATCTTTTTATGTGAATTTTTGGGCAATTTTGCTTTTGCGCATGTGCGGAAGCACCCCCGAAACGTGGAGATGCGCGCACAGCGCACCGCCACCGGTAAAAAAGCAACCTGCCACTGAGCCAGACCATCCGGAACTCCCAATACTTGATTTTACCTGCTGGATGTGATTGAGAGGGAGAACCGCAACTATTATATTGCATAACAGAATCTCCAAGATCCAATCCACTAGGGTATTGAAGAGAACACCATGATCTATAATGCCAGAGATTTTATAAAATTACAAAGAACTTGAACTTCCTTGAATTGCAGAGCCTTTCCCCTTGGACTTACTAAAAGAAACAAATCCAATGTCTGCTACAATCCAATCATGTTTACTCCTGGGTAAACCTTTCAGGATTGCAATCCCAGTTATTAAATCAACGGAATGATACATTTTGGGCGGTCTTTTAAGTAAACTTTTGGTTGTCTTGTTTACTTTCGTGATTTTTTTTAAAAAAATATTTGGCTGGAAACAATTTTTCCTCCTTTTACAACTAGATAGTCTCATTTGTATAACATGCTTAACGGAATCAAGGGGAGAGGAGATAGCCTGTCAGGAAAATACTGTAATCCACTTGATTATAATCATAGGAGTTCTAAGCTAAAACAACCCTGTAATTGTTTGGGGCTAAACTTAGTTCCCCAAGTCAACCTGAGCTAGGATGAAAGAATTATCAGAGATTAAAAGTCCTTCTAACATCAAAGATAGAGAAATTATGCCAGTTTGGTCTAGTGGTTAAGGCACCAGGCTAGAAAGCGGAGACCGTGAATTGGAGGTCCTGCCTTAGCCATGAAAGTCAGCTGGGTGATTTTGGGCCAGTCACTCTCTCAGCCCAATTCATCTCACAGGGTTGTTTTTGTAGGGAAAATAGGAAGAGTAAGGTATGTTGTATATGTTCGCCACCTTGAGTTATTTGTAAAAAGAATACAGACAGGAAACATACAAACAAACAAATATTTCAGAGAGATCCCACTAAAAACAACTTATCTAAGTATCTTTAATCCTCCTCCTACAGTTATGGTTCTGGGTAAGGTCCTCCTGCTGAACATGCTGTGATGGTGGTGTGTATGAGAAACCCACCACACTTTTTTTTTCTTGTCCAAGGTCAAAAAAGGGAAAATACAGCAGGTGATAACCTCATGGACTCTTTTGTAGTGTCTGCTCCCTGATTGATCATCACAATTTATGCACTGCTGGCACCTAAGGAGGAATAGTGGCTTACTCAATTGACCATTTTGTGAGAATGCAGCATGGAAGGGATACTCTGTCCTACGTGAACGTTGAGAGAGCTGAAGATACATTTCTCAATGTTGTCAAAATATTTCAGAATTGACCCACAATATTAATTTTGGATTTGGGGTTAGTTAATGAGTGCTGCTAAGTTATTTTCTGCATTACTTTTGATACTGGGAATTACTAAAAAATTGGAGACAGAGAGAAAGGGGAAAGTTGAATCAGTGCTTCCATCCATAAATAATCAGTTGGTGTGGTCAGGACTGATAAGGATTAAATCTTTGAGAACTTCCTTGCACTTAAAGTATATGGCATTTTTACCTTGGAATCCTAATGCATGCAACAGTAAAACTACAATTTATTATGTGCTTATCTTGTCCATAATTCTTAAAGAGGTTGCTTAACTATTATGTGAGGGAGTTGCTTCTGTTTTTGGTGGTTCTCAATAAACAGAAGAACAGGGAAGATAATGAACACATGTGCAGTTTTATAAACAGAGCCTCGGGCATAACTGTGGGATAACTAGCCACTGTATTGCTGCCTTGAGGGACATACAAAAAAAAGAGCAAGAAGTAATGATTTTAAACTACAAAAAATGAACTGTAATGATTTTTAATATAATTCTAGAGAATCCTTTCAGTATTGATTTGCTAACTGAGAAATATCTGAATAGAAGTTTTTATTGGGGTCCCAATGCAGTTTTTTTTAATTGAAGGTGTTTTTGTTCCCTAACCAGAGTTTATTTTGGAAGATAGTAGCTGTATAAATTTGTTTAATTAATTAATTTCTCAGACATATTCTAGATCTTTCTCAGAGTAATGACCACTGTGAAGACATGTGTGAGGCCTGTTCTTTTGCTTTTGTTTTTCTATCAACTACTAGGAATTATGTTTTCTTTATGGATTTATATATTAAATAGCCTCACTGACCTTGCAGAAACCACAACACATGACTAAACTTTCCTAAAGAAATTTTGTTCAATTAAATCTATGTTGAATTTTAAAAGTGGTTTGCATTTTCTTGGCTCAGAGTAATAGAAGAATAAAATTAGAACACTGTAATTACCTTGTTGTTGTTGTTTTAAAAATCACTCTTTGGAGAGTTTAAATGGAGAAATTAAATGGAGAATGAATATTATTAATAAAATTAAATGGAGATTAAATGAAAAGATTAAAATACAAGGCTACTTAATGTACTATTATTATATGGACAAACACTATTGTGCTATTTTTGGTAATGTTGCTAATAAATACATATTTTATTTTCTAATGAAAAATGTCTTCCATTATTTTAAAGCATTTTATTTTAAATTCCTGATCATTTATTGTATAGTTATTTTATACTAAGTTAAAATGGAATTTGTGTACAATCTACATAGAATCATAAACTCTAATACTTTGAGGCAAGATGTTATTTTGACAGACATAGGTTCATCAAGTACATTAGATGATAGTAAACAAGATGAGAATATTGACATCTATATATAGTACAGTAGACAGGTGAAAATACTTGATTTGCATTGCATGATTCAGTGCTTCCATTAGTTATTTCTGTAGTGGATCCCTTCTAGTCATTCTAATAATTCTTTGTGCTTGTGTTAGCAAAAACAGAGAAAGTTGCAACCCCAAATTCTTAAAGGACTTACTGATATTTTAGAAAAAGAGGATTCTGTTATTGCAACCAAGACAAGGTCTAGATTGTAGTATTTTTTGTGCATCAGATGAATCATTGCTCCTTCAAAATGTAATTGCTGCTCAGGAGGAACATGAAATTAATAGAGTATAAGAGTAGCTGTGGCTAAAATAGGAGTACAAGGCACATTCCACTATATAACATTATAAATGCAGAGAAAATGTAGGACGTGTTAGAAAAGTTAAGGAATGTTTATAAACTAGAGTACTACATTTGTGACCTTCAAATGCTGCCACGTGCTTTTTAAAAAGCCTATTAAGTATTTGTGAGCATGGAGATGTGCATAGAGACAAAGTTTTCGAAGTATGTATCATTTTTACTTCGCTGTACATGCCTATTGGAAATAAATGTCATGCCAAAGCCATCTCTCTTCCTGAAGAGCTAAGATTATAGCACTATTTTTTCTTTTAGAAAAAAAAACCCTTTGCAGGCAATGATAATGCTAGGTGCAAAGATTTCTTTGCTTATTTGAGATACTGCTCTAGCCACACTCTCCAATTGCTTTTTCTTACCCAGTACTTTCAGACAGAGTGGGGGAAAGTGAGTGTGTTCAGGTTCCCCTCAATTAAACATTGTCACCTTGTGGGATCTAGGAAGTGTGTCTTTTCTGTGGTGCCACCACCCTTTGGAACACAATTCCACCCTACCCCTGGATGTACCCTGGACCACTACTACTGGGTTTCTAGAAAGCCCTTAAGACATGGCTCTGTTCCCAGGCCTAGCGTTAATGTGTTTGTTAATATATATGTGGAGTCTTGTCGTATTGATACTATTTATTGTTCTGGTTGTTTTAATCTGGTCTGCCTTTTTATGTATGTTTTAACTGTTTAAATTGTTTCACAAACTTAACTCTCCAAGTGCTTTTTGTATTTTGCAAGCCACTCAGATTTTAATGGAATGGGTGGTCATAACTCATTTAAGAAATGTAATTGAATTGAATCCTAGGAAGGTGGGTTCAGCTACTGTCTATTGGTGTATTTCCATTTTTAATTTTTATATTTTAATTTACATTTATTTTTATTCAAGGTCAGAGAAGCACAGAGCAAATTCCAGACGATGGAATAAAGCTCCGTCTGAGCATCTTCCAGTTCTCTATTGATCTGGAGTTGTTCAGCCTTATCATCACTCCAAATGAAAGTTCTTTTTCATTTCTAAAATGCATCCCAGACTGTCTAATGGGAGGATGTGCAGTGGAAAATCTGTAATAGTAGTTTAAATGTTTTTCAGAATGTTCTTGTACTGATTTTTAAAATAAGAATTTAGTAAGAAAGTTCCATGGAATTCTTCAGTACATGGATTGAAAACTGTTGATGATATAATATTGCATATGCAGTAGAATTCCATTAAAATCTGGGTGGCTTGCAAAATACAAAAAACACTTGGAGAGTGCTTCAAGCATATACTTCATGCCTTATAGAAGGGAGATTTAGTTTTACTCAAGACCTGTTGCCTCAGTGAAGAGCAAGATGGAAACCTGAATGGAGGCACAATGTCCTTAATATTGGATATGGTCCCCTATAATTGATCTCTACATATATAATACAATCAGGTAAACAAAGGTAGAATTAATATCTATAGCTGTCTTTGCAATGTCCTCATTCTTGAAGGTATTTCTGCTGCATTGCAAGATCTGTCAACTGTCCCAACTTGGTTAGAAAAGAAGGACTCTTGGGTCCATTGTTAATGAAAATATACTTTACTTAAGCCAAGTGGTTACAGAAGAAGCAAAGCTGGATCTTAACTTCTATCGGCAGTTCGTCCTCGCGTTTGCCGAGGTGGGGCTGCCACTGACCGAGCTGCTAAAGACAGGCCCATCTCCCACAAAGCCAAAGCTTAACCAGCCGATTGGGTGGACAATGGAATGCCAAAAAGCATTCAAAAGCTGAAGCGATTCTTTACCCAGGAACCAATCCTGCAACACCTCGACCCAGAATGGCAGTTCATAATTCAGTCGGACACAGGGGTGGATTCCTAATTTTTTTACTACCACTCTGTGGGTGTGGCTTATTTTGTGGGTGTGGCTTGCCATCCATGTGACCGGGTGGGCGTGGGCCTCGGGAGCTTGGCAGCGGCCAGAGAAGTAGGGGGGCATTGCCCACCCGCAACGCAGCCCCCCACAGCAGGAGCAGCAAGACCGCGGCAGTGGTTCTTCTAGGAGGCTCCGTCTGGCCTGAATACTTCTCCCCATTCGATGACTCCTGCCGCCCGTTCCCCCTCCCCTCAGCAGTTTGAGAAGCCTCGAATGTGCAAAAATGCCTGGGATCATCACCGCACGTTCGTGGCTTCTCGGACTGCTGAAGGGAGGGGAATGGAGATAGCTCCTGCCGCCCGTTCTTTCAGCATCTCACGCACTCCGTCAGCCATCCTTCCCTGCTTGGACTCACTGTGGGGTAGGAAGGCAGCGCATGCGCAATGCCGGAAGCTCGGCTTCTGGGCATGCACAAAAGAAAATGTTTTTAAAAAATTTTAAAAAAATTTTTTTTAATGGCGGTGCCCAGGCACCAGCAACTGACCGCACCGGTACTGTGACGTCACCAGTGGGCCGCTACCGGTGCTATAGAGTGGACCGCACCTGTAGGAACCCACCACTGGTCAGACACCAGCAATGTGGCGGCGGCAGCAGTGCTGTTTCAGAGAGATGAAAAGGGCCAACTCCTGCTGTGCGCTTACATTTCGAAGAAGCTCACAGGCACCGAGAGGAAATGGGCCATTTGGGAGAAAGAAACCTATGCAGTTTGTTGGGCGCTGCTCACTTGGAGACAATTCCTAGAGGGGGGCAAGGTACCATTTGAGGTATGGACAGATCATAAGAACCTCGAAGCCTTGAAAACCCCCAGGAAGCTCTCACCAAAACAAGTATGCTGGGCGCAATAATCCAGAAGATTCAAATTCGAACTGAAGCACATCCCAGCTGGGAAGAATTTATTGGCTGATGCTTTGTCGAGAAAACCACAATATGACAGCCAGAAGGAACAAGAAATCCATTCCATCATTCCTCCCTCCCAGGGAGAGACGGCAGCACAAGTCCTCACCCGAGGCCAAGCCAGACAACCAAGTGCTCCTAGCCAGGACAAATGGACCGCAACGCTGAAAGCAGCCCTGCCTGGCGACCCCTGGCTCAACGACAACAAGGAGATCTTAACAATGAGAGAAGGCTTGGCCTGGAAGTGATCCAAACTATACGTACCTGCCAGCTTAAGATTGGAAGTGCTCCAGCGAAGCCACGACCCCAAACTGGGAGGGCACTTTGGGTTCCTAAAAACTCTCCACCTAACCCGGCGGCAATTGGTGGCCGAAGATGAAAACTGAGGTGGAAGACTACGTAAAGAGCTGTGCCACATGCGCGACCAGGAGGAATTGGCCAGGAAAACCTCCTGGACTACTACAGCAAGTGGCCAATCCCAGCAAACCCTGGGAGGAGATCGCTGTGGACTTCATCGTGGAACTCCCAGACAGCAACGGAAATACAGTGATTTGGACAGTCATTGGCTTGTTTTCCACGCAAGCCCATTTCATCGCTTGCTCAGGTCTACCATCGGACAGGAAACTCGCAAAACTGTTCCTCAAGCACATCTATCGCATACATGGCATCCCAAAAAGAGTCATCTCCAACCGAGGCGTACAGTTCACAGCCAAGTTCTGGAGAGAGTTCCTGAGAGCAATCGGATCCACACAAGAATTCAGTTCGGCTTTTCATCCAAGTACAAATGGAGCAGCGAAACCTGAGAACGCAATGGTGGAATAATACATCCGTTGTTATGTAGATTACCAGCAAGACAATTGGGCAGAGCTGCTGCCTTTTGTAGAAGTAGCGTATAACAACGCTGTCCATAGTAGCACTGGACGAACTCCTTTTCAGGTTACCAGCGGCACGGAATTCGTTCCTATGCCTGAGCTGCCTATAGAGACCCCCACTTTGATGTCCCTGACTGAATGGATGGAGACACTGAAAAAAGGATGGGAGAACACCAAGAAAGCACTAGCTGAAGGGGCGGAAGCCTATAAGAAGCAAGCAGACAAGCACCGATTGCTCCAGCCCCCCTTTTGAGTGGGGGACAAAGTTTTCTTGTCCACAAAATATATCCGATTGAGAATGCCCAGCAATAAACTAGGGCCAAAATTCTTGGGTCTTTCCCAATTGTTAAAGTAATTAACCCAGTTACAGTTCAGCTTCAATTGCCTAGAATATTGGGGAAAATTCACCCTGTGTTTCATTGCAGTTTATTAAAACCGGTGATTGGGTCAAATATAAGACCACAAACCCAACCACCACCTCCCCCTGTAGTTATACAAGGAGACACATTATGAGATGAAAGAATTTTTAGACTCCAGAATGTTCAGAGATCAACTACAATATCTAATCCATTGGAAGGGGTACCCTTTGTCAGAAGCTACTTGGGTGAAAAGTTAGAATGTAAAAGCGGATAAGCTAGTGAAACAATTCCACGACAAATATCCAGACAAACCAAAGGGTCCCCCGGGGTGGTGGTGGCTAAGAACATTATATTAAACCCCTATGTTATTCTCTTCTTTCTTCTTGTACGACACGGTCTTTTCCTGAGGGGAGACCACCTGTCAGGCCGAAGCCATTTTAGTTGGGGTCCTTGGCCTGCCACACTTTATGCTATTTTAAAATGTATTCTTTGCTGTGGGAATTTGGGAGGGGTAATTGCATGAGGGATGTTTGCATGTAGCCATAACAAATTCCTTCTAGATTGTCAAAGTCATCCTTTGTCTTTGCACTCCTGCACCTGCACGAAAGAGATGGGAGTTTCTGCCAAGTTGGCAGATGAAGATTGGTCAATGTGATGGACTTGGGGGTGTGGGGACAAGGGATTGAACTTTCAACTGGGTGGAGAAACCCCTGGGACTTCCGATTTGGGTTTCACCCAATTGTGCCAACATGGCTCTGTTAATAAATTGAAACTTTGAGGAATACTTTGCCTTGGACTCTGATTTAGTTTTGGATGTTATTTGGAACCCTGACAAGAGCCTTCTCCAGAAATCATTTTAATAAACCCTTTATGAAATAGATGTTGACTGATCTTTCAATTTACATACAGATTCAATAAACTTGAATAAACACAATGCTCAGTAGATTTATAAACATATTTAATAACTATATAATATGAGTTCCCACTCGAAACAAAAAAAGCAAAAGCTGTTAATGCAAGTTTCAATATTTATATTATTTACTGTGTAAGATATAAATTGAAAACAGGTTGAAAAAAATAGAACATTAGGAACTTTGGAAATATGATCAGAGTCGATCAAGCTATATAAAAAGAAGAAATCAGGGGAAAGCTGTGGTATCTAGAAGACAACATGTATTTCCACCTGAAATCATGTCATGGAGGCAAGGGAAAATAATTGTTTATGGGGAGGAATCTGTACATAGTTATTACACTCTTTCTCCTTCTCCTCGTCCTTTGAAAAATAATACTAAATGCTTAGTAAGGCCTAAGAAATAGCAGGCTGGAAGCATGGAAAAAGATTATAGTGTTGCTCTTTAAAAAATATTTTTCAAAGCAGCCTGATACAATCCCTTATCTTTAGCAAAACAAGGACAACCTTGTTTCTGTCTCCCTGTCCAACATACAGACAGAGACCACATCACACACACACCCGACCCATCTTTCTTCAGTAATTACATTAGAAAAGCAAATTCAAAATGAATGTTGCTCTTCCATGCTACTATGTCTGTTCTGCTGTCTTGCTAGAGGAACATAAGTAACAGGCCTGTCTGCTTCTTTTCCACTGTATAGATTTTCATGGCATCTTTCCTGCCACTTTCCTCAGTTAAGCTTCTGTGTCTTGCTTGCTAGGCTGTCAGTGGGGCAATTAAATGGGCCACCCAAGCAATTCAGTCTTTCTGAACAAAACTGCTCAGTGGCAGTTTTGATCTGAATAATTATTCCCTTTGTGAGGTCAGTGACAAGATACTGCAGATGTGACCAAGCAACCAGGACTGGGAGATTGTGACCTGTGCCTAGAGTCATTCCTACAGCTTAGCTGAAAGCTCTGTGGAAGAGATTCTGCCCCATTTGTGGGCTTGGCCACAACTTTAGGAGGCTGTATTACTCCTGGCAGTAATGCGTTTTAGCATTTACTTGAAGCTTTCTGGATTAGAGAGTTCTCCGTCAGCTGCTGTTACCTAGGAGGGCAGGTTATATAATGTTCAAATACTGTATTTTGTCATTCTCAGTTAAGATTAATTGAAAGCATCAGATAGAGGTCAAGGTAGAATCTAATACAAAATCTAAGTCTAAAAAAAGAACTAAATATTTTCAGCTAGAAGGTCTATAGAGGGGTCTATAGAGAATTTAGAATAAAATAACTACAGTATATGTTCTTTTTGGCTTTAAGGAATGGTTTTCTAGAAGTCTTACTAAAAAGGTTTTGTAATCTTAGTGCAAATAAAGTTATAGATAAATAGAAATGTGATGTT
Organism: Diadophis punctatus similis; assembly: GCA_023053685.1. Lineage (NCBI taxonomy): Eukaryota > Metazoa > Chordata > Lepidosauria > Squamata > Dipsadidae > Diadophis > Diadophis punctatus. Next base: position 113,041,275 of record JALIGW010000003.1, on the reverse strand, counting down.
TTTTCATATTAACACAACTAAAGAGCTAGAGAAGAAAATAATAGGAAAGATAGAAGCATATGCCAAGGTTTATTTTTAAGTATATTTTCATAGTTGAAAAAAGAAAAGAGGGGACAGAGAACATAGTGTTTAAAATAAATATTTGTGAAACTCAAGATCATTTTAATAATGCTGTCAAAGTTAATTATGACATATTATATGTTAAGGAGTTATTGTCCTGTTTTTTTAATTATTATTATTATTTATTTATAAGAGTTCTTATAGGCCGCCCAATCCCGTGGGACTCAGGGCGGCTTACAGCAGAGGTTAGAACTACATATTAAAATAACATCTAAAAACATATTACAATTTAAAAAGCCATTCATACTTGGGGGAATCATCTCTTCACCCCGTCTGCCGGAAGAGCCATGTTTTTACTGCCTTGCGGAAGGCCAGTAGGGTGGGGATAGTCCGGATCTCTGGCGGGAGTTGGTTCCAGAGAGATGGGGCTCCCACAGAGAAGGCCCTCCCCCATGGGCCCGCCAGCCGACATTGTTTGGCAGACGGGACCCAGAGGAGGCCCTCTCTGTGGGACCTCACTGGTCGTAGGGAGGAATGTGGCAGGATGCGGTCCCGAAGGTAATAGACTGTTGAGCACATACACAGCGAAATGTGATTGTAGTTGTGGTGTTGCAGTTTGATATGAATGCTATTCAGTCAATAAACAGATACATTTAGTATTTACAAATAGTTTACTTAAAGTAGTAGCAAAGTTCAAAAGGAAGTCCAAGTCATACACAGTAAGTCAGTCAATGCGAAGAATCTTCTTCTTGCCTATCTTTGTTTTAACTAACAAATAAAGATTACAGCTAACAATCAAATCTACACTATCACATATAGTTACTCTTTTCACAGCAGCTCTTCACAGTAATTTCACACAGTCACAAAGTCAATTACTCAACAGTGAAGCAGCAGAGATAATCAGCAGAGAATCAGCACTCCAGAACACACCTTCAAACACACACAGACATACAGAGCATGCTGTCTTCCTACCTTATATAGTAATCAGCTTTCAATTCATTTAAAGCAATATACACATAACATTGATTTGTGGCTTGTTCATATATTAGCAAACCAATCGTCTGAACAGGGTTCTAACATTATAGATTCACATGCTATATCAAACATGTAGAAGCATAGTATAAGCTAAGTAAAACCATTAAAGGCTAGTGATAAATTTGCACATAAATTAGCAAAAATATAAATAGAAAATAAGGAAGGTATTGCCAGACTGCCATTAATAAGAAACAAACTGTGGAAAAAATTATCATTGTACATCACAGTAGTGGCAAAAAATGCAGGTGAAATGTCCAGATTATTAATTTCTGCGGTAGTATGCTCCATAATGTTGTTTATATTCCCTTTTACAGTATATGCTGATCTATGACTGTTAGAAAGATTTGGTTGATTGATATATCCTCTTAAAGCACAAACAGTGATAGTTAAATTTTCAGAGGCACTTTGATTTAGTAGTTCTAGTAGAATTCATATTATTTAATAGCTGACCGTTACAGTGTTACATACTATTTGGAAAACCCCTTTGACAGAAATATTAAATAAAATATCTATAAAAAGAATAACTAGGAATCAGATTTGCTACTCTTGAGAGTTGTAGTACTGCTCACAGTGAGAGAGTGACAAATCAGTTTGGAAATTACAGATTTCCTATTGAATGCTCTCAAACTGAATTAAAAGCTGCTTATCTATGTAAAATTTAGTGTGGTTTGATCAGTCCTTGAGGTTAATAAATTTTACATTAAATACAGTGCATTATATATTGTATTTCAAATATGTTATCAATAGTTACGTTGTTATCCAATGAATACTCTAACCTTCCATTCTATTTTATGGAAAAGTATTTATCTAGTTTCACTGCAGTTTTAAGTGTGAACTCCACTCTTCTTTCCTCCTCCCACTTGATCATGAGAAGGAATCAAGCAAATTTCAGTTTAGTTTTCATTCGTGGCTGGTTTGCCTTATGTGAGAAATGGAAAAGTGATTAAAATAAAATCTAGATTGCAAAATAATTTATCAAAATAATTCAGGATTTCGCTATTATTTTGTATAGAAGTTGACAAAAATTTCTTTTAAATCTAATGTGGGTGGATTTCAGAAAGGGAAACTGCACTTGAAGATGGAAACTGAAAACCGATATGAAGTAAATTATGGAGATTTTTAGAATTTTTGGCCAAAGAAATAGATTAGGCTCACACTCAACAAAAATCTAATCTCAACCTCACCCCACCCCAAAAGCTAACATTTGGAAGAGACTTTCATTATTTCAAGAGAACCATATATTTTTTTGAGAACCATAAAATGATTTTGTTAGATAGACAGTCTCCAAATAAATGTATGTATATCATACAGAAAGGATCCCAAAGTCTGGTTCTCAAGGACTCCTTAAGCTCATGTGAAGGGTTTGAGCCAGCTTGTAGAAATCTCGAAAACACACTCTCCTGACATAACTGCTTGGAAATTTCCATCTAGAGTTTGCCATGTTTTATGGAAGGAAACCATAAACTAACTCCTGGAATTCATGGAATTAGTTTTATGCTTCTTTGGATACTAGCTTTAGACTGCAAGTAAGTGACAATGCATTCCTCAGTGTGTTTATTCAGAAGTAAGTAACCCTGAATTTAATAAAATCTAGTTTCTGGCGTATGTACGCAGAAAGACAAACTTTGCAACTACTTTTTTTCTCTCCTAGCAATTGCAGTACACAGTGAAAGGCAACTGAGCAGCATAATAAAATCTTATATTCATAAGAGAATTTAATTCAAGTTGCAAACCCATAGGTTTTAATTTATCAAGCATTAGCTAGAAAATATATTGCTTCTCTCTTTTTTTATTTAAAATATATTTTTATTTATATTGTTTGTTAAATTGGATTAAATCAATTTGCCCTTTGACACTCCTCCTCTGCTTTATACAAAAACAATTGGCCCTTGAAAATGCAATACATGGTAATCTAAACCCATGATCAGTCTGAAAAAATTTCACTAGTTTGGTATTTATTTCAATAGAGGATGGTAAGAATAAATTGTAAGCTTTCATATTTTCTTATTTTCAGGAAACGAAGGACCATGTCGCATTCCTGATAACTGTTCCCACTGCTCTGGCAATTTTCTTTGCCATATTTATCCTTGCCTGCGTAGAACCATTATTCAAAAAGTTCCTACGTGTTTTCTCCGTGGTTGTCTGGGTATGCCTTGTTGCCATGGGATATCTCTTCATGTGGTTTGGAGGAATAATCTGTCCATGGGACCAGGTAGGCTTTGATTTTTTTTTTGTTTTTATACAAAACATTTTTATCGGTTTGAAGGAATACTTGATTTTATTAGAACCTAGACAACCCATGATCCATTGGGAGATCCTTTCAGAGATATTTTCTTACCAGATTCCTCAATGTCTTCAACAATGAAAGAGCTTGTAATGTACTGGCCTCACTGGAAAAGCTGAGATACATTCAAAGATGTATCTAACTATATAGTGCTAAAACTCTTGTCATGACCTTCAACTGGGTGAAATGATGCATGATAGGGTAACATTTTTTGAATCTCAAGTGGGCTAATTTACAGAGTGCATGCATAATCTGGGACCTATTATTCCTGAGAAAATGTAATTTGTGAAAGTTGTATCTGCTTCACTGTTATTGGGCTGCTGCTGTATTCTGTGATCTTCCTTTTCAACATTCTGTGACAGTTTCCCAGCCAATCATACAATCCCTTGTTCCTTCTCACTCCTAACAACAGCCACTTATCTGCCTGCTAGAAAGAGAAAGGGGAAAGAAGGAAGGGAGGAACAGGGAAGACAAAATCCCCATCACCTTTCCAGCCCATGCCACTTCCCTACATCCTCCTCCATCCAACTTCCCCCTCCATCCTCCGCCAACCTCCTCCGTGTCTGCCGTGAGCCTTGCAGCATGCCATGCACCATCACTGATTGCTGTGGCATCTCTCACTCATTCCTATGGCCTCCATTCATTTTCTTGCAGCACTCCCTATGTGCCCTTATTGACTCACATAGCACCTCTTACATATCCCATAGCCCACATATCCTTCTTCACCCATTCCACTTTTCCTGTTCACTATTCAACCTGTACAGCACCTTTTGTACACTCCCAAGCACACTTTCCAACATACACTGCCCACTAGCACACTCCCAGAAAGTGTGGCATCTCTGCTACACACCCATACCCAACCCATAGCACCTCTCGTGCATCTCTGGGTACCATTGCTTACACACATCTCCACACACCCCTCATTCTCTTCCTTACCTGGTAGCAACAACATATCTGCTTGCTGGCCTTGGGCCTTGTAACTTCCCGCTGGGTTCCCCAATGATTTCCTTCAAGGAAGGAAGGAAGGATTTCTGATACTCCCTGCCAGTTTCCCACAAGGAAACTCAATGGGGAAGCTGGCAAGAAGTTGGAAGTCACTCTTACTTCCACTGTTTTTTGTTTTTGTTTTGCTTATCCATGGTCATTCTATTTCTCTGTTTAGGTAAGGAAATATCTCTGAAACAATGACCGAATAAGGCACCTGCTATCTTGTATACTACTAAAACTCTTGTTCCCATAACCTTTAACTTGGCAAAACAGTGCGTTATAGGGCAACAATTTTTGACCAAAGTGCCTCAAATGGTCTAACTTACTGTATGTATCCAAAATCTGGAACACATGACTGCCAAATTCAAATTTGGCAAGTTTTATAAAACATGTTATGACATAAAAACTACCATACAATAGTTTATGACATTTCAAAATGTAATAAAACATTTTCTGTGCTGATATTTGATATCTTATATAGTTCAACATGTTTCCCCCCCCAAGGCAGATATACCTCTCTGAATATATCCCAACTTTTCCAATGAAGGCATTACATAGAGGTTCTTTACAACATGTTCTGTATTATGACATAAACTGTTTTATGATAATGTTTATGTCATAACATGACATTTGAGGCAATTTTGTTCAAAATTTATGCCTAGGATCAGAGGTGGGTTCCTCCCGGTTCGGACCGGTTCATCCGAACCAGTAGCGACCAGCTGGTGATGTCACAATGATGTCACGGAACCAGTTCGGTCGGTGCCGGTCCGTGGGCGCCGCCATCTTTTTTTAAAAAAAAATTGGAATTTTTTTTTTAAGAATTTTTTAAATATATTTTTTCCGGGTTTTTTTTTCTTCTGCATGTGCGCAGAAGCCGAGTTTCCGGCACTGTGCATGCGGTCGCCATCTTGTTTCGGCTTTTAAAAAAAAAATTAATTTTTTGCCGCGGCGTGGCATGGCGTGGGAGGAAGCGAATCAGCAGCGAGGTAAGTTAGAACCTACCCCTGCCTAGGATGCACTGTTTTTCCCAGTTAAAGGTTTTGAAAACAAGAGTTTTAGCTATACATAGGTGTAGATGTTGGGGGAAGAGTGGATTGAGAAAGTTAACAAGTTAAGACTCCTCATGACTGAATAGAAAAAACGCCCATTGTCAAGAGCTGAAAACAGTCAGTTTTTTTGCTGAATGATAGTAATGTCAAGTTAAGGATGCAGTTTGGAGTGTAATGGCTTTTCTTTTGGATCAGCTGATTAATAAGGTCACTCCATATTCAGGAAAATCAGCTGCCTATGATACATACAACAAACTGTTTATTCTCTTTGTCCCTTCTATTATTTCAAAATAAAAGTAGGTTAAATTTAGAAAATCTGAAAAAAGAGAAGTGGGTTTATTTGAATTATTATTTTTAATTTTAAGTAAACAATAATTTACTTAATGATTTTAAGAACAATTTTAAAAACACATAGGGCCTCACATTGCAAAAGAATTACATAAAAATCTTCAGTTGAGAACTATGCAGGAACAGTCCTAGAAATTTAGAATGGGAATTTTCCTTTACCCTTCTCTTAGAATTCTATGGCTTAAAGTAGCCACAAGAAAGATTATAGGGTTGGACTAAAATTAAGGTGTATCATATAGCAAGGCAATAGCTTGTAGCTCTTTCCCGCAGCTGCTCGTCTATTCCTCAAGTGCTTGAGAAGTAGCTAGAGGACTGCGTTGAATGAAACAAATTCTAGCACCTGAGGCTGAAAGGGAAGAAATTTAACACTATTACACTTCCCTTAATCTTGAGCAAACCCATCATAAACTACACCTTATCTAGGGAGACTAAATTTTAAATGACAAAGTGTTATGTGATAGAGACAGAAAGAAACAATTATACTTTCATGTTGGGTATCTGAAGATACTATTGAAAGCAGTGCTCAAATCAAAGTATGATTTAACTTGTCCTGTGGCATGTATAGCAAAATAACTTCTGAGGAAATAGCATTTTTGGAATTCAATAGAATGTTTGAAAAGGGCTTTTAAGCAACCACCAAATAATTTGTTGCCATCAGCAGGAATCTGCTGCTGCCAGCCAGGCAGTAAGGACTGTCTGTCTCTTGCTTCCTTTCAGTGACTCATTAGAATGAGCATACATTAGTGGATTAAAAATGAAATGCATCCAGTTTTAAAGAATTGAACTGAAACTCTCAGAAAGGTCCAGAGTGAGGAAACATCTTATTTTGATCAATGTTAATACAAAAGTTGTCAGTTCTGAGACTGATTAGTGACATTGCCAAGACTTTCACCCTACTCAGATATCATATATTTTATGTACAGATATTAAAGAAATCAAATACATTGCCTTTTAGATTTTGTGAATAGTCCCACAAAATAATTACTCTTTTCTTAAGGCATAAATACTTTCATTGACAATGATAATAGTTTTCTTTACTTTTTTTGCCATTCATTGTAGCTCTGTAGCAGCTTTAGTTATACAGGATATATCGAATTTTTTTGTATTCAAATACAAGACACAAAACTAGAAATGTGATGGATAGCAATACCTCACAACCTATTTTAAAATGTCTTCAGAGTGGCTTATCTACCCCATTTCTCGATGACACTAAGCAAAGTTTTTTTTTTAATTATTCAGATGTTGAGTTTATTATTGCCAGTTACCGTTGCCTGTATTGATTATCTTGAGTATTTTTTATTGCTAGAACGTTATCACGTGGTCTTGGCTTTCTACTAAGCCATGTAGGACTGTTGGGCTTCAAAGTGTGTGCGTGTGTGTGTGTGTGTGTGTGTGCGCGCGCGCACGCACAAAATTTGCCATGGTACAAAGATGGTCTTCAAAAGTTTCATGAAGAAGAAGGAGACGAGCCACTAAATACAGTATATTATCTCTCATTTTCCATGTGCTTCAATTCCAAATCAATAATATTTTAATGACCAGTTCATGGAACATATTATATTAGAATCTTTCAGCCCTGCATCTGTAAAGCGAATTTATTTGTATAGAAGAGCATCAGCACTTCTGTCTGAAATAGTATAGCCCAGAAATAAATTAATCGCCTTAGACTGAGCTAGGTCTAAATATAAGCTGTAATATGTTTTTTAATATCACTAATATGTAATTCATTTTCCTCTGCATTAATTAAACACAGTTGATAGCAGTCTCTTAGCCCTTAAAATAGTAATCCTATTTGTTTTGATTGGTGGAAAAAGAATGCTATAGTACACACACAGTGTGTGTGTGTGTGTAAGATATTTGTACATACACAATAGGAGACGAAGGGCTAAACTCTTTTTCTTAATGGTGTTTATTTGTTTGTTGATTCAGGCTGAAAAAATTGTCATGCAGTGTTTTGAATCTTATCAGCAGTAATGATAGCTGTGAATAATAGTGGGTTTCTGTATGGCTAGGATTCCCAACTGGTGGTCATGGGTTTTACTCAATCACCACATTGGATGCTTGTTAGATTTCTGGCTTTTCTTGCTTTTTCTCTTTAAAAAGAAAATTGACTGAGAAATATGTTTCTTTGCAAAGTGAAATGCTAGCACCGAATGCCATCTCTGTTTCTAAAAATGCCAACGACCCCCCACATGTTCAGCAAATGAGAATAGTGAGTCGTTGTAGTGCAATACTTCATTTTGAAGCAGAACAAAATAAGTTAAGCTGGAAGGGAGGGCAGTAGAAGTAATACTGACAGAGGCAGAAAAGCTTTGTCTAGACTTTTTGCATTTTAGTTGTCTGTGTGCATAGGTAGTGTGTGGGTAGAAATTTTTCCTATGCATATGGATTATTCTGAATATTACAACTTTGACTTCAGTGCAGCACGTCCTGGAGGAAGAATTGGATTCCAAAGAATAGTTTGTTTTTTGGAATTCGTCCAGTTTCTGCCTTGTTCTTAGCCAAGCTACTTTTGTTCAGCCTCACCAGCTCATTCTTGTGACTGACCATTCCAGCTGTGGCAGGGATTGGGTGAGCGGGCAAAATCCCCAATCTCAGAGCAGTTTACTGTGAGAGTGTTGAAAAATGCTCCGTATCCAATAGTGTTTATTAGTCCCAAAGTCTGGATTTTTCAATTCTAAGAGGTAGAAGATTCATCATGGCCTATGTGAAAAGTATTAAGATACCCAATGGAAATCCTCTTGTTTGTTAGGATTCTCTGAAAAGAAGTGAAGAAAATCTATAGATTTCTCATCCTTCCTTGTGTCTTTATTGTCAGATGATCCTAGAAGTGCTCCATGACTAGTCAGATCCCAAGCATCAAATACGCAGTACAGGTTTACCAGATTCTGGTTTTGTGTTTTTAACTCAGGGTCTCTTTTTCTCACTTCCCCCTTTTTTAATTTTTCTGCTTCAGTATTATTTATCATAGCCATCTTATTATGTTACTATGGAATAGTGGAAAAACTATTGATTTGTATGTCACAGAACCATAAGGAAATGTAGGACACCCTAAATTTAGAAATTCATAGTGAAGCAACAATACACACACTATGTATCAGTCCATATAAGACCAACTACAGATAAGACAACCCTTGAATTTTTAAAATGTGCTACCTGACCTGAAATTTCATGGTATTTTGGTTAAAAATTCAAGGTGTGAGCTTTTCGGCAAGTACAGTATATATGGGATATACAGGTACTTTTAAAAAGTATTACCATATAAACTTGTGGACTAGCTTATCTATGGATAAGCTGAATCCAATTTTGGGTGTGTACAGTATTTTGGCATCTAAAATTCTTGGCTTATCTGTAAGTATATAGGGTAAAACTATTATGGTAGAAAATAGTTGTTGATACTTTATTTAAAAATGGTCAATTGGTGCAGATTTTTTTAGCAATTACGTGGATCCCATTTTGACTCCTCTCATCAGTTCCTACTTTGAATTGAGAACCAAAGTGAGAACCCATGGAAATTGGCATGGTTAAGGATATATGTGTGCTATGCTAGGTTTTTTTGTTTTCTGTTTGTTTGTATGTTCGTTCTTACTTAAAATTGCAAACACTTTTTTTTAACCCAAAATGCAACTTCTGTCCATTTTCTGAATTTTATTGAAGTTTGCAGATGGCAAATTCCAAAAATTTATGGTTGGTTATATAGCCTTACTTTCCAAGATGAGATAACCATACAAATTATGAGAGCTGTATCATAATTATACATAGTTATAATTGTGTAGCAAATTGTAACATTGGAGATCATACTGTGAATTTCAAGCTACTTAAATAAATAGTGGTCACTACTACAAAACAATGTTTAAACAGCCATGTAAAACACCCCTCAAGATTTTGATATTAAATAAAACAAAGCTAGATTTTTTTATGAAGCATGGATTTTTTTAAAAAAATACAGGTAGACCTCAACCTATGACCATAATTGAGTCCAAAATTTATGTTGTTAAGTGAGACATTTGTTATGAGTTTTGCCACATTTCTTGACACAGTTATTGTTAAGTGAATCACTACAGTTGATAAGTTAGTAACCTGGTTGTTAAATGAATCTGGCTTTGCTTGTCAGAAGGTTGCAAAAGGTGATCAAATGACTTTGGAACACAGCAATGGTCATAAGTATGAACCAGTTGCCAAGCATCTGAAATTTTATCCCATGATCATGGGGATGCTGCAATGATCGTAACTGTGAAAAACGATCATAAGTTGTTGTAAGTCAAGGACTACCTGTAGTAAATGAGGTTGCTTTCACCTAAGACTCTTCAACATTCTTACACCTGGGGGGATGGCTATTATTTTTTTTAAAGATTGACCTTTAAGGCCTATAGGGGTGTGAGTGTTATAGCACCAGCCTTGGAGCCTAATGATCAGCCTATATTTTGGGGAAGTTCAGTTATCCTTTAAGGCAGAGGTGGGGATTGATGACCCCTGTATGACTTGTGGACTTCAAAATGGCTGGCTCAGGAATTCTGGGATTTGAAGTTCATAAGTCATAAAAGGGCTATCATTCCTCACCCTTGCTTTAAGGAGTGAAAAGGGTGACTGAAGCGTCTTCAGAGTTTTAGGAGTCAATTTTATCTAAATGAGCAAATGGGAAAATATCAGAGATGTGCACATATATCACTAAGGACTTTGTTCTTTCAAAGTTTATAACACACAAATAAAGATATTTTTTTTGCTAAAAACAAATATGGTCCGTTTGCTGGAATATATCAAATTTTAATAAATTGCTGTCCTGAACATGAATCAAGATACATAAATATGACCACTCCATAATATTTCCTCAGATACCTTTGGGCATGAATTGTAAATCTACCTATTTAAATTCTACTTTTTCAGGATCATTAAATCTGTTTGTTGTCTGTTATATGCTAATAAATGAATAAAGTAGTTCTAGTACAAGTTATATAAACTGTAAACTTGAATGGTAAAGTTTATTCGCACAATACCTTGAGTTTTGTAATAGTTCATTTATTTATAGGGAAGCCCATTTCTTTTTCTTTGGTAGCTGAAATTTATCATCCACTCCATTGGCAGAGCCTTTTCATACATAACAAAACCAAATCTGAATTTCTATAGTAAAGATTGACAGTTAAAAAGGGGACTTGAACATTAAGGATGTCTATTGCTGGATACCAGTTTCAGGCAATAGATATATGTTTCTAATAGCAATAATTTTGGAAAAGTGATAGAAAAGAGCTGGTGTTTTCTATTGTAGGAACCAAATAAATTCTTTTATATTGCATGTGTTTGCATAGACAGTCATAGAAAAACTGGAACATTTTTGAATCATCCAGAGGATGCACCTGCTTCAGTGTTTGAAGGAGTACATTATACTTGCATAACACATTTTGTGAAGGGCTCCTTCTGAATGCTTTGCACAGCCCTCTGTTGCTTTACCGTGGTATGTGGTCCGTGTATTCTGTGACTCTGAATAGGTATTCTCTTCTCCTATGTACATGCTGATAAAACAAGTTTGAAATGCAACTCTATTTTAAAAAAAATAGCTCAGAGGGTGTAAATTGACAACCATCCTATAGATTTGCAATAAAAGAAAGGAATTCTGCTTGCAGGAAGCAGGTCATCCAAACTGAAACCATTATTTGCTGCTATTCCTTATTGCTTCCTCTAAAGCTATCTTCGAAGCTTCAAAGCTATTTTATGGCTCAATGCATTGTAAGGGTTAAGATACCGGACTGGCCCCAGGAAGACCCAGGTCTCTCATTATGGAAGTGTCTATGGAGATTCTCAGTCACTCAGGTCCCAAAGGTGCTTTTTCAAGAGGCAACTGGATCTTTTTGTTTTTCATTGAAGATGTTTTGCTTCTCGTCCAAGAAGCTTCTTCAGCTCTGTCTGTATCATGGGTAATGAAATGAAAAAGCATATCATCATGGAAGCTCTGCCAGTGACTTTGGACCAATCACTAGCAATTACTGGCAAATCCACTTAACTTGCAGTTTTTGTTGAGGAGAATATGGGAGGAAGAAATGTTCTGAACTTTGCCTTGAGCTTCTGGAGGAAAGGCAGAATATGTAGTATATATTTAATAAATAATCTGGAGGTCCTCTTCTACTCCCAAGATAAGGAAGCAAACTTCAAAATAAACATGCATGACAACGTATGTTGTAGGAACAAGTTTTTTTAAAAAAATATTCAGACATTCAGAGAAGTAATCCTTTTTTTAAAAAAGTAAGAACTGAGTTTGAATGCAGCGTTACAATTACAAATATCTATCTTTGTTCCCCTGTCTTGTTTCTGAACAATAGTTTGTCTTCCTAATCACATCTATAGGTAGAGTCTGGATTTATATATTTCTTTTATTTGGAGGAAACATTCTCTAGAGCCGTAATGGTGAACCTGTGGCATGCGTGCCACAGGTGGCACGCAGAGCCCTCTGCAGGCACACGAGCTGTCACCCTGCTCAGCTCCACCACGCATGCGTGTGCGCCTCCTGCCAACCATCTGATTTTCGGGTATCTGCCACGCATGCACGGAGGGGGGGGGCATGCTGGAGATGCATGTGCATGCATGGGGAGTCATGTGTGCATGTGTGGGGGTGCCCCCCTGCGGCCCGTTTTTGGTCCCAGAAGGCTGCAGGGAGGCCTGCTAGGCCCAAAACAGGGCATGGGGGTGCGGTGCGCCCCACCACGGCCCATTTTTGGTCCCAGGAGGCTACAGGAAGGCCTGCTAGGCCCAAAATGGGGCATGGGGGTTGCGGGGGGGCACAGCCCATTTTTGGTCTCAGGAGGTTGCAGGGAGGCCTGTTAGACCCAAAACAGGGTGGGGGGGTCACACATGCATGTGCGGGGAACTTGGGGAGCACAGGGGGTCATGCACGCATGTGCGGGGGGCAGGGGAGCACAGGGGCCACATGTGCATGTGCGGGGGCAGAGCACGGGGGTGTCGCATGTGCATGCGGGGGAGCATGGGGGGTCACGTGCACATGTGCGGGACAGGGTGCACAGGGGGTGTTGCACGTGCATTGCATTATGGGTGCCAGCACGCACACACGCACGCTATCGCGTGTGCGCGTGCTTTCGGCACGTGACAAGAAAAAGGTTAGCCATCACTGCTCTCGAGCTTTTCTTCCCCAAAGTTCTTTTTTTTTAAAAAAAATCAAACACTGTGTTAGGATTATTTATTCATAACCACTAAGAAAATCAGGAGGAGGCCTTATAGTTTGTTTCAGATCTCAGCATTTAAATCCATTTTTTTTAAAAAAAAAAGAAAGAAAAAAAGCCAGCTGGGATACCAGGAATTACGATTTATCCATGGGAAGGCAACTACTTATGAATTATTTGTTGCAAGGAAAATTATTAAAAGTATTGAATAAATTCAATTAATTTATGTTCTAGTTGAAATTCTTTTTACAGTTGGCTGAAATAAGTACAACACAATGACTAATTGCCTTTTTTTAAAAAAAAATCCTATCATATGTAATGCTTACAGTACATAAAAATAACCAGTGGGAATAATTCATTCCCTTACAATGTATAAACTTGAAAGAGGCTGTAAGGATTGAAAACAATGAGGCCATTTTAAAGAATAAAAATACATTTCATCTTTTATATAGTCTTTTTATTTTATTCATACATTCAAAAGCAAAATTTAAAAAATCTTTTTAAAGCAAGAGCTTGCATTCCATAATCTCTTTTGAACTTTACACAATTAAATTACCGGTATTACCATGCCAGAAAGTTGCATGTATTAAATTCAACATATATCAGCCCTGTTAAAAAATATAATTAAGTAGCAAGTAAAAATTGTTAGCCTTAAAATAAAATATAGAGGGCTTGGTTTCTGTGTGTGTGTGTGTGTGTGTGTGTGTGTGTGTGTGTGTGTGTGTGTGTGTGTGTGTGTGTCATGAACACACACATACACACATACCTGCATGCAGACGGGGGGGGGTGTTTTTTGGTACTTTCTTAATTCTTTTCTGCTATTCTATTTTGTGGCACTTTCTATTTTGTTTTGAAAAATCCTGAGGGCTCCCTCTCATCCCATCTGCAAAATAATTCTGCAAGAGGTAGAATTTGCCAGCATGCCAGAGTTCTGGAAAATAAAACATCATTTCAAACACAGCTAGAAATCCGAAACTTGCACTATCCCTTTTATTATTTCAATATGAATTCTTTGATTTAGATATTGCTTACTCTGGGGATTGCTGCTGAGGATAATTTCCTTCTGGATGATAGATTAAATGCACACACTTGTATAGCACTGCTTCTCATGAATCAAGCAGTGAGGATGAAATCACAAATTGAACAGCCAAGGCTATCAGCAGCCTTTAAAATAGCCTTCAGGAGAAGGCTTAACTTAATAGACCATATTAAAAGTAGATGAAGCTGTATGATTTACCTACTGATTTACTAACATTCCACAGCTAGTTTCCAGCTTAAAACTGAAAGATATATGCTGAGTAGATCTAGGCCAGTGATGGCGAACCTTTTTTGGCTCACGTGCCAAAAGGGTATGCGCGCATGCACTAGTGCGCCCGTGCATGCCCCCACCCATGCTCTCCCCCATGCATGTGCACAACCCCCGCGCTGCCCTCCATGCATGCACACTCCCCCTGCGCACATGCGCACAGCAGGGGCGGGTTGCTTACTTACCAGTGCCGGTGCGCTGCGCGTGCATCTCCACGTTTTGGGCGCATGCGCACTCGCTACACACGCGCACCGCCTCACGTGATTTTGCTTCTGCGCATGCGTGGAAGCAAAATCTCACTGAAATCTTGCGAGGGGATGCATGCACGTGTGGGATTTCGGTGAGATTTTGCTTCCATGCATGCGCAGAAGCAAAATATCGCTGAAACCTCTCTCGCGGGCGCGTCCCCTCGTGAGATTTCGGCAAGATTTTGCTTCCGCGCATGCACAGAAGCAAAATCGGCCAAAAATTCATCAAAAAAGATCGCGATGCACGCGACGGACTGGCGGAGAGGGCTTTGGAGCTGTCATGCACATATTCCGCAATCAGCCATTCCCTACTGGAGCTCTGCACCGGACAGCTCTGACAGGAACCCACCTCTGGCGAACAGGCCTCACAATGGACCCCTGAAGCGTGGGGATGGTGAAAAATGGCCAAACGGGCCAAACTGAAGTTCGGAAATGAACTTCTGGTTGGCTCGTTGGGCCATTTTTCACCATCCCCATGCTTCAGGAGGCTTCCCTGGAGCCTGGGGAGAGTGAAAATGGCCGAAAGCAGGCTGAAAATTAGGTGGCCAGCCCGCGCATGCGTGCTGGAGCTGACATAGGGCAACGCCTCGCGGACCCTCTGATAT
Organism: Diadophis punctatus similis; assembly: GCA_023053685.1. Classification (NCBI taxonomy): domain Eukaryota; kingdom Metazoa; phylum Chordata; class Lepidosauria; order Squamata; family Dipsadidae; genus Diadophis; species Diadophis punctatus. The sequence continues at coordinate 113,026,187 of JALIGW010000003.1, read as the reverse complement.
GGCTCCGCATGTCACCTGTGGCACGCGTGCCATAGGTTCGCCATCACGGATCTAAGCTGTTCACTAATAGAGCAGCAATAGGAGCAAGCAATTGAATGGCGATCATATAGCCAGACCATAACAGGGATTATGATCTCCTTCTTGACTTGGGCTGGGACAGGGGTGGGTTCTAACTTACCTCGCTGCCAGTTCATTTCCTCCTGTACCGCGTGGCCACGCCTCGTGGGCGCGCGCACATTTTGTGTGTGCACGCATGCACATTGGCAAAAAAACACTTTAAAAATCAAAAAAATAACCCGCCCAAAAAAGCCAAAAACAAGATGGCGACCGCATGTACAGTGCCGGAAACTCGGCTTCTGCGCATGTGCAGAAGAAAAAAAAAAACCCCAAAAATCCCTCCCCCAAAATTTTTTAAAAATTTTTTTGCATTTTTTTAAAAAAAAGATGGCGGCGCCCACGGACCGGCACTGACCGAACCGGTTCCGTTATGTCATTGTGACATCACCAGCGGGTGAACCAGTCCAAGCTAGGAGGAACCCACCTCTGGGCTGGGAGAACTAGCAAGTTGAGTACTCCTTGAGAAGCAGGTAGGAAGGTAATTTTTATCTTGGGTGGCACCCTGAGAATCGGACCAAGAGAAGACTCTGGGCTTGGGCAGAGCATTCTTTCCCTTCTACCTCTTCTCCCTTCTGAAGTTGCAGTTGTGGTTCAGAAGGGAGTGGTTCAATGGTGGGTTGTAAATATTTTTGCTACTGGTTTGTGCACGCTGCTTCTGCGCATGTGCAGAAGCGTCCTGGGCTGGTGGGCGGAGCCTCCCGCTGCAAGCGCTACCGGTTCTAAGAACCAGTCCGAACTGGGAGCAACCCGCCGCTGGAGTGGTTGCATGTCAATCCCTGAATGTGAGCATTTCTGTAAATCTTCGTGTTCTTAGTACTTTGAGACACAAATATTGTTTTTGCCTAAATACCAGAATACAAAGGGAAATTGTTCTAGCTTAAGAGTATATTATGTTTTTTTTCTGATTAGTATGTTCATTTTTGTACCTTTGTACTTATTTTTCTATATTTGGTTTTACATTTGTGGAAGAAGGAATACAGAACTGGAAGTGTTGAGAGGAAAGGAAAACCAGAAAGGAGATCTATTGACTGACAAAGGTTGGGTGGATTTTGGGAATGGATCTGGAAGACTGCAGTGGTGAGGACACAGTAAGATTATATTATACCATAAATGATGGGTAATTATTAACAACTATTATAATCCTAGAGTACCTACAGCCTAATGGTATGCCAACTGTTATATAGATATAACAGCTGTCCATTGGTGTCTTGTTACATTGCAATTATCCTTTTAGGATTCAGGTGAGAGGCAGATAGATACTTAACTCATTTTTATAATATGGTCTGCACAACAAACTGTTTCTCCAGTTCAAATTCAGTAATCTAATACCACTATAAAAATGCCAAAAGTATTTCCAAGTTGTCACCAAATAGTAAGAATGTGTACTAAATGGAAAACCCATTTCTGAGTTTGAAACAAAACAGATCCACTTGAAGTACTGTAGAATGTTGTAATGGTCTAAATTCACCCTGTTCCACAGAAATAAAACATGAGATAATCCTGTTGTCAGACAAAATTTAGAATATGCATATTTTGAGATCAGAACCTTGACCATGTTAAAGTTATTTTATAACCTGAACATTCAATATACCATCATTGAAAACAGCCATGTTTTGCTGTAATATCTTGGAACACATGAGATTTGTTTTCTTATAATTCTTGGAACAGCTGCTTCAAGCTTGAAATGTTTTCTACACCCCTACCAAATATGTTTTATTGTTGGCTTACTCTGGCTGTGAACATTCTATAATATGGTAGACAGGCTAAGCAGTGTTATTGCTATCTTACTGAGTTGTAGTCATCACACATCTGGTGGGATTATATCCTCTGGCCCCAAAATTAAAGTCCCAACTTTAATTAGAGTAACAACTGGTGAACCCAACAGCAGACTCAGTCACAAGAGGGCAGGGTTGTAAAGTATATGAAAGTTTCTTTAAGATTTCTTACAGTATTTGGAGAAGTAGAAAATCAGTAAATGTGAATTTGGAGAAATTATGGCCAAACACAAAATGTTTCGGCTGGAAACACATTTACAGGACCAAAAGCTTGCTTTTAAATTAAACTGTTACATTTCATAATGGATGCCTGTATATGCTTTAATTCTCCACCATTGCAATTATGAAACAGAAAGGGTTGTGTTTTTTAAAATACTCATAGCACCTAACAATATTATTTTTGAAACCCAGTAGAAACATTCAAGTAGAGTAGAAAGAAAGAAAAAAGTGTACTGAAGAAATAGGGTTTCAAGAATTATTCCAATTCCCTAAAGTATTGTCTATTTACTATTGATTTTGTGGATTGGTTAAATGTCCTAGTTTGTTCAGTCCACATGTCCCAAAGGTGCTTTTTTCAAGAGGCAACTGGACTTTCTGGTTTTTCTTTGGAAATGTTTCGCTTCCCAGTTGCCTCTTGAAAAAAGCACCTTTGGGACAACCATGACCTGAGTAGCTGAGAATCTCCACAGACATTAAGTCCACATGCTTTTTCTTTAAAAAAAAAAAAGTCAGGTAGTTCCCGGTTTTTTTTAACAGTAATGATTTGGAGGAAATATTTATACATTTTAGAGCTTGGGGTTTTGATCTAGGATTTCATGTTTTGATCTAGGATTTCATGTTGCAAACGTGCTAAATGATTATTTTGTCAATTCCAAGGAATTGTCCATCAGGTAGGAGGTCACCAGAGTTTTCCTCCAGGAACCCAGGATGGAATGAGGTTCTATAGCACCAGAATAGCAATTACTACTCTAAAGAATGCTGCCAGGCTAATACAAAGAAGAAAGGAAAGTTGTTTGAAGTCTTTGCCAAGTGTAATAACCAAGCTCAAGGATGACTTATCAAAATAGATGGAGCCGTATTTGTGAAGAGACAATGCTATACTTAGAGGTGATATATTTTAACTTATTGACATTACTGATAGACTGCCCAATCTGATTTAGTTTGGGCACTACTATTAGAATTGTATTTTAAGTTACAGGCCTTTCAGTCATACATGTATATGTTGTGCTGTGCTGGTAGCTTATTTATGTTCTGTGAGTTAACTGTCATATAAACCCTTATATGTAACTTTTCTATATGTTGAAACATGACTCATAAACTTCAACATGGAAAACTTCAACCTCTGAATGATTTTGCTAAGCCTACTACCTCTGTTCACTTGCCTTTTGCAAAATGGGAATCTGTTATGCCTAAAATAGATTGTGACATCATAGCCATAGCCTTTTGCGACAGAGATGAATGAATCATTCTCTATGTGTTTGAATGGATATTTTTTTTTACTAACAAGATTTTCAAATTCTACATTTTCCTCATTGACTCTTCTATTTCTACTTTATTTCTTTTGGATCCAGTTATTATATTATAATTAGACAATCCGTTTTGATAGTGAGACTCTGAACCCTCTGACATAGTAAAAAAAGAGGTGAAACAGTGAAAAATAATTTCAAGCAGGGAGATATATAAACAAATAAATAGAATAGAGAAATAATATTCTTGATCTTAGTCTGCAAAGTTTAGAATAATGAGTTTGTGCAGTAACATTAAACTACTTCATAAATATTTTTGGAAAAATTGCCTAAATTTGGACTTTGGAGTTGAGGAAAAAGGGAAGATTGAAGTATAGTTGAGAAAAGATGGCTTGCAGAAAATAGCTCTAAAAGAACATAATTCCACTTTATGAGAAACTGTCCTGGGTTTCTCTTCAATTTGTACTGATTTTTTTCTTATCTCAAATATAAGTGGTCCATTGAGTCTGCCCTTTAAGTTTTTTCTTGTTTTTGTTTTCTTTTTAATTAATTAATTAATTAATTTTACTTTGATTTTGTTTTTGGGGTTTTTTTGTTTTTTAATTGGAGTATATTAACATCTGCTTCTATTATTAAAGATCATTCCTCTTCTTTTTCTCCTTCTTTGGAACAGCATTCTCCCTGAGATTAGACTAGCACCAACCCTACTAAGGTTTAAGAAAGCTATTAAGGCAACCAATTCAAAAAAAGCCTTCAGGGATTGTTATACTGTATGATTGATTTATCTCCTTGTAGTTCGTGATTTATTGTTAAAATTCTTGTTTCTTGGGATGGTAATTTACAGTTAATACTGTCTTGTTTATTAGATGTATTGTTTTAATCTCTATTCAGGAATTGGGAATGTCTGCATTTAAAGAGTTGGTTACAGTTGAAGTAGCATAAACAAATAAATAAATAAATAAATTCTCATAGCAGTGAAATACACCTGAGGGTTGTGTGCTAAGCCCTTTCCTATATTCCTTGTATACATATGACTGCACCCCATTGTATAATACCAATGCAATTATTAAGTTTGCGGACGATATGACAGTGGTGGGGCTCATTAACAAGAACAATGAGTCTGCTTATAGAAAGGAAGTACAAGGATTGATATTGTGGTGCAAAGAGAATAATCTTATACTTAACACCCAAAAAAACTAAAGAACTGATAATTGACTTTAGGAAAAAGAGAGACGCACATTTACCATTGCACATAGATGGCGAGGAGGTAGAGAGGGTTAGTAGTTTTAAATTTCTGGGTATTTATATCTCAGAGGACCTCTCATGGACTATGAATGTAAACATGCTTGTGAAAAAGGTTCAAAAGAGGCTGTACTTCCTGAGAATGCTCAGGAAGATAAATCTATCTCAGCATCTACTGTTGTCCTACTATTGCAGCACCATTGAGAGTGTCCTGACATATGGTATTCTACCATGGCATGGAAGCAGCTCTGCAGCAGACAAAAAAGCTCTACAGAGAATAATTACAACTGTCCAGAATATCATTGGGCTCCAGCTACCAGCCCTGGACGATATCTCTGCATCTTGCTGTTCTAGGAAGTTGCACAATATTCTCAGAAACTCTTCTCATCCTGCTTACAATCTTTTTGAACTGTTGCCTTCTGGCAGAAGATGCAGAACAATTAAAACTCAGACCACACGCTTTCTGAATAGTTTTTATCCTAGAGCTATAATTGCACTTAATAATGAATTGAAAGGTCACCATCAGTGAGCTGTTGGATAGTATTACTTGGTCTGTTGTATGGATGTTTGAGTGGTTCAGGGTGGGGAATTCGTGGCGGGTGGGGATTGCTATGTGTGTTGGGACTGGTCTTGAAGCGTTATGTGAATTTCGTTGTATGGGTGTACTGTGTATATACGTACAATGACATAATAATAATAATAATAATAATAATAATAATAATAATAATAATAATAATAATAATAATAATAATAATAATAATAATAATAATAATAATAATTGTTATTGTTATTGTTATTGTTATTGTTATTGTTGTTGTTATTACTGTTGTTGTTATTATTATTATTATTATTATTATTATTATTATTATTATTATTATTATTATTATTATTATTATTATTATTATTATTATTATTAACTTACCTTCCCTCCCGGTTTGCAAATGTGAATGCGTGCGGACGCTTCGCTCGCGTGCTTCATCCGTGCATGCGCAGAGCATCAAAAACGCAATGTGCTTACATCTGGGCAGGTAGGCGGGGCCACCCACAGTCAGCGCTACCGGTTCGCCCGATCCGGATAGAACTGGCTGAATACCACCACTGCACCTGATCCTAAGCCTGGGCTGCTGAATGTGTTAAAGGCCCCGTTTCCTGGATGTATTGCTAACTGACCAAATATCTTGCCTACTTTGTATATTTATTTTACTTATTTTTTTTATAAATATATTCATAAATATATATTTATAAACAATTGCTTTGTTGCTTTAAAATATTTTAGTATTCAATTGTCTTTTTAAAAAAATTGTAAGCGTCATTTTAACAGTCATTGACTGAGATGGACAGCTATAAAACTTAATTGATTAAAAGATAATTAAACAAATAAATAAATGCCATTTTCTTCCTTTCAGTTAATTTTAGTATTTTTTCTTGTTAATGTTGGAATAACAGTAAGGATTTCATGATAAATATCTGGGGCAATGGAGGTTACTTTATGTTCAATGTAATTAGTTAATATTTGTTGGGTCAATGATATGCAAAAATTTAAAAGAAGAAAAACAAAGTGAAGCAATAAATAGAACAATAGGCCTTTTGGCTAAGATTAAGTGTAGTTACTTTACTGTGTAAACTCATAAGTCCTTTTCATAGAAGGTGGCACCAACTCAAGAAGCCAGGATCAGAGGGATTTAAATTGTCTCTTCCAACATTCTGGATATACTGTAAATGCTTATACTATGGAGTATTTTGAGGAGATGGAAGATTTTCACAGGTTGTGCTCAAAAGCCTTTGGTAAAGCTGAGACTAGGGCAACCAGTTTCAAATTATTCCTTTTGTTGCTTTGAAAAACCAATGGCTTGAAATTGTTGTGAGATTTATTTATTTAAACTAAAGCAGTAAGCAAGCTTTTGAGCCCATTGGCTTTTATATAGGTAGGATTTTAAACAAAGGGAAGAGCAAAAGAGATATGCTGGAACATCTCAGAAAACATTTAGTTAATGAAACTTAAGATCAGATGATGTTTTATGTGGAAATTTACAATGTCTGCTTCAAAATAAGGACCACTAAGTTCAATAAAGCTTACTTCTAGGATTGCAACCTAAAATGGTTTAGAATTTTGGTTAAAACAGCCTCGGTTGCAACATGACATGAGGAAGTGAAGGAATGGCGGCAGCAAGTTTTATTTCATAACCCTGCTACACACTCACCATCAACAGTCAGTGAATTTGACGTTCTTTGTGTTTATTCCAGAATCAGTTGCTATGAAGGAAGTGACCCATTTGTTAACAGAGAGCTCTAAAACAGACCAGTTAATCTTTCCACATAGCAAGATGTTCTGTCTATTTGCATGTGGGAAATGAAACCAGATACATTCACATTTCATGTGCTATATTTGGCAGTAACACTACTCTGTGGTTGGGATGGAACAGTTGTTGTTTTGTAAATGACGAAAGCCGACCATTTTAAAGGAAGAAATCAACTTTACGTTATAATAATTTAACGGAAATTCAGAGATAAAGATTCCTCTGTTCTGCTGTAAAGTGTCTCTTCTGCTGACTGTATAAGAATGTGTGCGTGCCGGGTGGCAATAGCAATAGTAAAATAGCAGTGGTCTAAACTAACTTCATTCGAGTGTGGAGGGCTATAATAAGATCCAGACTGCTTTCTTTTAGCATTGTCTGTTTGATGTATTGAAAACAATTTACATTTAGGAATGAGTTTCTCAGTTTCCGAGCAACAGAGTCTGCAATATTTTATAGCAGAAGCCGTTGTGGGGAAAATACTTGAAAGAAAATAAATTCTTTATATGTTGCAGTGACATTTTCCATCTTCTTTTACTGTATCCTTTATCATTAAAGTCGGTGATGCGCTACTTTACTTATTAAATGATTTGGGTGTGACATAGAGCTTGCTAGATGGATTGGATGTTTAAAATGATTGTCTACTTTGTAATATTTCCCACTAAAGATCTTGGAGTCGAAATATTCCCTGAAAAAGAAAAAGCAACTTTTTAATGTAGGGGCATAGAGCAGAGAGATAATGAGGAACGAATGTCCTGAATCATTTCTGTTCACCAAAAATAGTCCCAAAAATGCTTCTCTGCCTCATAAGGATCCAGATGTGATTTAAACCCAAAGGGTATATTTGGTGTTCCACTAATGGTGATAAGGCAAAGTGGTAAAACAATTAAAGGATTCATATCATACAAAAAGGCAAAATCCTATATCCATCTGTTCTGTATCACTGTAATTCTACAATCCAGGAATATATATGCTTCTTTTTTAAAAAATTATTTTTCCTGTATTGCTTTAATATCATGTGTTTGTCTGAAATGTGTCACCTTGCTTTTGGGGGAAGAATCAGTTACTGCATTTATTTGAATTTGAATTTATTGCAGTTATTGTATTTGGAAGACATTGTATTAAACTGAGGTCAACATTTTTGTATTAAAATTAGTTTTGATTTTGTATTAATTATTTTCCTATTTTTGTATTAAATTACATTAAATTAAATGGCAGCTAACAGTATATGAACAGATGAATTTGACGATATGAAAATGTTAATATTTGGGTATATTTTATATTAGAAATGTTTCTTTACTACCATTTTTGATTAATTCTATAACCAAAACCAAATGTGTGAAATATACAGAAATCATATGCGATCTTTTACATAAATTAGATTACTGTAATATACCAGTCCTTAGGAATTGTAGAAATTGTTGATTTATAACTGCATGTAAACTTCAGGATTCATATTTTTAAATACAAAAGTTTTTATTTATTTTTCATTTATATGTATTTTAATATACTCTTTCCAAAATTAATATCTATCCAGGCATTTAATGTGTTCATAAAACTTCTTTAAACTAATATACACTTTCCTGAATATGGTTTCCCTTATATACACACATAGCTACGGTATGCCCTTTTAAATGGAAGAATTACATTGCAAAATTTGGAAAAGTAACATTGCAATTTTAGTTTATTATTCAGGGAATGTGAATTACTTGAACGTAAATTAAAAAATAAATCAAACTGTTCTGATTCTTAAGTGTACTGCAGGAATCAAAAGATATATGAAGAAACTGCGTTTACTTGTCCTCTATCCAAATATTTTTAGGTACAACCTCAGGGCATTGCAGGATGAAAAAGAAGAGAAAAAAAATGTATAAAGTTATTCCTAAATGCCCTCTATATTGGACTGCCTGTGGAAGAAATTTTGGTCCTACATCCAGTTCAGAAATGTTCTGAGGGGTAACTTTACTTGCCAGGAAATCTGGTGCAGGGCAGCGGTTATGATCAAATCAAATCAAATCTTTATTGTAGTGGTCCAATACCTGGATACCTACAAGATAAGATTTGACTAAGACTGTAAAAAGACAAGATCCATACAAAATATACAAGAAGCATAAGCAACAAAGTTGAACAATGTAGAACTATACAAAACAGGAAGACTACAAAAGAGCTAAAAAGCATCCAAGAACTTAAAATCCTGAGCCATAAAAAATGAAATTAGACCTAAATCTAAAGAAAGAGGTAATTACTAGATACTAAGAATTCTCTAATTTGAAATTAAAGATTAGAAGCTAAAGGTTTGGGTTTTAGAATAGCTACTTAATATTCCACTATGTTATAGTCTGGGCACAGACCTACTTCTCTAACACTAGTGAGATGATCATGCATGCATATTATGCCATTCTAGGCTCTAATTGAGTATATGGCGCTCTGAAGCCTGAGTCTATCAGAAGCCTGCAACTGGCACAGGATTAGCTACATGCTGCAGTGATGCAGATAATGGTGTACTTGGACAAGACTTAGAGTCTCTCATGTTCAATGGGCTGCTGCACAGAATGTTATTGTACATAAAGGCAGGGGTCAAGAAGTGTAGAAATAGCTTGTGCAGTTTGGTAGTTTGGGGAAGAGCAGGATAATAAGATTGTCACAAGCAACTCTGTACAATAGACAATAGATGAGGAACCGATTTATAGTTTTGTCCTGCCCCGAAGCACATGAGCACTGTCTCTCCACCATATTTGTCTTCAAAAACGGCTGAGAGAGAACAAGGCTCTGAGCTAAAGAAAAATGGCTTGGAATTTCCATTTGTTGCAGGTAGAGAAGGGAAAAGACAATATACTGAAGTCTTTCCAGACTAAAACAGTTCAGAGCACTGCTCAGATCTGTCTGGTTAAGGCAATATACATGCACTACGTTACACAGTTTATCCAGTCTTTAAATATCAGCTTTTTTTGTACCAGTACTATAATATGATACTGTGGCTTGATACATCACACTAGGCAATAATATACTTTGCTTATGTCTTAACACTCTGGATGAGCTCAGCTGTTTGTGGCTTAGTGTTTATTTGACTCCAGCTATTTATGGCTTGGGCAGTAAATGCTGCTTAAATATTTATTTGTATATCATTCAGAGAATGCATTTATTTTCTGAAGGTACAACCAACAAATAAATGTGTTGCTTCATATGATATGGAGATTTAACACAAATCTGTCTTTTTTTTAAAAAAAAAGAACACAATTTTTGCCAATTGCTGCACAATTTGTAACAGACAACAATCTCCTTAGTGATTGAGTATACTGAGCTGGTCATACCAAGGAAGATATTTATTTATTTAACCAAGTCTGTAGAACTTCACAACTCAGTCAACTATAGTAGACTTACAATAAAAACAACCAGTAAAACATGCCCAATACCATAGCAAGACCTTATAAATAATAAAAACCAAACAATGGAATCAGGCACAAATGTCACTGTGCAGCAAGGAGGTTGGTATAGCCGTAACAAATCCAACTCATCCTTACAATTCAGCTTCAACCACAGGATCTTACAACCAACTATAGCACAGAACCTCTGGAAGGGGTTAGGCTAGTGGTTCCCAACGTGGGCCCCACGCCCCACAGGGTGGCAATTTGATTTTTAATGGGGGAAATTGGAACCTTGTTAAAACCAAGTTAATGACCTTTTAGGCTTTCTCTGCGTGAGTAGGAATTTACTTTTTGAATAGTAAGAATTATATGTCACCGGGGGTGGGATCAGGATTTTCAAGATGCTTAGGTGGGGCATGGCCAAAAAAAGGTTGGGAACCACTGGGTTAGGCCTTCATAGATGACAGTTGCCATTCTGAATATGAGCTATTGCCACATTTGAAATTCAGGCAGTTCTATCTCCAAGAGAAAAATACCCTCATTTTGAGCCCATTCAGGTCTTGCTACTGCACCAGAACAGCCATCATATTCAGGATGATTCTGTATAAGGATTGCTTTGTTACAGACCAACCTGACATTTGGTAGCAATAGCCAGAAGCCAGGACTTCTGAGGAGCTGGTGACTTGGGGTTGGTACTGAATTCTAGGACCAGAAAGTGAATTTTTTTTTAGGTCAATGAAATTGTTTCTCTGTGAGTAGCCTACTCCCAGGTCCCCGACCTTATATCCTCTGTCTCTCACTAACTGGATTATATGGTCTACCCACCTGAATGCCCCCATTCCTCTCTGTCTTTCTCTCCTGTACCCTGCAATTCTAATTGCAGAGCCTAGGTTCCATCTGACAAGGCAACTACCCACCAGCCATACCTAAGTAGCCCAGGGGCGGGTTCCTAATTTTTTTACTACCACTCTGTGGGTGTGGCTTATTTTGTGGGTGTGGCTTGTCAGCCATGTGACCAGGTGGCATGGCTTCTTGGACTGCTGAAGGGAGGGGAACTGAGATAGGTCCTGCCGCCCATTCCCCCTCCCCTCAGCAGCTCGAGAAGCCTCGATTGTGCAAAAATGCCTAGGATCATCACCGCACGTTCGTGGCTTCTCGGATTGCTGAAGGGAGGGGAATGGAGATAGCTCCTGCTGCCCGTTCTTTCAGCGTCTCACATGCTCCCTCAGCCATTCTCCCCTGCTTGGACTCACTGTGGGATAGGAAGGCAGCGCATGCGCAGTGCCGGAAGCTTGGCTTCTGGGCATGCGCAGAAGAATTTTTTTAAAAAAATTAAAAAACAAATTTTTTTTAAAATGGCAGCGCCCAGGCACCGGCAACCGACCGCACCGGTACTGTGATGTCACCAGCAGGCCGCTACCGGTGCTATAGAGTGGACCGCACCTGTAGGAACCCACCACTGAAGTAGCCTCAACTGTTGTTAACCTAAACCATCTTAACCTAAACTTCAGTTGCTGAATTGGCCCTCCTGCTTTGTAAAGCACATCAGTGGACTATAAAGACTATAGGAAAAAGAAAGAAATCTGAAAACACATGGAAATTGGGTTGTATATCCCTTATTAAAATGATTTATGAGCTTCTCCATAGTTAATTTCTGTACTGTATTTAAAAAAAAAACCCAAGTCTCACCAGGAAAACAAACTAGACCGGATTGTTAACTCTATTTTAAGGTTGAATATTGTGACAGATTATCTCAGTTCATACTCCATGCTTAAGCCATAAATCTGGGTTAATGAAATTTGTCAGATTTGCATATCATGCCATGCCAAAGCAAATATGTTTGGTGCATATCAAGGCAGTGTGTATCACACTTTGGATTCTAGCTTATTCCACTTTTATCTAATGCAGTTTTGAAGGGTTTTTGAGTTATTTTTTTATATGAGTTGCTTTTGTCTTCTCTGCACAGGTATCATTTTTCCTATTCATCATTTTTGTCGTCTATACCATGCTGCCCTTCAACATGCAGGATGCAATAATTGCCAGCGTTCTAACCTCTGCATCACATACCATTGTGCTCAGCATCTATATATCATCCACAGACATCATGAAGGAACAATTGGTTTGGCAGGTATGTTTTCAGCAACATGCGGAATGATTTGATGATTGCCTTGGACAGCAAATGTCAGCAGTATATAATTAGGAACATGAGAGGATCCGTTATTGTACTTCTAAAAATCATATTTTAGAATTCTACATCTGTTTATATTGGAATATCCTAGTCCTAAATTTCATAGGAACTCTGTGCATCTCCTGGATCTGTTAGAAAATATTGATTTGTGCAAATTGTATGAGAAGGCATTATACTTTATTAACTTTGCCAACAAAAATAACATCTGGGCAGGTAAAGGCTCTGAACACTTCAAGGAGACTTCCAAACAGCCATACCCCTCAATTGTCAGTAGCGATTTCAAGATAGGGGTCAGAGGAGTCCTTTTTCCAAAGTGAAATCTTCATTTATGATTGCAGAGACTACTATATAGGGATTAAATTTTGTGCTGTGTTTAAGATGAGGAAAGGTGATCTAAATAAAATATACCGGTAGTAATTATTATTTTCAGGACTTTTCTGTTTTTGAGAAAAATTGTTTAGAATTGTTAGCCACTCAGAGTCAGTTATAGAAATTGAATAAAGAAATAATTTTTTGAGCCTGTGCTGTCTCAGTCAACAGTCCTCAGCACAGAATTTAGCACAATAACTGTATGTGGTGAAGGTATCAGCTATGCTGAAATGGCATCCTTGTTACTTGAGAAATCCCTTGTAGAACAACTGATACTAATTCTTACCAGAACAGCTCTCCTATTTGTTGAGGGTGTGCTGATTTTATTTTATTTTTTCAAATGTATACTTTCCTCACCAACATCACTCTGAAAACCAATACCACCCATCCTCCACAATCCTACAAACCAATCCAATAAAATGATAATGCAATATGGTTTATGTTTTGTTTCTACTTGATAATTGGGCAATTGAGGATATAATTTCATGAATTTTCTGAACTGGCCTCACCCCATTAAGATTTGTGATACAATAAGTTGGTGTCCCACAAGGTTGTCTGAGGCAATTGGAAGTCTGGGCAACTGTACTAAGTCTCTATAATATATTATATATTGTGGGCCATTTCCTATTACAAAGGGCACGACAGACATAATGGGAAATTAGCTTTAATAAGTCCTATCTGCAGATAAACTGACAGAAGTGTCTAGTTCTAAAATCTTTCTCATCTTGTGTGTGACAGCACCTAGTCAAACTTGTCTTGGCTTAGAAATTAAACTGGGTTGAGCCTGCTTAATGCTTGGATGTTGCCTAAGCAGAAGCCTGAGAATCTTTTTGGTACTGCTAGAGAATGGATGTCAACCCTGGCAACATTAAGACTTTTAAACTTCAACTCCCAGAATTTCCCAGCCAACATGGGAAATTCTGTGAGTTGGAGTCCACAAGTCTTAAAGTTGCAAAAGTTGAATACCTCTGTGCTAGAGGGATGTACAGTATCTATGAGGTCACCAACCTGAAGGACAGTTTACCTTTTACCTATTTCTAGATGCTTGTAATTTCCTTTTACCTATTTCTAGATCCCTTGTAATACAATGCCTATTTACAGAGAAAAGAAGAAGCACTGACATTACTGCTAATCTAGTTTTCTATACTGTACGGTATTCTTACTTCTAACAGCTGATTACTACCCTTAGAAAAAGTAAATCCAATCAGGATAAAGTAATAGATACAATTATTCCATTCAGTAGAAACCCATTTTCCTTAGTGATGGGCTATTTTCTCTATTTCAGAAATCCACATTTTGTTTTCTAGTCCTTAGGAAGAATGATATGTTTTTCACAGCATACTCCTTATCTGCAAGAAATTGTACTTGCAGGAGAATAAAACAATAACACACACACACACCAATGTGCTGTGAGGAAACTGCTAATGTGCCTTAAGAAATGAACTAAATATGAAAGGCTCCTACAACTGCAAAACTTTCCTCTCTGCTTCAGTGATTCACAAGGCTGGCCTTAATTGTTTCAAATCAGCTTCAACTGGAAGTAGGTAATCTATTTTGGCTTTAGGTATGATTGGATAGCTCAAGCAACCTAACCAAAGTTGCAAGATGATTAGTTTCCCTCAGAGGCAGCTGCCTGTTAATGCTGTCACTGACCTTCAGTGACTTCCTTTAAAACAGGAAATATCTATAGCAGCAGTGCAGAGGTTTATGAACCAGATTTCAAAAATCTGAGCAACCATTAGATTAGAGGACTAGAAAACAGAGTTCATTTTATCTATATCAATATCTATGTCCATATATTTATGTCCATACACACAAATATGCACACAGTGAATTTTAAACACCATACAATTGCATTTTCTTTAAAACATAATAATTGGAGGAAGTTACTAACAGGTTTATTTGTAGTCCATAAAATTGTAAAAAACTAAATGTATAAAAGGATATTTAAAAGATGACTAACAAAAAAAAAAGAAAAAAATGTTTTAAAAAGAGCCTTTAAGAAAAAAAATTAACAAGAATCAAAGAAAAAAATCTGGTAATAAAAATTCAAATTTCAAAGTGTTGTTACTATGGTTTTTAAATATTTATTCAAGTATGTATGTTTGTGTATATCTATACCGGTATGCACGCACACACACACAGACACACACACACACATAGACACACACACACACACACACACACACACACACACACACACACTTTAGATAGGAATGGGAATCAACTAAATGAAATCAAGCAAACCAACTTTCCAGTCTTGTCTCTCCAACAAAACAAAACAATTTCAATAATTCAAAGGCTGGGAGCTGACAAATTTAATTAATCCAAATTTTAAAGTTTGGTACACAAATTTCCTCCTAAAAATACACAATCAACGTCACAGCAGTCCAAGCATGCTATTTCTTACCTTCTTCATAAATGACAAGTTCCAGATTTTTGAAATACAATGTAACAACATATTAGCATCTTTACCCACAGCTTCTTCCCATGAACCTGATTCACGATAGTAATATTATCTAACCAATTAGCGAGTCCCAATGGAAATGTTCAAACCAGCTGCCCTAACATTCCTTTGTTAATTCTATACCCAGTATAGAAAAATGATAGTGTTCTTTTTCTGAACAATCTTTGAGAGATCTGAGAAAGAATTTGTACTGTACTACCCTGTTTCTCCCAAAATAAGACATCCCCTGATAATAAGCCCAATTGGGCTTTTGAGTGCATGGCAGTAAGGCCAAACGCTTATTTCAGGGTTCAAAAAATATAAGACAGGGTCTTATTTTCGGGGAAACACGGTAGATGAATTTTTAAAATCATAGGAATCATACTTTACATTTCTGAAAAAAAATCCTCAAGCTATAGAGGATATCCCAAATCTGTATTCTAATTTTTTATGTATTATCCACATTCATTCCTGCTTTAAAATATTTTTGGTAATAATAGATTGCTGGTTTATACTCAATGAAAACTTCTCTCTTTTTTCTTTAAAAAAAATTTTTTTTTCAAACGTCACGACAACACCAACAAATACACATATAAAACAAACAAAACTGTGGGGGATCCATTTCCCCTATTTACAATAAGTTTGCATCGGTATATATTCACATTTAAAGAAATTTCCCTTTCGTATATATTTACATATTACATTTTACAATTAACTTCTCTTGTTATTACTATAAATATATATAATAATACTGAATTCTTATGCTTTCTATGCAACTTTACTTTGAACATTGTAATCACCCGATGTTTCAACATTCTCGTTGACACTCCTACTATATATTCTTTTATTTCTTCTTTCTCCATTGAAAGTTGAAGCTAGCACAGATAGGGTTGTCCACAGCCAATCACATCAAGGACTGAGTCTGTCAATCAAAAACTGAGCCTCTGTCCGCCATCTTGGTTCTAGGCCCAGTTTAGACTCAGTCCTTCACAAGGCTAGATGTGGATCTCTGCACTACCGTGAATTCTGACTGCTAGCTTCAATTACTTTGTGAGTTTTTTCCCCTTGATTTCTTCCGTCTCCTGAGGCAGGGGGCTTTGCCTCTTATTGCCGGCTGGACTCAGCAAGAGCCTAAATTGAGTTCCATTCCCCGCCACGCCTTGGCGCTTGGGGGCAGTTATTTAATCGGCTTGGTGCTTGCACCCCCGATTTGGCGGCGTTTAAGGGGCCCGGGATCTCCTAAAGCCCCTATTAGCGGAAAGCGCGGGTGAGGCATTACGAGCTTGCTCGCCTTTTCCTTAGGGAATTTACCCACAGTTAGCCACCGCTTATATATCTAAACGCCGCAACTTTTCGGCCACCCGAAGGGGAAGGGGTTCGTCTCGGCTCTTTGCGCCCTTTTTCGAACGGACCTTTCCTGCCTTTTTCTCCTTGAAGAGTCACGGTGGCCATTTTTTCGTGACGTCATTGCAGGTCCCTCTCCTGATCGCCCGCCCAGCTCAATGGCAGATCCTGCGCCGTCAGCCTCCTCCACCAAGTCCTCGGGCAAGTGAAAGCAAAAGTCGTCAAAAAGCTCTGGACAGGCCGATTTAGCCGCTCCCGCTCCCGCTGCAGCTAGCAAGACCAGATCGGCCTCTTCAAGAGCGGTCGAGCGAGATGAGTGGAGACGCGATCGCGTGCTCCGCAAGCTATCGGAGAAGGCGGATAGACATTCCGCCTCTATGCCTCCACCACAGCCTCCAGCACCGGCCGTTCGGGAGGATCTTACTAGCCTCGATGCCCCAGCCCTGGTCAACACAAACGTATGAGGAGAAGGTGGGCTGGTGGCATCAGCGCAGGTAGCCCCTGATCCAATTGCATCTGTCTTTGGGGCTAGTCCTCCAGCAGCAGCAGCTTTGCCTATTATTCCAGACCAGACAGGGAGTCCTGTGGTTTCCGAAATAGCTCCGGCTACCCCAGCAGCTCAACCTGGCCCATCCTGGCAATTTGAGCAGCCTAACTTGCAAACGATTATTGCAGCGACAGTCCAGCAATGCCTTGCTGGATTCCAGCAGATGAACTGGCCTGCCCAAGCTCCCTCTACACAGGTACCCAGCCGGGCCCCTTCTCAGCCATGCAGTGTGGCAGACCTGGCAGAAGATTATTCTGATGCTTCTAGTGAGACTAGTCAGCCTCCAGCCCTAGACGAGGGTGAGTGTCCCCCTTCGGCCTTATCTGAAGATGAGGGTCTTCTACCTGAGCAGCCAGCCTCTGTGGGCCTTTTTCCTCTGGCCCTCTTTAAATCGCTGCTGCACAAGGCTAGGAATGGGGCTGGTTTACCTACCACCCCTGCAGCTCCCGGGACTACGACCTCTTCCACCAAGGAACCAGTGTTTTCAGAACAGGTTCCTGAATTAGATGTAATACCAGCACCTCAGATTTTTCTGGACAATGTCCAATGCCAATATTCAGCGCCTGCTTCAGGACCCATGCCGTCTACACAAGACAAGAAATTCTTCAACATCGCGGCTGAGCTCGCTTCTCTTCTGTCCCCACCAACTGTGGATGTTCCAGTGGCGTCTCTCCACTCCCCTAATCCTATTCCGAGGGAGGCGGAGGAGCTGTTGAAACCGGCCGATCGTCTTCTGGAGCAGGTTCTACTAAAGTCTCATCAGGCAGCAGCTTGGGCGGTCCGGGCTTCCTCGTCTGCCTCATTCTTCGCCCGATCATCCTTGCTGTGGCTTCGCCAACTACAGGAACAAATACCATCCTTGGAGCTCCGCGCCCACCAGGACCTCAACAAGGTCATCGCAGCTACCCAATTTACCACTGACGCTATTCTCAGGGCGGCTAGACTTGCATCCAAGGCCATTGCTGCCTCGACTGTGGGACACAGAGTTAACTGGCTTCGTAACTGGTCAGCAGATGCACGCCAGAAATGGCGTTTAGCGACTAAATCCATCTTGGGTCAGTCACTCTTTGGAGAGGTCCTGGATCCGATCCTAGTTGAGTCCAAGGATCTTAGGAAGGTTTTACCATCATATAGTAAGAAAGGGTCATTCCGCCGAGCTCCCTATACCCGGCGGCCATTTCGCCCAGCTGACCAGGGTTCCAGCCTGTCCCGAACCCCAGGTCAGTACGGGTCCAGATCTTACTATCCAGACAGATCTGCCAGGGGAAGGCCCTTCAAACGTCCATTTAGAGGGTGGGGATCTAAATTCCCATGACTCTCCAAGTGAGTTTGGGATGGAGTTCCCAATAGGGGGTAGATTGACCCTATTTGCTGATACATGGGACTTGACCACTCAAGATGTCTGGGTCCGCAACACAGTCCGTTTTGGGCTCTTGATAGAATTTATGTCCCAGCCTACCCCTGGTTTTATCCCATGTTCGGTTTCCAGGGTTCCGGCCAAACGGGCTCTTATGGAGCAGGCGATCCAACATTTGTTAGATATTAGGGCTATTGAGCCGGTTCCTAGGGCTCAAAGGGGGTTTGGAGTTTACTCTATCCTTTTTCTAGTTCCCAAATCTTCGGGAGACTGGCGTCCAATCCTGGACCTCAAGCAGCTTAATCTGTTTGTAAAATATCGTAGGTTTAAAATGCAGTCCCTTAGTTCCATTTTACGGGGAATTCATCGGGGTGATTTTTTGGTTTCCCTGGATTTGTCTGAAGCATACCTGCACATCCCCATTAAATTCGCTAATAGACAGTACTTACGTTTTTCCTTTTCAGGATGACACTATCAATACAGAGCCCTTCCATTCGGTCTTTCCTCTGCCCCCCGGGTTTTTACCAAGGTTCTAGCGGCCTTGGAAGCCCATCTAAGGTCCCAGGGGGTGCGGGTCCAATGCTACCTGGCGATATTTTGCTACAGGCCTCTTCTCGGTCCCTTGCTGAATGCCATCTCCAGGTAGCACTGGACGTCCTACACAGACATGGTTTTTCAGTGAACCATTGCAAGAGCTGCCTGGTTCCCGAGACTTCCATTCTTCACCTAGGTTCTATCATTGATTCCCTGGAGTGCAAGGTTTATCTTTCTCAGGAGCACCAGGACAGTATTAGGTCCTTAGTTAGTCACATTTCTCACTGTTCAGAGGTATCTGTTGCCCTGTTGGCCACGCTCCTGGGAAAGATGATTTTGTGTATAGACATTGTTCCTTGGGCACGTTTGCACTCCAGGGAACTACAGTGGTTCCTACTGCCATTCCAAAAATCTGGCAGAGGAACCTCCCTCTCCAAGGTCCGCTTGCCCGCTTCTGTTCTCCGCTCTCTTCTCTGGTGGCAGTCCCCCGCTCAGGGGTCCCTTTTTCTCCCTCAGGATAGGGTGATGGTAACTACGGATGCCAGCCTCTCAGGCTGGGGGGGGGCATGTCTAGGATCAATTGGCCCAGGGAACTTGGTCCAGGGAGGAGGCCAACTGTCCCATCAACGTCCTAGAGCTTTGGACTATTTTTCTGGCCCTCAAGCTCACGTTAATAGACAGGGAGGTACTCGTTCCGCGGCCCTGCTGCGGGAGGCCTTACGCCTAGGCCTCTGGGCGGAGAGATGTCTCTTGTCTCTGTCCTCTGAGTACATTTCCGGGGAGGCTAACAAACAGGCAGATTGGCTTAGCCTCACGGAGCTGGGTCAGTCGGAATGGCAATTACATCCTGGGGTGTTTCGGGCTATAGTAGAAAGATTTGGACAGCCCCTAATAGATTTATTTGCTACCCCACAGAACACCCAGCTCCAGCGGTTCTACTCCCGATTCCCCTCCAGGGGAACAGAAGCCGTCGATGCCCTTTGCTCTCCATGGCCCCAAGTCCTCCTATATGCCTTCCCTCCCCTTCCCTTGCTTCCCAGGGTCATTCAGAAGGTGTTGAAACATTCAGCAGAAGTTATCTTGGTAGCACCGCACTGGCCTTGGAGAGTTTGGTTCGGAGATCTCCAGTTCCTCTCTCGGGCTCCGCCCTGGAGACTACCCCCAAGACAGGACCTGCTCCTCCAGGGGGAAGTGATCCACCCAGATGTCCGCTGGTTACAACTGACCGCCTGGCAGTTGAGCGGGAAACCCTGAGGCAGCAGAACTATGACGGAGACATCATAGACGTCATTCTGGCATCTAGGCGGCCTTCCACCAATCGTGTCTACCAGGCGACTTGGAAGGCCTTTTGCGAGTGGTGCTCCGGGGAGGGTATTTCTCTGCTTCATGTTCCCATCATGCAGCTTCTCCATTTTCTAAAGAAGGGTTTATCTATGGGCCTTTCCCACAATACTCTCAGACACCAGGTGGCAGCCTTGTCGTCGGTCTTATCATGTACCAACTTTCACTCCCTAGCTCACTTACCCACGGTTCACTGGTTTCTCAAAGGGGCCGTTAACATAGGTCCTCCTGTGGTTCGTTTTCCTACATGGGATTTCCCGCTGATTTTGGAGTCCCTGACGGGACCTCCATATGAACCCCTGCGGGAGGCTCCGCTTAGTTCCTTGTCTTATAAGGTGGCTTTTCTGTTAGCTATTACGTCTGCCCGACGTATCTCGGAGTTATCTGCCCTGTCTGCCCGTAAGGACTTGTGTATATTTCACCCTGACAGGGTGGTCCTCCGATTAGATCCCTCTTTTCTACCTAAGGTTAATTCAAAGTTTCATTGCTCTCAGGAGCTGGTTTTGCCCTCCTTCTGTGTGCATCCTCGTCACCCTAGAGAGCGGGTTTGGCACACCTAGGATGTTAGACGGGCTCTCAAAATTTTTCTAGACTGTACAGCTGCCTTTCGTAAGTCGGAAGCACTGTTAGTGGCTTTTCTCCCTCGGTCTATGGGGGTTAAGGTTTCCTCCTCCACAGTGGGTAGGTGGCTTCGGGCTGCGATTGCCAAGGCCTATGTCCTGGTGGGACAGTCTGTCCCAGATAACATCACGGCGCATTCCACTCGCAGTGCCTCCACTTCCACGGCCTGGAAAACCCAGGCTTCCTTGGAGGAGGTGTGTTGTGCTGCGACTTGGGCATCGCTGACCCAATTCACTAGACATTATAAGATAGACTCCTTCGCTTCGGCGGAGGCAGCCTTTGGCCAGAGGGTGCTTCAGCAGGTGGTAGCGCCTCTGTCCTAAGTTGTTCTTTATCAATGTTAAAAGTGTTCTTATGCCCTCCCTTGGGACCCTTTTTCGGCTTTGGTATGTCCCTATCTAAATGCTAGCTTCAACCTCCAATGGAGAAAGGGCGTTTACTTACCTTGATACGCCCGTTCTCGTTGGTTGAAGCTAGCATTCAGCCCCACCTGTTCCTGTTATGGTATTTCTTCTGATGTTTGTACTACTTTAATAAACTGTTTTCAATCATTCTTACTGCAGTCTAGTGGTTTTCTCTTCCTTGGTCCATCGTTTTCTTACTCGGTTAACATTAACATGCCTAATCCACGTTGAGTCTATATTCCAGCTTCGTCTAAACTGGGCCTAGAACCAAGATGGCGGACAGAGGCTCAGTTTTTGATTGACAGACTCAGTCCTTGATGTGATTGGCTGTGGACAACCCTATCTGAATGCTAGCTTCAACCAACGAGGACGGGCATATCAAGGTAAGTAAACGCTCTTTCTCTCCTCTAGCCATTTATATAATCTACTCCATATTAAATAATATTCCATTTCTTTCTTTTCCTTTATTTCTTTTGTCAATTTATCCATCTCAGCACATTCCAGAATTTTTCTTATTATTTCTCGATGAAAACTTTTCTAATACACTCAAGTTTTCTGAGATTTTCAAGGCTCTGCTGGCACATCAGGACCTGGCAACAAAACCCAATGATTTTAACTGGCTCTGTTGCCATGTGGTCATTTTAAACAAGTTGTATTCTTTCACTATTTCAGAATTTGCAAAGTATCCTTATCTATTGATTGATTAATACTTATTGCTAAATTAATAATCTCAATTTAAACCTATGATACAAAAATTATCAGCCATTTTTAATTAATATTATTCCAAGGCATCAATTTCTCATATACAATTAAAATCAATTTTTAAATTGCTTTCAAATAAAGCCCAAATATGTCTGATTGTCTTTAGTGCAGGAAAAATAAATGTCTACTATAATTGAAACCAACAGCTTGCTAGGACCTTCAGGATTTCAGGTCACAACTTTCAAATTGAGCCCACAGCAGTAAAAGATCAGTGTCTTATTCATAGACTGTTAAAGTTAGCAAATATAGCAAAGGTATTTTTTAAAACCAGAATAATTAAAACCATTGCTAACATGTGGTGTTAAAAGAAAAATTCTGGGTATTTGTTCCTCCCATAAAAATTCAATTATTTTTGAATCTCTTTACTCTCATCTAATACTTGTAGTGATTTCTACTAATATGGGACCTCTAGACATACTGATAATCCAGGCCATCATCCTAATTAATATTTACAGTATGTGATTTATTTCATTTTAACTCAGTGTGTTTCATGCACCCAATCTGTTGTGATTTGTTGTAAACCCAAATAATGGCTTAAAGTATTTTATGAAGCTAGACAGAATCAAAATAGTTGTTAATCACATAATGGACACTTACGGAGCTGATTTTTTTTCATGTATTAAATTGAACCAAAATGAAGGTAAAGAAGGTTTGGACTAGGATTCTAGAATTCAGATAGACCCACTCACTGATAATAAGAGGTCCTCTCTCAGTTTGAATAGCAGGATCCAAATCCACATTGCTCTACCTCCTTTGCCACTTTTCTTTAATGGAATTCAAAGATCAGCCATGAAATTATATGCAGCAGTTCTAGTTTAGCACTAAAATTAAGCTGTCAGAATAACTTTAAAAAACCTTCAATCCATTAAAAATTAGTGTATTTCAGCTATCAGGAATTCAGCAGAGATGAGCTTAAATATCTATTGGAAAAACAGAACTTGTAGTGTGTTTAGATATGAGCATATACAAATCTATATATTAAAAATTGCTAATATATTTAAATATGGATAGATATTAAAAAGATACTGTATAAGTAAACTTTATATTAATTATGAACAGTAAATTTACATAATCAAGTTGAATACCTACTGAGCAATTTAGTAAACAAAGCCAGTTTGATGTGGTGATTAAAGTCCCATGCTAGAAACTGGAAATCCATGAGTACTAGTCCTGCTTTAAGCACAAAGCCAGTTGGGTTACCTTGAGCCAGGTACCCTCTCTTAGCCCTAGGAAGCAGGCAAGGGCAAATCACTTCTGAAAAAGTTGCAAATTGCAGGGAATTTTCCAGGTACCACAGTTATCAGGAATCAAGGAATTAATGATCACGAACTCCATTGATAAGTGATGCAGTCATTAAGCCCCCCCCCCAAAAACCATGACTGTGGTGACAGCAGTTCCAGCAGTTCAAGTTGGAGTTGTTAAGTGAATCATGTGTGGTCATTAAGCACTTTGAGACTTCTGTTGGCTTCCTCATTGACTTTGCTTATCTGAAACTGGCAGTGAAGGTTATAAATGGAGATCATGTCACCTCAGGACACTGCAGTTCTTGTAATTGTACTCTGGTTGCTAAGCAGATCAAAATCAAATCACAATCATGTGACCATAGACATGCTGTGATGGCCCCAACTTTGAGGTTTGGTCATAAGGCTCCTTGTTCAGCATTATTGTAACTTTGAATGGTTGCTGAATTATTGGTTGATAAGTGAGAGCCACATGCATTTGGTTCTTTAGCTCAGTCCAATGGATTGAGGCTACGTATAATACTCTATAGCTATGTAGCATCTTTGTTCAACAAGCTGTAGTAGTTCCCAGTAGATTTCTGGATGTAATTTAATATGCTGGTTATTACTTATAAAGTCTTACATGACAAAGGGTTAGATTATTTGTGGCTCTGCCTGTCTCTATCTCTGCTCACCACACCAGAATTGATGGGTTGGCATGCCCAGGTCCTATTAGTTAGTTTCATCTTGTGGGACCTAGGGGTCATATCTTCCCTGTCACTGTGCCTGCCCCATGGAAGAGCATTGTCAAAGAGAACCAGATGGACCTGACCCTGTTCATCTTTCCTAAAGTATTAAAGATCTGGATGTTCTCACAGGTATTTGTGCTGGGAGGTTAAGCAAGCCTTTATCTGTCTGTTTTATTTTAATGATTGGAATAATATTTTTTTTATTCTGAGCATTCATGACTGCATGGTTTTGAATATTGATTTTGTGACTGTGCTTTTTGTTTTTTTAACTTTAATTTCTCTGTATTATCTAGAGTCACCTTGGTGACATAAATATAAATTGTTTCAATAAATAAATAAAACAATACGTTAAACATTCTGACTGATCAGCTGTTTCAATAATAGTATACTGGATTTAGCTTCTCTTTCCTGCAAAATAGCTGACCAGTGAGATTTCAAGGAATTTAAACGCGTTATACTCTAGTATACGGTTCTTTTAATCTCCTGGCAGAGATTTACCTTCATGGAGGAAGAGGAACTGGTTCCCCATAGAGTCCTAAGACAGTTGTCTATCTGATTTCTCATGGCATCTTAAAAGGATCCCTCAGTATCATGCATGCACATAAGCACTCTAAAGCCAAGCTGTTTTCTCTGTGATTTTACTGGAGAACCACAAAACATTAAAAGAGAATTAATGAACAAAAATGTCTAACCTAGAAAAAAGTATCCATAAAAGCAATCTTGGAATTAAGTAGGAAGTATATAAAAGTGTTTCTGGAGCAGGAGATGAAGAAGACATTCTTAATCCATTTGTCTGAATAACATGTTCCTTGGTATTTGCGACTTGTGGAATGAGAATTTCTTACTTGATGATGAGAACAAATTGCATTGTCTTTCCCTTGATAGTAAAAGTTAATATGAAAACAAAATGGCATTAAGGCAACAGTCAGTTTGGGTAGAAGACAAATGAAAGGGCTTTGAAGCTTGGAGGGAAATTAATGTTCAGTTTCATGCCAAGTGCAGTCCTACCATAGAGTCAATTAATTCAAAAATGTACAGAATAAAGTTATAGCTTGGAGCACTTTAGCTTGTCCTGAAATATATGTGTGTTTTAAAGATGTGTGATATCGAGGCATCTATATAATCAAGACAGAGTAAAGCACTACTTTCCAAAGAAGTTAAATTTTCTTTTATCTAATTTAGCATGAATTCACTTTTTTAAAAAGACTGAGAATCTGTTTTCCCTTAAACACTCCAGTAAACTATTCAATTTTTTGTACATTTGTTACTTTCCAGACAAAGTGATAAAAAAGACAATTTGCCAAAGCAAAACCAATAAATTTTGTTAAATGGTCATGTTTTTTTATTTAAGAACTTTATAAGGGGAAACATTGTGTGCTTAACTTCATTTTTCTGTTAAATGAGGAACTGTGTACCAGCTATGTTCTCAGTCTCTGAGATAGACTTGTACTTCAGTGAACATAATATGAAAATGACACAGCAAGCTCTTAGGTTGCGTGAAGTTTTCCATATGTTGTTATCATTGCACTGACTATGGAAAGTTCAAGTCAATGAGCAAACGAAGGTCTCAAAACGTTCATGTTTTAATTTAGAGTGTTTTTTTTTAAGGAAACTCATAGTCATCCTTCCGTTTTTAAAAGGCCTAGTTTTAATCATCACTAAATCTGCTACCTGTAATTCATTATCATGTGAAGCAAAATACAGGGTTATTCAAAAATAATGAACCAATTTCATGATGCATTGCTTCAGTTCTCAAGCATCGTCATATAATGAGTCAGTGACCATTTGAAAGAGGAGTTATCTAAGTTTTGAATGGCTGCCACAGGGGCGATGTAGTCATGTCGTTCTTCCGGCAACGTTCAGTTGTTTGTTTACCCTCGGAATGCCCCAGCGATGGATTGGTTGGAAGGGGGCCCAAGACCTTGCTCTTTGTGCTTGGCCTGCGAGTTCTCCAGACCTAACCATGTGTAATTTTTTTTCTTGTGGGAATATGTAAAAGATCGTGTTTATGTTCCACCGCTACCCACTAACCTCGATGACCTTAAACATCGAATAACAACAGCGATCAACTCAGTGGATTGTGATATGCTGATCACAGCATATCACAATCCACTGGGAGGAATTCTCTTATCACATTGATGTTGCCCATGCTGCAGGTGGTGGCCACATTGAACACTTGTAAGACAGGAAATAAAAGTTGATTGTGAGTAGAACACTAGTGACTCGGCTGAAGTTTTGTATTACTTTTCCTTAAAAAATATTGTGTCATAAAATCGGTTCATTCTTTTTGAATAACCCTGTATATTCAGGAATCCTTCACTCACAACATTCACTTTTTTAGATTGAGTAATTTAAGTGTTTCTGAACTAACTGGCATGGGCATAACATCATGTTCACTCAATATATATGATGGGGGACATGCTTATACCTTCTTCCACACAAATGTGCACCATTTGTGAAGGATTTCCCCCCCCCAAAATAATTTTCCTCTAAATTGGCAGAGTAATGTTAGCTAGTATAGAGAGTAAGGTAGCTAACCTTAAGAGAAAAATGTAAGAACTGTTACCTAGGCGAGAGGCTTGAAACATTTTTTACATCTTGGGAAGTATGATAACATTTAGAAGTAGCGCATGTAAACACATCCTTGATTCATATAAGTATAAGAAGACGGGGAGGAATAACATAATCAGACTTGAAAAATTGTACTAAAGCTAATCTCAATAAAGTATAGCTCTAGTCACCCTGTGTTGATTTTGTGCTTTAGTGTATCTATGAGGCTGTCACTAGCTGAGAACATAATAATAGAAGACAGATTGTTGCTGTTGTTATTTTTTAATCTTTGGGGGGGGGGCAGATCTTAAATTCAAGTTCATCTTCCTTTTATCATTAAATCCAACATGTTTATACCAGAAGCCAACATATTTACATCAGAATCCTGCATAAAATATTCTAGGGCCCAAAACTAATTCTGTGCTGACCTGTGGATGTTCAACAGGCTTGAAGAAAGGAACAGTCCTCTTTGAGGTAATTTCTATTTTCCATCTAAACTCACAGTGATCTAAAAGCACACTATTATGTTGCCTTCATCATGTCTTGAAACAAAGTAAGATGGAGTTATCCAGAATGACATACTTCCAAAGGCAACCATTGTCTTTATGGTTGGTAGTTAAAATCAATAAAGCAAAAAAATGAGTTAGAACTACAGGATTGCCCCCAATTATATAATTCTCATTCTTCTTGCTATTCACTAATTAGAGTAAATAATTGCTATTCACTAATTTCATATTATGAAATATTAAAGTGCTGTATATTTAACCTGTAGAAGTGCTTCTTTTATGTCCATAGTCTTAGTCTCAAGGGCTAGTTTTACACATTAATATAAAAAAGAAATCAATGAATATACACACATCCGTTCATTGTGAAGAAATTATCTTGTGTGACCATCTCTCATATACAGACAGCCACAGCCACACGCACATACACTAACAGAGGGGGGAGGGAGAGAGATATATATATGATTTTTTTCCAAAAGTAATCTATAACAAGAATATTAACTATTTTTTTCTTAGCTTTTAATGCAAAAACCTTCCAAACCAATTTCTTGTTTAGTCTTCCTTCTCAGTCCCCCCCTGTGTACCACAAGAGTTCCTTTTAGTCTCTGCTCATTATCCTAATTTAAAATGGATATGAGTGGTTTGAGTGTTTTGTTTGGCAAAATTGTTCTTTTTCCTTGAGCAAACATCAACATGCATGTTGAGTTAAATGAGCAGCAGTTCAGTTCGTGCTGTGTGTAGATATGTGCCTATGATTATTTATCTTGCCTCAATCTCGAATTGTGGGAGTGCCAAATTAACCAGAGCAGAGGAGGCAGCTGTTAAGAGGTGGTGGGAAAAACACTGCCACTGTCTTGTCTTGTAACTGGAGTGTTTATATTGGTCCAGCACCCTCAGAGTGCAGCGTACTTTACAGTGCAGATTTCTCATTCATTAGCTTCAGGCTTGGGATGCTTCTGGATAGGTACAGTAGTTTCTTGTGCTGCAAACTAGAAAGCATCTTTTAAGCTTTGTCAAATTGGAGTTGGGAATGATGCGGGGTAGTGAAAGAACAAGGAAGAATAACAAATTGAGAACTATAATTTTGTTACGAACAATGCACAGCAGCAAAATCTTCTCTGGACCTTCTGCCCCATGCAAATTATAGGCAGAAAACCACATAGTAAAACCATTTCTCATTATCTGATTAGAGATTTATATTTGTAGGAGAATACTCATGCATTGAAGAATAATCACATCCCCGGAGAAAATCTAATTCTTTCTCCATGCTTTTGGGACAGGATGAATAAAAGTCTCTATTAATTGAGTAATAGTATTTTTAGTTCTGATTGCCATTTTATTGTTTTAGTTGGTTTTTTAATACCATGTGTTATTTTCCTTTATGTTTTGCATTTGTAATTTATGTTTTTTAAAAATGTCATCCAGAATCTGTTTGACTTGTGCAGTCATATAAATCCTACCAATCAGTCAATAAATGTCTTGAAAAAAGTATTTTATCTGAAGTATTTGTCTACTATCTCTCCTCTAGTTTTAAAATATAGTCAGGGGGTACAGGCACGTTTCCTTTAAAAAAAAACACCTCTCCATGTTATTATGCCTGTATTATCAGTTCTGGTTATTATTCTGGTCAGAATTTAAAATGTCCTGAACAGGCTTTTGTCTTATCCAAGGTGTCAGGAGAATGTAGTGAAAATAAACTAATATGATTCCCTAAAGCAGTGGTTCCCAATGTTGCAATTTGCAACATTGGCAATTTGATTTTTAATGGGTGCAATTGGAAAATTAGCTATTAACTGAATTTTTGAAAGCCTGCTAATTGTTCTTATATATTTGTGATGAAACAGCTGTGTTTCATTTACCTATTGTTGTCTTTGTTAAAGACGGCCTGGTCTGAAAAGGATATCCCAGCTGGGGGTAGGAGGGAGCAACTGCCAGTCAGTCATATGTGTTCCCACTAAGAATCATGGGACTGGCAGAGTCTCTCTCTCTCTCTTTCTTGTGGGCTTTGTTGCAGGGAGAGCTGCTCTGTGGGGAGATAGAGTGGATGGCTGCTGGGGGAAGCCCAGCAGTGAGGATACAGAACCAGGACCCAAAGTTAAGTAAGAAATTGTTAATTTAAAGTTATTTTTAATCTGTGTTTTCCCAGGCCGTGTTTTACAAGACTTTTCCTCTCAGAGCAATCTGGGGCTGGGCCACGCATGCGTAGGCCTTGCCAGGCCTGTGTGATTCACCTCCACCTATTAAACTACCAAAGCATTTCCCCACTAAGCTGCAGGTTCAAACCGAGTGGGCGAGTGGGGGGGGGGTTATAGGTTGCAACCCCCTTTCATTCATGACAATCTTATTATTCATAAATTAAGCTAAGAATGTTTTTTAAATTTCCCTCTTTCTGTGCCATCTTCTTTTAATAGTTATTTCTTTTAATAATTTGCATCATTTCATAAGTTTTTCTCACATTTATTTCTTTTAGTCACAAACCCTATGCATAAAATGAGTAGTGCAAGCAAGAAAAGAGTTTGTCAGTATTCACAAGAATATTTAAAACTTGGCTTCATACCTGCTATCCATGATGAACAGTCACTTTTCTGCCTCTTATGCCAACAATGCTTGACCAACGAATCAATGACACGTGGTCATCTTGAGGCGCATTTGAAGGTGAAACATAGTGTGTACGTAAATTCAGATTTAAATTACTTCAAGTCTTTAAAGGAGAAGTTTGAAAAAAGATCAACAATAAAGTCTCTGTTCACTGCACAAACTGTTACTGTCAGTTGAACTCTTGAAGCTAGTCATGAAATTTCTTTACTCATTGCTAAATCTGGAAAAAAAATCATATTATAGGGGAGGATTTAATTAAACCGTCAATATCTGAGCCGAGGTGGCGCACCAGTTAGAGTGCAGTACTGCAGGCTACTTTAGCTGACTGTGATCAGCAGTTCAGCTGTTCAAATCTCACCGGCTCAAGGTTGACTCAGCCTTCCATCCTTCCGAGGTAGGTAAAATGAGGACCCAGATTGTTGGGGACAATATAAATATACATTGCTTACTGGTGTAAACCGCTTAGAGAGTGCTTGCACTGTGAGGCGGTATATAAGTCTTTAAATAAATAAATAAATAAATAAATAAATAAATAAATAAATAAATAAATAAATAAATAAATAAATAAATAAATAAATAAATAAATAAATAAATAAATAAATAAATAAATAAATAAATAAATAAATAAAAAATCAGCATTTCTTAAAACAATTCTGGAAAAAGATAACAAAGATGTGAAAGCCATGCCACTCAGTAACAATACTGTTAGCAGAAGAATAGATGAAATGAGTGAAGATATTGAAACACAACTTGTTGAAAAGCTGAAATCAAGAAATTTCTCAGTACAAATGGATGAATCAACTCTGAGAGACAATGAGGCCGTATTGCTAACCTATGCAAAATATATTGATAAAGGTGAATTTGCTGAAGAAATGTTGTTCTGCAAATTATTAGAGACCACCACAAGCACTACTGATATATATATAATAAGCTAAAAAATTACTTAGATGTCAATAATATATCAATGGAAAACATAACATCTTGTGCTGCAGATGGTGCTCCTGTTATGATGGGCAAGAAAAATGGCTGCTTAAAATTGATGAAAGATGATAATCCAGAAATGCTTCTTGTGCACTGTGTTATTCATAGAGAGAACTTAGTGTCCAAAAATATTTCTCCTGTTCTTAATGAGGTACTAAAATCAGTTATAAAATATATCAATGCTATCAAAGCTAATGCCAAATGTGAGCGTCTCTTCAAGCAATTTTGTGAAGATAAAAATGCAGACCATGTGAGACTTGTACTTCACACAGAGGTAAGATGGCTCCCAAAGGGAAATTGTTTGAAAAGATTTATGGAACTATTTGATGTTCTTAGTGACTTTTTAAGTGACAAGCCTGAAATGATGCACCTGCTAACCGTTGATGGTAAAGCATTTGTGAGTTATTTAGCAGATATCTTTGAAAAACTGAATATGTTGAATAAACAACTTCAAGGAACAAATAAAACTCTTGTTGATGCAAAGGCGAAAATATTTGGTTTCATTACATTTATGGAGTTATGTCAAAAACATATTTCTGACAAAAAATTTTTGACATGTTTCATTGGCTAAAAAATGTGAGGTGACTGATGCTGCTATACTTGTCATTGTGGATCATCTGAAAATATTGGCCACTGATTTGAAAGAAAGATTTTCTGATTTAAAACAAATTGATTTTCCAACATGGATCTATCTGATGTTTCAATGCAGTACCAAGAAGAACTCTCGGAAATGCAAAATGATGAGTCACTTAAAACTTTATTCAATATAAAAGGAGTGATGGCATGGCTTTGTGATGAGACAGAAACTAAATACCCAAATTCAACCTTCTTTGCAAGAAAACTGCTGTTACCATTCTCATCTTCATATTTAGCTGAATGTGGCTTTAGTGCTGTAAATGATTTGCTACTGAAGAAAAGAAATCGACTGGATATCACTGAACGAGGAGACTTGAGAATGAAGCTGACTAAATTGGAGCCTAATATAAAATCTCTCTGCAGGAGGCATCAAGCACAAGGATCTCACTAACTTAAGTAGGCTAAAGCTGCAATCCTACAACTTTTTCCTGGGAGTAAGCCCCATTGAAGACAATGGTACTTACTTCTGAGTAGACATGCATAGGATTGCGTTGTAAATATGATCTTGATGTGAGCTCAAATTGTATTTTCAATTTGTTAGGTACCTTTATTTTAATATGTATAGTAATTAATATGATCAAAGTATTACAGAAAAAGCTTTCATTAAAATTATTTTATATTTATGCATTTCAGTTCTCTATTATATGTTTTGAAACTTTATTTGCTGTTTTTTCATATCCCTTCATACTATTATTTTTTAAGTTCCTCAGTACTTCTACTGTCTTTCGTTCTTTTATTTTTCTCTTTCATGGATGCCATGCTCTTTGGAACCTTGTTTAAACCAAGTTAATGGCCTTTTAGGATTCCTCTGCATGAGTAGGAGTTCACTTTTTGAATAGTAAGAATTATATGTCACGGGGGAGGGGGGCATCAGGATTTTAGAGATGCTTAGGTGGGGCATGGCCAAAAAAAGGTTGGGAACCACTGCCTTAAAGGCAATAGAATGGACTCCAGTGAATAAAATGGCAGGGTGTGTATGTGTGTTCACGCATGTGTACATGTGGCTGGCTGGCTATCATGTTTTATTGTTTTTTTTTACTCCTAATTGAAATGTAGCATCCCAAATGCTAAATTTAGAATTTGTCATGTGAAAGGAAAGGAAGGACAGACACATAATACACATACATTCTTATAAAGAATTGGGGTGGGGAACATTAAAATGTGATCCCCCCCTATCCGGGCTAAAATATTCAAATCTGCTACAGCATTTTAAGATTGCACAATTTCATTACTGGCAGGAGGCAGATTAACAAGCCCCTTTTATTCTTAGATGTACAAAGATGTCTGTTTTGGCTACAGAATTTAAAACTTAGAACCTCAAAAGAGGCAGAGGAAATCTTAAGAATATTTGCCCAGAAACAGGCCCTGTTATGTCAAATGGATCCTACTCCCAAATAAGTTTAGATAGGTTCCCAGCCTAAAAGCTTCAACCAAATGTCATGCTGCTTTGTATCGTGCACCTTATCAGATGACTCACACGGAAATGTTTTCAAAGCTAAATTTCAGAATGAGTAGCTAAGTGGCTTACCAGATAAAGTGGGGGGGGGGAGTTCCAACAGATGCCTAGCATTGGTTGCAATCCCAACAGATGCCTAGCATTGGTTGTGTAGAAGCATAGCTAATTATAATTTTACTCAATTCTGTTGCTGATTTTTTTCCCTAAAGAAACAATCTTCTCTCTTCACACTAATGAAAAGTGGGTCCTAATCATTCGTAGGAATAGTATAAGATCCAGCAGTTACCAACCTAAACAAATGGAAGGTTTCTGTATGGCAGTGTCTCAGGACAATGAAAGGTATAGGCTATATCTGAAAGATCACTTCCATCAATCTAGCTGTCATCTAGCAGTTCTCCCTATGAGTTCAGAGATCCAGGGGTACTAGATAATTTTATTTCAAGCTATGTAGAAATAGTGTCACTGGGAGTTAATGGCATATACTTTTGGAGTATATTTTTTGGAATATAAGACGTACCTTTTTACCCCCCAAAAGACGGTGAAAACCTGGGTGCGTCTTATACACCGAATGTAGCCCCACCCACCCAGCCACCCCCACACTTTGGCCTCTGTCTTCCAGCAATTTACCTGTTTGCAGCAAACAGAGAAGAGCATGTTAAGACAAGCAAGTCCTTAGCAGCTTCCCGATGCCAAGCTGATTTGCCACGTGCTAAAATGAAACTGAAACTGAAACTGCAAAGAGGCAAATAGCTGGGAGAGACACGCAGATTTTTATTTTCTGCTGAACTGGATGGAAGGGGGTAAGTGAATAACTATAAATGTCTGTAGAATGTTCAAATTATTAGACTTATTTTTTAAAGACTGCTTTATTATTGTTCGAGAGCCAGGAGTCTCCAACCTTGGCAATTTTAAGACTTGTGGACTTCAACTCCCAGAATTCCACAGGCAGCTTTGTTAGCTTTGCTGGCTGTGGAATTCTGGGAGTTGAAGTCCACAAGGCTTAAAGTTGCCAAGGTTGGAGACCCCTGTAAATCTAGACAACTTAACAAAATAAAGAAGCTTTTTAAAATAAATGCTTACTCTGAAGAAGCCCAGTGCTATTGTATCTTCTTTTAAATAATAAGAGAATAATGTATACTTCCAGAAATTTTAATTAATTTTAACAGCTCTGTACAAGTATAGTCTGAAATGTAACAGTGTCCTGTTTAGTATTAGAGTTAAATCCTGACTTACCTTGGAGTAGATCTATTTAAATAATTGGGAGGAGTTAATGTGACTACATTTAAGAAAACTTTCTGGCATAATGTACATTTCTCCAATTCTTTGCTATTTCTATGGGTCAGGCACACATGCACAGAAATACACAGCAAACAGTGTATAGCATCTGTGCTGTTTACTATTTGCTGTTTGCTGTTTGGCAAATTGCTTGGAGGCAGAGGCCTTTTTTCCTTGTTTTCCTCCCCCAAAACTAAGGTGCATCTTATACTCTAGTGCGTCTTATACTCCGAAAAATACGGTAGATTTAATAATTATAATTGATATTGTTAAATAACCAGACTCTTAATTTCTCTACAGTCATTAGAATACTGATTGTGATTTTTTTTCAGTGTTTGACCTTGTAGTTATTTCACCCTGTCTAGCATTTTTACTGTTAATGTTGGTTTAAATTTTTCTGAAGCAATAAGAAAGTAGCATTTAGTTCAAGTATCAGTCAAGTGAGTGACACCTATTGAGGACACAATGATTTAGCTAAAGGCTATGAAAACTTTCAGCTAGTTAGAAGATGTCCTGAAAAGATAAAACTCTGTAGGCCTAAGGACCAGTTATATGGTTAAGAAAGAGTTGAAAGCTAAATCCCAAAACTCTGTTGTCATCAATCAGCTGACAGCTGCTTTGGGGGGGGGGGTTAAATAAAAGACAGCACATGAGGATGCTGTAAAACCACCAGGAGTAAACTACACAAGACAGCTCATTTGAAGATTTGAAATAAGAAGAAATAGTGAGGCAGATATAGTTTGAGAAATACAGAAGCTGAAAAATGCTATCAGCATTAGGAGATCAGTGGAGGAAAAAAAACTATGAATTCCTGTGAGCTGATCTAATGTTGAAGAAACAGTAGAAACCTCTCATATATAGGTCATGAGACAAGAAAGAGATTTCTAAGCCTGCATTCTGTGAGGTAGAAAAATCATCTTTGCCCTATTCAGGGCAAGTGAGACAGATGAATCCAATTTTTATTTTGGACATCAAATTCGGTGGCAAATTTCCTAGATTATCAAGGAGGTCAGTTATTCTCAAGGGGATCAATCCTAACCCTAACCATTAGTAGATTATAGGAATGCTATGGACTTAATTAAAAAAAAATTTTTTTGTGGAGTGGTTACGGCATCAGCCTAGAAAATGGGACACTCTGAGTTCTAGTGTCACCTTAGGCATAAAGCCAACTGGATGATCTTGAGCTAGTCACTTTTTCTTAGCCCTAGGAAGGAGGGCAATGGCAAACCATTTCTGAAAAACTTTGCCAAGAAAATTGCAGAGACTTGTCCATGCAGGATCTGAGAATTGCACATATTTGAACAGAAAATAAATGGACAGCTTGTTAAATACATGCTGCATGGCAAGTCTATTAGGTAGATCTATGGTTGGCTTGAAACTGCACTCAAAATAAATGTTCATCAACAATTCCCCAGTTAGATATCTAGTGGGATATGACATATTCAGTTACATGACCTTACAATTTTCTTTAATTGGAAACAGAATTATAAAATATACCATATTTTTCGGAGTATAAGACAAAGAGGGTGAAAATTTGGGTGCGTCTTATACACTGAATGTAGCCCCACCCACCCAGCCATCCCCACCCTTTGGCCTCTGTCTTCCAGCAATTTACCTGCTTGCAGGAAAGAGGAAAGAGCCTGTAAAGCCAAGCAAGTCAGTAGCAGTTTCCCAACGAACAGCTGATTAGGTTTGCCACGTGGAAAAATGAAAGTGAAACTAACTGCAAAGAGGCAAATAGCTGGGAGAGATTAGACATGCAGGTTTTTATTTTTGCTGAACTGGCTGCAAAGGGGTAAGTGAATAACTATAAATGTCTGTAGAATGTTCAAATTATTAGACTTATTTTTTAAAGACTGCTTTATTATTGTTCTAGAGCCAGGGGTCTCCAACCTTGGCAACTTTAAGACTTGTGGACTTCAACTCCCAGAATTCAACAGCCAGCTTTGTTAGCTTTGCTGGCTGTGGAATTCTGGGAGTTGAAGTCCACAAGTCTTAAAGTTGCCAAGGTTGGAGACCTCTAGACAACTTAACAAAATAAAGAAGCTTTTTAAAATAAATACTTACTCTGAAGAGGTCCAGTGCTATTGTATCTTCTTTTAAATAATAGAGAATAATGTATACTTCCAGAAATTTTAATTAATTTTAACAGCTCTGTACAAGTATAGTCTGAAATGTAGCAGTGTCCTGTTTAGTATTAGAGTTTAGTTACCTTGGAGTAGATCTATTTAAATAATTGGGAGGAGTTAGTGTGACTACATTTAAGAAAACTTTCTGGCATAATGTACATTTCTCCAATTCTTTGCTATTTCTATGGGTCAGGCACACATGCACAGAAATACACAGCAAACAGTGTATATCATCTGTGCTGTTTGCTGTTTGCTGTTTGCTGTTTGGCAAATTGCTTGGAGGCAGAGGCCTTTTTTCCTTGTTTTCCTCCCCCAAAACTAAGGTGCGTCTTATACTTCAGTGCGTCTTATACTCCGAAAAATACGGTAGATGACATAAAATTCCTGCTGGTTCTTACCTTTTGCTTATTCTGTTTTATTCTGTTAATTTCAATATATTGCTAATGCGATATTATTTGTTTAAATTTAAAAAACTAAAATGTAATTTCCGAAAATATTACTGTATCAAAGTAAGTTATCTACTTATCAAAGAGAATTTGTTTTTCTTCCATTATCACCTAAGTCCAATATCAAATACAAGGGAATCTAACAAAGACTATTCCAATGTGTTTCTTTTCCAATATTATATCTAAGGTTATGATCATGATTTGTGGCTAGTCTATTCATGCTGCCATTGCTTTATGGGACTGTGAAAATGGCTGATAATTATCTCCATGATCTCATATTCTCCGGAATCATCATTCTTTTGCAAGATGGCTTTCTGCACTTTATTTGTTTGTTAAATTGATTTGCCTCCCATCTCACCATGGGGTTACTCTGGGCAACTTACCACAATAAAACGGGGAAAAAGAGAGATTAAAATATAAAAATAAATAGTAAATGAATAAAACAATAAATATAATTAATGGAAGTACAATAATATGAAAGATGAGTGGAGGGGGAGCAGGAAGCACAAGGGAGAGATGGGGTCAGCTAGTCAGTCCAGCAGGCATTTCCAGTGATGTACTCTCTATTGGGGGCCCCAGGCCAACCAGCAGAGCCAGGTCTTCAGGACTTTGCAGAAGGATAGGAGGGTGAGGGCAAACCTCACCCTGTAGGGCAGGATGTTCCAAAGAGCCAGCGCTACAGCAGAGAAGACTCTTCTCCTGGATCCCTGGATATTCCTCAATATTATCTTCTGGAATGTTCTTTTGGTATTGTTAATGGGAGAGGATGGAAACAATTTCTAGAAGTACCTCAATAATTCTTGGAGGTACACTTTTATAATAAGTATAGTTTCTGTCCAAATAATAAATCATCAGACTTAGAGGGAGGCTTTGACTTTTGGGTGAGGTAAATTATTCCCCAGATACAAATATGATATTCCTAATATTCATACTTTAAAATGCAAAATACAGTTTTGTAAACCAAATGGAAAGGAAGTAGGGACCAATAAAGTCTATAACAGTGAATTTGAAACAGGACCTAAAGGGTAAAACAGACTACGGTAATGATAACTGAGTGAGAGTTTGATCTGTCTTATTGTCCTGGTAGATTCTGGCAAATGTCATCATTTTTATCTGTGGGAATCTGGCTGGAGCCTATCACAAACAGTTGATGGAACTTGCTCTACAGCAGACCTATCAGGATACCTGTAATTGCATCAAATCACGCATCAAGCTGGAGTTTGAGAAGCGGCAGCAGGTAAAGGCTTTATTTACTATTTTGTTTCCTATCATCATTTATATTGTTTTGTTAGATGTACTAAAATTGCTATTGACCAAGCAGGGGGAAGGAAGAACTCCTCAGAAATCAATGTAAGAGTTATGTTTGTTCCAATTTTCACCCAAGAATAGAAAAGGTGGAAATTCTATTACTTTTAAGCTTTTGTTCTCCCTTTAGTTTGGCTCATAATGAAGGAAAGTGGAAGATAAAAGGTATATTAGACTCTTGGCATCTAAGTTCTTCTTTTGGTATGGTCCATAGCTTTGAAACTTGAAGGAACATTCTTAATGCTGAAAAGAAATACTGTTGAGATTTGTGAAGCATTTTCAAAAATAATGTGTATATATTTTTAATAAATGAGCCAGCTCTTTCAACAATAGGATCTTATGATATAAAGAAATGCTGGGAGAATATAATAAGATTATCTCCTTTTTGTTCCACAAAAAAATGGAAGCTTTTATTTGGATAAATCAAAGGCAATGTAGACAACATTGCTGCTGCTGCTCCTGCCTCTACTATTATTGTTACCCTAATAATAACCGTAGTCTATAGGCAATTCAAATTCTCCTCCAATTAAGGCTCTATATAAAGAGGCTGTTGGCAGCCTGTCAAAAGCTTTTGTGTAGAAGTTTTGGACTATACCTGAATCTGTCTGTGTTGGTTTCTTTATTCTGTCTTGCCTCATCACTGTGTTTGTTATCATTTTATTAAGTTCTTTTTCCTATGTTTTGCTTCTAATGAGGAAAATATCAAATTCCTTCTTTCCTCAGTTTATTACTCAAGAAAAAATAGTGTCCTATCCATCAAAGGGACAAAATTTGTCAAAAGAAGTTCTATTAAACAAGTGAGGCAATACTTTGCAACTTCCATAAAGGGATATAAAACCCAAAAGCAGCCACTAGATATCTTATTCATTTATTCCTATGATTGCAGGGATTCAACAAATATTGTCTCCATACATTTTTCAAACATGATGGCTAAAAACTTTACAGTATTTTTTTTACATAGGAAGGTGAGATTTATAGGACTCTGAATTTTGTATCCTATAACACAATTTTCTTTGTCTGCATTTCTTAACTGCAGCATATTCACAGGTACGATGATATAACATTTATAAGAGTGCATGAATATGATACACATTTGCTGAAAGCTGCATGCTTACTTGGAAGAAACATTAAACATAGTGAAACATATATGTATAAGCATGCACCTACGATATATCATTATTCTTTACCTAATCTATTGTACTGTAGTCCCAAAGGTGCTTTTTTCAAGAGGTAACAAGACATTCTGGTTTTTCTTTAAAAACGTTTCGCTTCTCATTTGAGAAGCGAAACGTCTTCAAAGAAAAAACAGAAAGTCCAGTTGCCTCTTGAAAAAAACATCTTTGGGACAACCAGTCACAGTCACTCATGCCCTAGTCACTTCCCATCTTGATTATTGCCTTGAAGAGCATCTGGAAGCTCCAGTCGGTGCAAAATGCAGCAGCCCGCATGGTTTTGTGCAGACCCCGGTGTGCACATGTATCACCTCTCCTGCGGGAGCTGCATTGACTGCTGATTTGCTTCCGGGTGCAATTCAAGGTGCTGGTTGTCATCTTTAAAGCCCTTCATGGCTTGGGACCAGGTTATCTGAAGGACCGTCTCTTGCCAGTCACATCTACCCGACCCATCACAGTGGGTAGACATGGAATGCTGCAGGTCCCATCCCCTAGGGAGCTACACTTGGTGGGATACTCCCTGGTGGCTCCCTCTCTCTGGAACACCATTCCCCTAGAGATTAGAATGACCCCCACTCTAATACTCTTCCGGAAGGTGCTGAAGACTTGGTTCTGCCAGCGGGCCTGCGGAACCCATAGCGGGATGGAGGCCATTAAATGGGTCATGTGATCTGCTGTCGCCGGGGCGGGGGATGGGGGGTGATTTTTATTTGTTTTATTGTTTTAAATATGTTTTTATATTCTGTAAGCTTGAATCACCAAGGGCAAATAGGCAGCAATATAAATTAAATAAATAAACAAACCAACAAACCAACAAACCATGACCTGGATGACTGAGAATTTCCATAGATATTATACTCTGGGCATTTCCATGGTATCATTTTAACCAGTAAAGAGAAATGAATGAATGGATGGATGGATGGATGGATGGATGGATGGATGAATGAATGAATGAATGAATGAATGAATGAATGAATGAATGAATGAATGAATGAATGAATGAATGAATGAATACAAACTGTAAATTAGATAATGCAGAAGCCTGGAATATGAATTAATTATTCATTATAATCTTTTTATACTTCAGATCCTTGTTTACAAATAATCTTGCCTTAGAGATGCTTCAGTGAATCTAAGACTTCTTCAATCTTTTAGAATTCACCAGCAATATCCCACTCAGTGGATCTCCTTTAGCTTAGCTGAAATTGGGCATCTGTAGCTGTCTAGATGTTGTTGGACTGTAACTTGTATTGTTCCTGATGAGGCCGGCATGTAGGCCAGAGTAGGTGAAAGCTGGCGGCCAACCACATTTGATAACCGTCACTTTTCCATTTTCTGTTCCAAAGATAGAGCAGAATTGCATGGTGCATAGAACAGTATCAAGTTCTGTGTTGTAAATTAGATAACTATATAGGCAGCCTGAGATACTAACGCCTGATGTAGCCCCCACTCTTTTTTTCCCTTGGGAATCCTCTGGAATCACTTCCGACTACACTACAGTAACCAAAAATAGTTTTTTTTACACTATTTGAAGTAGGAAACAACCAGAAAACAAAGCATATGTCAGAAGAGGTTGAATATAATTTATAAAATAAAGACAACAACCTTTAGAAAATTTTAAAAAAAGAAATCTTGATTTTACCTATCATCCATTCATTTGGCCCACAAAATGTGAAGTATGGGCCTCAATTATCCAAAGATTACCAATTCCTACGGTATTATAAATAAAAGCAAAATAGGAACTGAGCTCAGAAGAAAACTGTTAGTTTCTCCTTGCCTTCATAGATGCTTCCTTTCTTTTGATGTATTGCTACAATGTAAAACATGCTTGGTTTTGTGTATCTTATTTTGTTTATTCTTTGATAGCTATCTATTAAATGCAGGACTCCGTCTTATACGTGTGTAATATATGCACACAGAAATATGCACACTTAGCTTTTTTAGCTTATATATTCCCACTCCTTATAAAATTGTTTGCCCCACTGTTTAAACTCTCGCAGAGAATAAGGCAAGGCAATTTCAAAGCCTTCAGGCCTCGTTTTGACACTGACAAGCAGTTAGCATAATTACCCTTGTTCATTTCAGGTATTTTGCATTGTGTGACTTATAAGATGTTTTGAAAGATTCTTCCAGGAGGCGTTGTTGGTATCTGAGATAGCTCACTGAATGTCACTTTCATGGAGGGTGCAGGATCCTAATAATAATAATGTGCTTAGAAACAGGACTCAAAAGCTGTGACAGGTTTAAATGAAGAAGGTAATCATGGAGTGGGATTATACATGTGTAACTGAATCAATGCCCTTCTTAAAAAACGAGAATGAAAAGTGTTGTTGTCTCTGCAAAAATGATGTCAGAAGGAAAGAACTTTATTCGAAATAAATTGGGATATGTAGATTTACATGGCTTAGGACCAGGCTATCTCTGGGACCGCATCCTACCTCATACTTCCCTTCGACCGGTCAGGTCCCACAGAGTGGGTCTCCTCCAGGTCCCGTCAGCCAAACAGTGCTGACTGGCGGGGCCTAGGGGGAGGGCCTTCTCTGTAGGGGCCCCTGCTCTCTGGAACCAACTTCCCCCAGAGGTCCGGATCATCCCCTCCCTGCTGGCCTTCCGAAAAGCTATTAAGAAATGGCTCTTCCTGCAGGCAGGGTGATTTTGAGACGACCTCCCATCTGACGTCTCCCCCATGTATGTATGATGTTATCTGTTTTTTTAAATTGTTTTAATTTGTTTTTAATTGATTTGTTTGATGTTCCCTAAAATGTTGTACGCCGCCCTGAGTCCTGAGTGA
Organism: Diadophis punctatus similis; assembly: GCA_023053685.1. Taxonomy (NCBI): domain Eukaryota; kingdom Metazoa; phylum Chordata; class Lepidosauria; order Squamata; family Dipsadidae; genus Diadophis; species Diadophis punctatus. Next base: position 112,984,204 of record JALIGW010000003.1, on the reverse strand, counting down.
GTAGGGCGGCATAGAAGAACTTCAAATAAATAAATAAATAAATTTTAAAAAAAGAAAAAGAGGGGAGAACTGCTATTAAAAAAAACACCTCCCAAATCTATTTTGTATTAGGTATCTGTTCATTTTATGAATAATGGTAAATTCAGAGACATAACATTTTTAAAAAATTAGGGGCTTTCTGTCTAAACTGCAAAAGAGAAAGATAATATAGGGAAAAAAGAGAACATTGGAATAGAAGTAGGCAAACAACCTTGTACTTGGGGTGAATTTCAGAGCTGATAAGAGACAAAGTGATAACCAAAGGGGCATCATTATAAAGAGGGAGTGGGAGAGAGTTTAAACTCTAAGGGAATTGTAAGCATTAGTGACAGTAAGGCAGACTGAAAGAATTATTTAAGAAAGGGGCTGAGACATGGCAGGTGGAAGATCTGTGCTATGATATGGCAGCAGAGTGTAAAAGGGGAACGAATAACATTAGTTAATTAATATGTTTCAGGTTTGACTATTGTAAAAGCTTAAGAGTTGCATTACCCACCCAACTAAATAGTTTTCCCAATGTGATGACTGATCCAATTATGATAAATGAATTAGCAGTGATATATGTAAATTTGTTGGCCTTTGTATCAGAGTTGTGCTTTGGTTCTAAAGAAAACGATGTGCCTGAGGGAGACAAAGTATTTTTGCTTAATACGGTATGCAGAATAAATAGGCACATCAATGCTTTGTCATGTATTATTTGTAAATGCAGCCTGTTGTATGTTCTCTCATTGAAAAAAAATCTCAAAAGAACAAAAATTGAGGTCTAATCTCTGACAAATATTGCCTTTGTTTGTAGCATCTCTTCTTTGACCTGCTTATAATGCGACAGAAAGCAGGAAACAGGTTTCTGAGGAACGAAGTGCCCTTAATGTTTTATCAAATACATAAATAGGGACATGTTTTGAAGAGAACTCTCATTCATTGATTCAATTTAAATCTCACCTTTTGTCCAGGGATTCAAGACACTCAAGGCATTCACTCTTTTCCCTTTTCCCCTAAAACAATCTAAGATAGATCGAGGTGAGTGTCTTGCCCAAAGTCACCTTCCATGGGGACCTTCCATGGCTTTGGGTGGACTTGAATTGTGTCTTCCTAGATCTAGTGTAATACATTGTCTACGCTGACTTTATTGAATATGATGAGTACTATTGTTTCTGTACACATGACCATTGGAGACATTTTAACAGTTTCTTTCCCAGAGCTTTGGCAGAGGTTTCCCTTTCTCCAAGTGAGAAATCTCTCTCCTCTTCCATGTGGACCATAACAGTTTTCAGTACCTTCAGCCATTCACTTCTGTGGAAAAGCTACAAAGTAAAGAAGGAAAATCACTCTTTTAAACCTACAATAGGGTCATTCCCTGGGAACAGCAACTATGCTGAGAGTCATATCCATTTACCAATTGCTGTCTGTGCTGCTCAAATCTGCTCACATGCTTTCGCAATGTGACTACATGATCCTGAATGGCAGGTTTTCAAGTGTTGCTTTTTATTATAAAACTGTGTGTGATCTTCTTAGGAATAAGAGAAACAAATAATATTCAAATAAGCCCAATGCAATAAATGGCAAGGTAGGCTGAACTTAAGATATTTATGGCCATAGGGTAAAGGCATATTATCAACCCTTGAATCTGTTTTTTTAAAAAAGGAATGGGAACTATTAACTATGCATGGTGATGTATCCAGGTGAGATACCTATTACATGGTTGCCTGGGGTCCATTATTTACAAAGTCTGATGTCTTTGACGGATTCACATCATTTGCATATATTTTGTTCATGGCTTAATTCACATATAGAATTAAAATGTGAGATCTGTTGCCATAAAACATGATGATGCCAATTAAAATTTGAATGGCTTTAAAAGAAGATTAGATCCATTCATGCTGGATGGGCTATCAGTGCCTCTATTTTAGCTGCAGTTTGGAGCAGTGTGCCTCAATGCCAGTTCAGGGGAACAATAGAGAGTAGAATATGATGTGAGTCCCTGAATGACATGAGGTTGACCCCTGTGAGAAATAAAATGCTGGATTAAGATGGGCCTTTTCCTGATTCAGCAATACAATATTATTATGTTTATTTCTGGTAACCATCTAAAGGACAAGTCCCTTATGTTTTGCTTTTGGAGAAAATTTATTTGGAAGCAAAAGTTCTGATTGATAACATAAAGAGACCTTAGTTTAGAAATATTGTGTATGTGTGTCCGTATACTTACCTTTTCCTTTACCTTCTATGACTGCTTTTCTTCCCTTTTTTCCTTCCAAATTATTAGAGTTGAAAGGTTTGCAAAGTTGCTCCTCCAATCGGTCTTCTACAGAAGGTTACATTCCCTCTATCTGTGTTTTACAGAAGAAAAATGGAGGGAAGATTACAAATGATTAGGCCTTGCAAAACATTAAAAAGAGGAGCTTTGCAAAGCATATGCCATTCGTCAACATTAAAGTATTTTTGGCTGTTGCAAGGCTGTCATAGTTGCTTCTGAGATTGTATCTAACTGCAGCTTCTCTGGTAGTCCCAGCAGAAATATTGTCTGTGACAGTGGTGGGTTCCTACCGGTGCGGTCCACTCTATAGCACCGGTAGCGGCTTGCTAGTGACGTCACAGTACCGGTGCGGTCAATTGCTGGTGCCTGGGTGCTGTCATTAAAAATTTTTTTTTTAAAAAAAATTTCTTCTGCGCATGCCCAGAAGCCGAGCTTCCAGCACTGCGCATGCACTGCCTTCCTACCCCACAGTGAGTCCAAGCATGGGAGGATGGCTGAAGGAGCACGTGAGACGCTGAAAGAACGGGCGGCAGGACCTATCTAAGTTCCCCTCCCTTCAGCAGTCTGAGAAGCCACGAACGCGTGGTGATGATCCCAGGCATTTTCACATGTTCGAGGCTTCTCGAGCTGCTGAGGGGAGGGGGAACGGGTGGCAGGAGCCTAGGATCATCCAATGGGGAGAAGCATTCAGGCCGGATGGAGCCTCCTAGAAGAACTGCTGCCGCGGTCTTGCTGCTCCCGCTGCAGGGGGCTGCGTTGCGGGTGGCAATTTCCCCCTGCTTCTCCGGCCGCTGCCAAGCTCCCGAGGCCCACGCCCACCTGATCACATGGCTGGCAAGCCACACCCACAAAATAAGCCATGCCCATAGAGTGGTAGTAAAAAAATTAGGAACCCGCCCCTGGTCTGTGACTACAGTATATCAATAAACTAATAAACTGGAGCCAGCCTTTAAAGCAGTCACATGAACTTGCAAAGGATGTGACTACTTTAATGCTTCAAGAGGTGTAACATTTTGGCTAAAATGCTTAGTGAAGCATCACTTTCAAATGCTTTAGTCAGCCCTACAAAAGTACGTCACTTACTGTTTTGCCCCAAGCATCCCTGGAAGAATTATGGTTTTCCTTAGCAATTTTTTCTTATTTAAAAATAGTGGAAGCCTGGACTTTTTTGTCTTTTATTTTCAAAACCAGGAACGTCTTCTGCTTTCTCTGCTTCCTGCTCACATAGCCATGGAAATGAAAGCTGAGATCATTCAAAGGTTACAAGGACCCAAAGCAGGCCAGCTGGAAAGTACAAACAACTTTCACAATTTGTATGTCAAAAGGCACACCAATGTAAGGTATTGTTTGAAGTCAGTTCTTGGAACTGTTTTGATCTTATCCTTTCGTAGGGCTCTGGGCCCCAATGGTTTGGGGTCCCAATGGGGGAACAGCACAGTGGAGGTGGTTGATCAAGTAACAATTGATCCCACTTCCCACAACGCCCTCCCCACCTGTCCTTCAATTTTAATGTTTGATTTTAATTTATTTATGTTTTAATGTACTACAATGCATACAATATGTATAAACATATTTTAATGATTGTAGGCAGCCCAGTGTTATCCTATGATAAGATGGGTGGCCAATAAATTTTACACATAAATAAATTGGCGATGGCAGCACCAAAATTAGTATTTTCTTCATTAATGTAAAATTTAGAGAAATTTGCTCATTTTTTTCTATTCTTTATCTGATACTAATGTAAAAGCATATAAACAAGATAGTTAAAATGTAACATTGTGAAAATGTACAGTAAAACTTCAACAAATTTATTTTTGGAAAAAACTGGATTTAGTTGGGGATATTGAATTAAAATGCACCCTGCAGGCTAAAATTATGGCTTTTATGGGAGATATGAAACGTAAAAAGAATAAGTTAGCTGATGGTATGGCTTCAGTCAGTTTGATTAACTAACCCAAATTCAGCTGATTTTCAAGACAGCAAACCTAGAATGTGTCTCTGTCACAAGGATATGGTGAGCTGTCATTAGAAATAAATGGAATAATCAGGTTTGCCCATATCAGCCACATTCCGAGCTCATAGTAGAAGGAAGAAACAGTAGAATAGTGATTCTATAACATTAAGCCTCTGCATTCTTGTGACATTTAGCGAATTTGAAACGCTGGTATGATTTATGTCTGGCACAGTTATACACTGGATTGAAACTGCTGAAAAGTTTATCGTTTTGGAGGGAGACATGCATCCTTCTCAACTCCTGTGTGTAGGACTAGGAAATGGAAAGCTATCTTCTCAGCTTTGCAGCTCCTCCTTAATGTTCTGACCCAGCTCCCCAAACATGAGAAACCCTCTGAAGTTTACTCAAAGATTCCTTTATTAGGAGCCCCAGCAGCCCCAGCAAAAAGTTTCTCTCTCACCGCAGGCTAACAAGTCCATCCGGCTGGATAGTTGTCTGCCACATCTATTAATCTCCTCCCCCTGCCTTTTATCCCCAGAGCTAGGGTGGGGCTTCGCTAGCAGCGGTGGCTCTTCCTTCCCAAGGATCATCCCACGGATTTCCACTGCTCTCCTCTCCTCTGCCTTCTGCACATCCGCGCATCAGGCACTGGACCCAGCTTTTCTTCCTCTTCCTCATCAACCACCTCCAGACCTGGGGGCTGTTGACTCTCCATCTGAGGGCTGACGGATGGCCCAGGCTCCGCCTCTGTCTCTCTCTATGCCAACTCCATTCCTTCTTCCCTCTTGGAGCTCTCAGGTTGTCTTGATGCTGACTCTGATTCCCATGCCGCCTCCTCCTCTGATTTGGCTGCTGGAGGGGTTGGCGGCCAATAGGCCACAACACTTAATAGCCTTCCGGCAGCTACCTTTTAGGAACCAAGGAAACAACATGGGCAAAACTGAGATGAGTTTTGTCAATTGCCTCCAAGTTTGCAAAACGCCAGGCTATTGACTCATTCCACACCCATTCCACTCCAATTTTTTCTTTATAGCTAGGTGGCCATACTATTCTTTGTTGTAGTCTGGTGGTTATTCAGATTTTTGCAGTCCTGATTGGTAGGTCTACATTAGCGTGAAATAGGGGTGAGAAGATTTTTGCTACTATAGGATCTGTAACACCTTTTTTCCCCTTGCTCTTAACATTAAAATAAAAACAACCATCAGTCCCCTTCAAATTACTTCTGAGGCTTTGGAAAATGGAAGCAGTGAATATATGGAAATGCCTTCAAACTCTGCAGGAGTACCATTAGAGGTGCCAGGGAAGGGAGACCAACTGGCATAGTTCTAGATGAAGCCTGATGAATGCTGGAGGCCTGCCAAAATAGTTTTCGACATCTGGGATAAAATCACCACACACATGACCAGTCCACTAAAAATAGCTGTGTAAATTGGCTCTTTGTAAACCCCTTGCGAAAAATTGTTGGTGGCCAAATGTGTTTGTTTCTGATAAGGTATTTGGAACATTCCCCATTCCTGGTTCTTTTAAATGAATGTTAAGATAAAATATTGGTTTTTAACTTGAAAAAAATCAACAAAGCTAATTTCTTTTATGTGCAGCATTTTATATGCCGATATTGTGGGGTTTACTCGCTTGGCTAGTGATTGCTCCCCTGGAGAACTGGTGCATATGCTGAATGAACTCTTTGGCAAGTTTGATCAAATTGCAAAAGTAAGTATGTATCAGTTTTGTTCATGGCTAGTACTATAATATTGCCACTGTATTTTTATAACCTTAATAGGTAACAATGGCATGAGGAAAGTGTAGCCTTTCCTGGATTCTGCTTCCTCACAGCCTCCAAAAATGCTTTCCTAAAAATACAGTTTTGTAATAGTTGCTTTTGTCACATCCTGGCATAAGGAGGGAGAAAATAAATTACTTTATAACACCTCCAGTTAACAAAAATGAGGACAAAACAGTATAAAATTTTTGAAATAATAAAAAATACAATTTATGCATTTAATGCAGTAATATTTTATTGGGGACCTGGAAGAAAAACCCTTTGTTCTGTTAGATGTCTCTTCACTTTGGACTGTTCATTATTTATAGGCAGGTATATATTGGTGTTGCAAGGCAATGTTTTTGAGTCCTAGAAATATCGTTCATTACTCTAAGGCTCAGTATGTTGAATAACAACCATAGTTTTCATAATCTTTATCATCCCGATTGAGTCACAGTAGATGCGGCATAAGTTCCAGAGTTTGATTTCTCCTCTTTGACTGGCCTACTCTGCCACTCTTCTGTAAAGACTGACAGCCAAATTATTCATTTAAATTCTATCAAAATTTAGGTTTTGCCATTTAAAGTTGCATTGCAAAAAAACCAAGTATCTTAGAGGAACTGATGCATCCTAGACATCTCCCTTGACGTCTCCTTGTCTTGGCATAGGGAATTTGTCATGACATAGCAGTTAGATGTGCATGTGCATTCCCACATCAGCTGATTGTTGAATAGTGAGTTCAGAAGATGCCCTGGTTTGCTTCCCTGGTTTCTTTGTTATGGGGAATAGCAGAATAAGAAGAACTTTGGTGAATAAGCTGTCTTTTGGGCATCTCCCCAAAAGAATGTGTACTGAATGTGTCAAGGATCCCTAGAGGAGCAATGAAATTTTGAATGAATTAAAGTAATGCTCAGATTTCATTTAAAGGACTAATTTTATCCCATAAAAGAGATTAGCAATGTAACAATATAGTATTATAGCTTAGAAAGTGTCAGTATTCCTGCAAGTGCTCAAATAGAGATGGTAACAAATATCCTGAGTTAAAATTTCAAATCTATTCCCAAAGAACCTGGCTAATTTGGTGCCATTAAGAAGGATGTTGGCTTTAAATCCCTGGGAGTTTGGAGACAACATTGTTTGAGCATGCTTCTGATTTCATAACTCAGGAAAAGTAGGTCACTGGAAATGGGGGAAGCACAGAGCCCTGGAGTTTATTTCAGCTATAAACATTCTGGCCCAGTCATCTCAGTATTTTTAGATTGAATACAATTGACACAATCAGGTGCATCAGGTTCTGCAGCTTTGCTGATAAGCTTTATGTTGCTGCCTTGACTGTCTCCTAACTGATTCCCTCACCCCTGTCCCCCCCCCCTTTTTTAGGAAAATGAATGTATGAGAATTAAAATCTTAGGAGACTGCTACTACTGTGTGTCTGGCCTTCCAATATCACTACAAAATCATGCCAAGAATTGTGTGAAAATGGGACTGGATATGTGTGAAGCTATAAAGTGAGTAAATATTTTATATATGTATTAAAAATATATAAAATATTCCTTTCTTTCATAATTACGAAACAAAACTCTTAAGGGCTCTTAAGGTTACTGAAAGTGTAAGTTTTAAAATATAAACCTTAAAACATTACAATGCAGCAGAATTTAGAATAGGAAAATATCAGCCTTTTAACAACAAAAGAGAAATGTATTTATTTAAAATTATACAGAGTGAACAAAAACAAACCCTGATCTCTGGAGGCACATTTATTTGATGTGGAATGTGGAAAAAAATCATGGCATGAAAGTGTTCTGCAAAAAAAACTTGGTATAAATTTGGCTGCATTCAGTGTAGTGCAGTGGTTCCCAACCTTTCTAATGCCGCGACCCCTTAATATAGTTCCTCATGTTGTGGTGACCCCCAACCATAAAATTATTTTTGTTGCTACTTCATAACTGTAATTTTGCTACTGTTATGAATCGTAATGTAAATATCTAATATGCAGGATGTATTTTCATTGTTACAAATTCAACATAATTAAAGCATTGCGATTAATCACAAAAACAATATGTAATTATGCTAGATCAGAAATTCTCGGGCCAGTCTTTGCAAGAGCACAAGGAATATCATCTTCCACAACAAGTCTACTTCTGTATTTAGACTTGATAACCAACAAGTGTACAGCAATATTTCTCAATCTCAGCAACTTTTAAGGTGCCTGGACTTCAACTCCCAGAATTCAAAGCAAAGCTGGCTAGGGAATTTTGGGAGTTGAAGTCCAGGTATATTCAAGTTGTTGAGGTTGAGAAATTGTGGCCTGCAGTGTCGAAAAACTAGAAATCAGATAAGCTTCCAGCAAAGTAATCCCTGTTTAGTAGCTTTCTCCCAGGACTCCAAAGTTTCAGGAGGCAAACGGGGCAAAAAAACCCATGATTTGTCCTAAAACATTGCCAGGGTCCCCAAAGCCAATTTCCTCTTTTAAGCTCTTTCTTCTTAAAACAGCCCCATATTCCTTCCTCCCCCATGGGGCCTGCTCACCCACCCTTCCCAGAACCCCTGCAAAGACAACAATTTTAATTTGCAAGGCTCTTCTTTCAACAGTTTCTTTCTTACTTTCTTTCTTTCCCTCTCTCACTTTTTTCTCTTCCTTCCTTCCTCCCAACCTTCTTTCTTTCTTTCTTTCTTTCTTTCTTTCTTTCTTTCTTTCTTTCTTTCTTTCTTTCTTTCTTTCTTTCTTTCTTTCTTTCTTTCTTTCTTTCTTTCTTTTCTTTCTTTTCTTTCTTTCTTTCCCTCTCTCTCTCGCTTTTTTCTCTTCTTTCCTCTCTCCCTCCCAACCTTCCTCTTCTTTCTTTCTCTTTCTTTCTTTCTTTCCTTCCTTCCTTCTTTCTTTTCTTTCTTTTTCTTTCTTTCCCTCTCTCACTTTTTTCTCTTCCTTGCTTCCTTCCTCCCACCCTCCCACATAACATTCTTCTTCTTCCTCTTCTTCCTCTCCCTTCCTTCCTTCCTTCCTTCCATCTCTGGTCTTCCTTCCTTCCTTCCTTAGCCCTCAGCACCGCAAGATCCGTGCGTGCCAAACTCTCTGGCAACCCGGACAAATAAGCACATTGTGGTTATTCAGTCACTCCAGGAAGCAGAGCGAGCAGGGAGGGGATCCTGCCTACACTTGTAGCAAAGCCAGCCTGCCCCACAGAGCCGACCTTGTCTGGGGAACCAGCCAGCCAGCCAGCCCACCCTTGCCTCACCTTTTCCAAATGGCGCCCTCTGCTTGGGGGCAACCCTTTGGAGAAAGCTCCCGGTGCAAAAAAAAAGGGCTGGCCCCAAGAGACCCGGACACGCCCTGGAGAGAGCAGCCCTGGAAACCCGGCCATAATTTCCTGCTTCTCCCCCACACCTCTGCACCCCTTCCTCAGTACGATCCATACCCCACCAGGGAGATGGGGGGATGCAAATCCCCACTACTATGCAGCGATCCTGTCCACGACTCCTTGCTCCCCATTGCGCGTCTCCAAAAGCGTGCTTTGGAGAAGTTGCCCAACAGGAGGAGGGTAGAGCTGGAAGAAAAAGGGGGGACTGCCAGTCATAGGGACCCCCGATTAGAAACCCCCTCCCCCTGCTCTCTCTCCTCCCTCCTGGAGACCGGCAGCTGCAGAGCCCGCCTCTCCATCGCGTTGTCGGCCGTCCTTTTCTGCGGCGGAGGAAGAGCCCGGGCCGACTTGCAAGGCGGGGCTTGGGCGGCTCGGGATCCTCCTGCCTTCCTTCCTGCTCACTCGGCTGCCTCTGCGGCTCCTCTCCGCCCCGGTGGTGGCACCTTTCCCTCCCCAAGCGCGCCCGGGGGGGACCCTCTCCAAAGCCGGCCGTGCGCCCTGGGTGCGCCATTGCACACCTTGTAAACATTGCCGTAAATGCCGGAGCCGATGCGCTGGATGAGCTCGTAGCACAGCCGTGGGTCCTGCAGTGAGACGTCCCGCAAGGCGCTTATGGTCCTCTCACCCAGCCGCCTTTTCAAAGATTCCCCTTTGCGGCTGGAGGACAATTCCTTCAAACTCTTCTGTTCCTCCTTCATTCTTTGCAAATTTGATTCATGAGAAGCGTCAAACTCTCTCCTTCCTTACACCCGTTTGTCCTCTTGGGTTTATATGTCTTGTGCTTTAAGAACTATATTTTATATTTTATTAAATCCTCCCGCCCAGACACTCCCTGCTATCCCCTCCGGCATCCCCGTCTCCTCGCTTGCCACGTCCCACATCTCCGACTACAGCCGGGACTCGCAAACCGGGCCGGCCGGGGCTCGCAGCGGCAATTTCTTCCCGCTGGTGTCGAAGGGAAAGGGAGTCACAGGGGGAACGGCCAGCCAACAACCACTTAAGTTTAACAGCGCACGACGGCGGGAAGGAGAACAGCCGGGTCGGGCTCGTCTGTCTGCCCTCTCGCCCTCGGCTGGCGTGGAGACCCAGTGAACAAAGAGGCAAAGAAGGAGGGAGGGAAGAGAGAGACTGAGAGATATTAGCACAGGGCTAGCCTGATCATACGGAGCAGGGCGGCGGCGATGGACCATGCTCCAGCACCACCTCCTTCTCCAGTTCCCTCCGGCTTAGCTCCTCCTGCCCCTGGCGGTGGCGCCCTCAGCACCGAGGCTGTATGATCAGTCTTTCTCTTCCCTCCCTCCCTGTTTGCCTCTTTGTTCGCTGGGTCCCCGCGCCAGCCGAGGGCGAGAGGGCAGACAGACGAGCCCGACCCAGCTGTCCTCCTTCCCGCCGTCGTGCGCTGTTAAACTTAAGTGGTCGTTGGCTGGCCGTTCCCTCCCGTGACTCCCTTTCCCTTCGACACCAGCGGGAAGAAACTGCCACTGCGAGCAGGAGACAGGGGCGGCCACAGATGTCTTAAGCACCGCCTTGCACTCTCCAGCGCACAATCTTGCGACGCCCCACCCCTTAGCTGATGCCGTCAAAGCTCGGCCGCCAGGCGTCACAAACGCCTCTCACCGAATGGCACCTCTCCTGACCAATCAAAGGGCTTGGGCAAGTTCAGCCAATATGGCTGTGGGGGGGAGTGGGGGGGAAGCTGAGGATGCCGGGGCGAACCCTGGGAAATGGTCATTCGACCCCCAAAGGGGTCCCGACCCCCAGGTTGGGAACCACTGGTGTAGTGGGAATGATTACACTTCTTTGAAATATGTAGAGTTCACAAGTAATAAAAAATTTCCACAACTATAGGAAGCTCTCCACGGTACACAATTTCCCCCTGCATATGGAGGGCAGCATAAGAGGATGGATCGCCCTGCCTTCTGTCAACACTCCTATTTATTTGTTTGTTTGCTGTTTATTATTTATTTATTTATTAAATTTTTATGCCACTCATCTCCCCTGCAAGGTGCATCTAGGTGGCTAGAAGCCTCTGAAGAGTGCTTGTCAGTCACATTCTAAGTGACACGTGGTTAATAAAACAGTTTCTTACATGAATATGTGATATAAAGCTGAAAAAAATGTTCATTCTCTGCTCAGGAGATAAGTTGTGAAGACCACCTCTGTCTCTGAAGTTAGTTCTGCTTAACTTCATGAAGAAATTCAGTGTCTTAATTACAGCTGTTAACAATTGCTAGGTGCCTCCTACATAGTATCAGCAAAGCTCAGACTATCAGATGTCCCATTAAGCATGTTACCCATTCCAAATGTTTGTTGTGCAATCAACAGTTTTGTCTTAACTCTGTGGATTAGGTATAAAGTTAATTTGTGCTAATGTACAAATTAAATGCAATGCCGCTGCTTTTCCACAGACACTCAATTCCCTCATTTCCTCCTTTGTATTTTAAAAGGTAACCATCATGAACTTTCTGAAATGAATTCCTATTGAGAAAATGATCTTGGTACTACTGAAGAAGCAATTAGAAATTATCAATGCAATCTAATCTTAATGTTCAGGTTATTGAGAATAGCTGCTCAGAATAATCAAATATAGGTAGGGATTCATGAAAAAACAATGGGAGAGAGAAGGGGATTTTTTTCCCCTTTAATTTTCCCCTGCAGATTTATCATTTGGCAGGCAAACTCATCTGAGTTGGGGGTGGGAGAGGAATGCCTGCTCTCCAAGGTATTGCTTATTTCCTTTTTAATCCAAGGAAATGGAGGGGGGGAGTTTGCTATAAAATGGTAGTGTATTTTAAACAGTAACTGTGGATATGCAGAAAATGAAACTCCTAGTTCAGTGCTGATTCTATCCTGTTAGGGCTGCCAGGGGAGACTTATCTGGAATCTCGGAGAACCGCTGCTATTCGTTCAAAATCCAAATGCTTTTTTTTTCATAGTGCCCAACCAACACAAAAGAATGGCTTTTTTCAAAAAGCAGGTCATAAGAAAAAGGAAATCAAATCTTAATCAAGGTGTTTATCCATGAAGCTCCTTTTTCAATTTTAATTAGTCTCCAATTGCAAACTTAATTCTTTCGTTAACTGGTAGGTGCTGTATGGTTCGCTATTCCTGTTCTCTGCTAAGCCTGAACTGATCTGATAAGTGACATTTAGGGAAGGAAATGGAGCACAGGAACCAAGGTTCACACAACTAATTTATTGCAAATTAAACAATAGTTTGGGAATTTTCATATTTTAACCTACTCTCTTAATAATTATATAGTGAAATGCTAAATAAGCTGTGTCCTGATAGATAGAACTTCACTTCTTCCTTCATGCTGGTGGGTAAAATTAATTGGTTGGCATTGTTTACAATTTACAATTTTGTTGTAACGTTATTTGGGAATAAATCTTGTGTAATACTGACTAGTACTCATGGCCTCCCAGTTTCTAGCCTGGTGTTTTAACCACTACACCAAACTGTATCTCTTAATGAAATAAATTGGTGGTTATTTTTCCCACCATATTTTTTTTTCTATCTGATAATGAAGGTGAATTTACCAATCATGGGTTATCCCACCTTAAATCTATAAAGGCAAACACCATCTCAATGCTGAAACAGAACAAAGTTTAGCAATAAGGACAGAGGGTGCCAACAGATCTATGCACCAGTCTCTTACAAGGAAGAGCTGTAACTAAATGTAAATTTAGCAAGCCAGAATTGAATATTCAAATTGAATAGAAAGCATTATTTATTTGGGAAAATTTATATGGCGACCCAACTCACAGTCAATAACTCCAGCAGTAGTGGGTTGTAAATCCCATCGCTACCGGTTCGCTCGTGCGCGCACGCTCATGTGTGCGCGCGATGTTTCTGCGCATGCACAGAAGTGTCCCAGGCAGGTGGGCAGAGCCTCCCACCGCCGCCGCTACCGGTTCGCTGAATCGGGCCGAACCGGGAGCAACCCACCACTGAACTCCAGGCGGCTTACAAACATAAAACCCAATATTATGTAAAAATCTCAATGAATGAAAGTCAGGGTGGATGGTGGAGTTCAATACCTATTAGGCCAACTGATGGGGAACATCATGTGTGGAAGATTGCAACTTAGACTGTAAAAAGAAAACAATATGAATTAATGAACAAATTGACAGAAAAAATAGGTACATTCTGTGTGTGTGAAACAGAGAAGGGAGAGGAATGTAATAGATCTGAATGAAAATAGCCCAATCTCTGGGTGGAGCTGATGTATAGATAGAAGGAAGTACTGTAAAGTTTTAGGGTTTTTGTGAATGAAAGCTAAAATTTATATCAGAAAGTAGAAAATGATTCATATATGTATATATGCCTGTGATGCTAATCAATTCTGGTGATTAGCAAAACTGAGAAAAGAAATAAAAAGCAGAAAAAACTGAAGGCAAGTGGTAATAAAAGAAATCTAAACATACCTAGTTTCTACCAACACCGTTCATGATATGTTCCTATTTTATTTATTTTTTGCTTTTCTACCTTTGTGAACTATCCTTATAAAACTAAAAAAAAAGGGTGGGGGGAAGAAGCTAAGAGAAAGGGACAAAAAGGGAATCAAAAAATTAATACAAAATGGAATTTTAGAGAGACCAAGAGATAATAGTTTAAAAAAGGGAAGATTAAGAAGAGAGGAAGAAAAATAGGTTTTGTATTGGTAGATACAATATGATTTAATAGAAGTGTACTAGTACTATAAATTTTTAATTGTTAATTATTAGAAAAATTGCTTTTGCCTTAGTCATGCTGACCGATGGAGGTGCGGCTTCTGTTACCTCCTTCCCTATTGTGTATTGCTTGGGCTCTCTCTCCCCAGGGTGTGATGCCAAGCTGTCAGGTATTACTTTGAAGGCATTTTCCCCGGCTCCCTCCCCCTCATCATACTCATCTCCCTCCCAGGCACACTTGTTGCATCCACCAAGTTCATTTGTTTCACCCATGATCTGCATCGTTCTTCACACACACCCTGTCCATCCCGTTTTGAGGCTGCTCTGCAGTGTTCTCCTGCACTCGGTCCAGTTTGCCTTGCCTTCACTGGGCCAATCTCTATGCCTAAAGGGGGAGAGTGCCCCCAATCTCCATTCCTCGATAGCAATCTGTCTCCATTAAATCCTTCCTTTACATGTTTATATTAATCAGAGAAACATTAAATCAGCACTTAAAATGGCTAAAATGTTTTTATTATTTCAAATTGTTTGCAAATGCATATTTACTAAAATTTCTAGAGTTGTCTATTACAAATTGTATGGTATTGGTTTGACTTTTGAAAGACTAATGTTGAACATCTTCCATTAATTGTTTCTCAATAATAGGAAGGTGAGAGATGCAACTGGAGTTGATATTAATATGAGAGTGGGAGTACACTCTGGGAATGTCCTTTGCGGTGTGATTGGGCTGCAAAAATGGCAATATGATGTGTGGTCACATGATGTAACACTGGCCAATCACATGGAAGCTGGAGGAATTCCTGGGTAAGATCATTATTTAATTTATATGTATTTTGATATATTTGATATATAGAGAATAATCCTGGTGGTAATTTCAGATTGTTATGGTGTTACTTGGTCATAAAACAGGACACTATACAGTTATGTTCATGCTTGCACATATTAATTAAAATACTACTTACTCAGTGTATTGCAAATTGAACTATTGCAAATACAAATTTCTTCCATTTATTGAAACTGAATAGTGTTTGAAGGCACTGTATGCTGTTTTATGTATGTATGGCAGATCCAAGATTTTGGATTACATTCATATATTAAGATTTAATGTTCCATTAAATAGAGAAACTATTGTTTATTAGTGTCTCAATCCCCACAATTTAGCAAGTTCAGCAAACATTTATAATATTAAAAATCATGTTTTCTGAAATGCAGATTAAAAGTGGGCATGACTTTCATCAAGACGTCAGCTGGGGTTTGAGGCTCAAATTACAACTGAAGGAATCACATTCTTACCACATTAAAAATGATAGACAAGAGGAAAGTTTCTGAGTCTTTTCCTTAACAAGCCAGCATTGTATGTCCCATAAGGTATCCACTCAAATTCTTCCACCACTGACCCATAGAGCGCCATGCCTTAATTACAGTCTCATCATTGGAATCAAATCTCAGTTTTGAGTTATTTACTGTATTTCCATTACTTATTGCTCATTCCTTATATAGTTATGCATCTAAATCTTGAGGAAATTATTCTCAGCTATAACTAAAAGGAATATAAATGCTACTTTCTTAATGTTGTATAATGGTCACTTTAAAATAAACCATAATTTCAGCCGTGTTCACATTACTTCAGTCACCTTGGCACACTTGAATGGAGCGTACAAAGTGGAAGAAGGGGATGGTGATGCAAGGGATCCATACCTCAAGGAACATAACGTGAAAACCTTCTTTATAATCAATCCCAAGGTAAGTAACATTGTTTTTCTTCTATAGCGAAGTGTTTATGTTTGATAATCTACAAGCAGTCAGTGACAAAGGTTTGACTGGAATAGTTCTGAAAAGTGGGGAATTAATACTGAAAAATATTGAATAGGACACTGGGCTAAAAGTTCAGTTTTCTAGGGAAGTGGTCAATGCTGATTTCACCCTTTTGTCTCTTTTGTACTTATTTTCAAATTAGGAAGAAAAACGAAGCCCACAACATTATTTCCGAGCCCGAAACACCCTAGAAGGAGCTAAAATGAGAGCCTCTGTTCGTATGACTAGATACTTGGAATCGTGGGGAGCAGCTAAGCCATTTGCTCATTTGCACCATCGGGACAGTATGATTACTGAAAATGGCAAGATCAGCACCATGGTATCAGCTTCTGTATATTTTTAAATAGCTAAAATAACTTTTTTGGGGGCGGGAACTAATTAACCTGATTTTTGGGGTCCACCTAAGAATAATCCACCAGCCTTTTTAGCATCGTTATCCTTTATTAAATTAATAAACTTCAGAGTTAGGCATTGTTTCTTCAAATAATATTACATTATTGAAATAATACTATATGCTACCTGCAGAAAATTGGGTGGAGGACTGCCATTGTTAAATGTATTAGAATTATAATGAATAAATAATTGACTAAATAGTGCTTAGGCCTGGAGAGGCCACGTTTCTGTAAAGTATTTGACTCCTGTGTTAGTGCTTTTCTAGCTGTCATAGACTTACCTTATCTTACCTCTACTTACGCAGAAAATTTAAAAACCACTACATGTAGTCCTTAACTTACAACTACAATAAAGCTTGCCTGTTACGATCATAGGTTGTGATTGTTGTAAAGCAGATCACCTACATGTGTGACCTGATTTTATGAGTCTCTTTTGTGGTGATCATTTAGCAAATGCAGCAGTCGTAAAGTGAACCCGTTGTTTGCTATGGGGCATTTTTGCCAAAAACGTGAAGGAAATGCCAGTTTTCAGCAAAAAGCCATAAAACATGGTTATGTGACTACGGGATGTGCAAATGGTCAAAAATGTGGGCCAATTGCCAAATCCCCCATATGTGGTAAATGACCAAGGTGGAGGCAGCTGTCAGAACATCAGAACCATGTCATAAGTATCTTGGGAGGGGGGGGGTTCTGTCATAACTCTGAGCAGTCACCAATCAATAAGCAAATGATTGTAAGTCAGGGACTGCCTTATTCTCAGTTCCCATTATAACCCCAGTGCTTCATAATTTCAAAACATGGAATAAAATGTAATATCTGTTTAAGACTCCTCCTATGAAATTATTACCTTATATATGGTGGGAGGGCTCACTTGCTTCAATAAACATAAGAATGTTGCTCACTGTGTGAGATCTTGTAGAGTTATTCCTGCTAGTAACATCAAAACTGGATCCAGAAGAAGGCAAGGGCAAACGCTTTCTTAGTTATTACCAAGAAAAGTGAATGAAATGGTTGCAATATTGAAATGTTATTTGGTCCCGGAGGCTGATGAACCTCTCACCTCTCCAGGTTGGGTGGCATTTCTCTAGTTACTTAGAAAGAGCACACAAATTCCTCAAGTAGATCTGGAGATGGTGACAGGGCCAGAGCAAAGCTACAAAGAACTCTGATTAATGTTTGTGCCAGTATTGAAATAGATGTTCTTTGCTGTATAGTGACACGCAGTCAGAACAGGGAATGTGAGAATCATCGATCAAAGAAAACTTGAAATTGTCAAAGCAGTAGCAAAGCAAGCATTAAAACTTAGCAAATTGGATGTCGTAGGAATAAGTAAACTTAGATGGATCACAATGGGCCAATTTAATTCAGTTGCTTAAATTCAGGGCAGGAATTCATATGAACAATGAAATGGCAATGAATTTCAAAATGAGATAGCTAATTATTTTTACCTGGCTATGATTCAGTAAACAACAAATTTCTATATTATCTTTAATGGATATTAGATCAACATTATACAAGTGCATTTGTATATGCATTTACTACAACTAGAGAAGAGAAAGACCTTGAGGAATTCTGTGACACACTACAAGAAGTGTTAAGTGCAAGATGAAGAAAAGACAGCATGCTGCTAATTAATGTGTTGGTTAATTAATGCAAACATTGGGAAAATGAAGCAATCTGAAACATCGAAATATCGGATTAGAGAAGTACAATAATATAGGAGATGAAAAGACTTTTAAGAAAAGAATTGTTTATTGTGAACTCCTGCTTCAAGGAACATAAATTCGAAGTCTGCACATGGACCTCAATAGTAGACATCTTCAGAATCAAATAGACTGCAGAAGATTGGAAAGTACACTTTGTTCATGCAAGGGCTGACTTCAATACAAACTTTCAACATCAAACAAGAGGCCAAAAAAAGAAATATCTATTAAGAATACAGAGCAAAGTAACAAAAAAAAGGAAAATGAGAGATCTTTTTTAAAAGTTCAGAGAAACAATGGAAAAGTTTAAAGCAAAGATATGATTAGTGGAATAAGTGTAGGCAAATGAGATTAAAGAAAGATGGAAAGTCCTTTACAAATGGGATTATAAAATGACAGTAATGTTTGTCAGGCGGGGAACATATGTTCAGAAATCAACTATGAAATATGACAGGCAATCAACCAGCAGTCAAACACGAAAGCATCAGGTATAGATTAAATATGAAGTGAACTGTTTAATGCTGTAGGGTAGCAGACAGTTAAAGTACCAATTGCTCTGTATCAACAAATATGGAACAAGACTGAGAGGACTTAGTAAAGACTTAGAAACACTCACCCAGCAGTTTCATGTACTGTACATGTTAAAAGGGGAACATCGAATCCTGCAGTACCCCAGAAGTGAAGGGTCATGGGTGTGATATCTTACTTCCTGTTAACACCAACTGAATCTGGTTGCAGACAGAACAACTGCAAAACAGTGCCTCCCATTTCCATCCCCTGAACCCAGCCCAAAATGATACCATGGCTTATGGTACTGAAAGCCACTGGAAATCAAGGACATCATGGTGGCCTTAAAGTTAGAAGCCAACTATGTGAGGTTGTGGTAATTGATTGTAAATTGAATTTTCTCAAAAGTGGTCAATAACTTGTATTAATTCAGAGAAGGTTAATCTAGCATACTTATGATAGTATGAATATATGGCAATACCCTTATAAATGCAAATTGTTCAAGGAAAAATTAAGAGTAGTTGTTTCTTTATATCCTTAGAAGCACAACAGAAAAAAAGATGCTGATTTAGATCAATCTTTGATCTGATTTATCAGGGATTTTGTGAAGTTTTATGATATGTTCATAAATATATCAAGTTTTATTTAAACTGACAAACTTCTGGTGCTATAAACTCTAAATAATAATTTTACCATTCATATAAGTGAAAGTTATTTTATAAGGTTTGGGGATTTCGAACTGGAAATGGAAGAAGTGTTCATTGACAAATAGCTTGCATGCTGATTGGAATACCCTAATAGACATTTAACATGAAATATAAAAAGAAAATTAGAAGCTACTTGTTTTTAATATTTTCCTTCTTTCCTGCACTTTTGGCTTTGTCCTTTTCTTTTTTCTGCTTCTTTTTCTGTATTCTAAATATTAATTCTTACTAGTTTTTAATCTTACTTTTAATTTTTTTAATAAAGGTATATAAAAAGGACAAATAGTTTGCATTATAGTGCAATCTTGTACATTGAATCCAATAGCTATTTTATAGTTCTATATATCTGGATAATACTTTCTGTTACTCTCTCTTAGGACATGCCTATGGGTCAATATAATTTCCAGCGTTGTAGAGAAAGGTATGTGTAACTTGTAAAGACCTCAGTGTCATGAAAAACCATGTTAGTTTACTCAGTAATTCTACACAAGCATTTTTTTTATAGTCATGATAATTTTGCATAACTGTTAAGGTAAGAGGATAAATGAAATAATTCAAATATTATAAAACCTCATCAGCTTAATTTAGGCAAGATAGAAATATATTAGGTATTTTTATTAATAGGAA
This sequence comes from Diadophis punctatus similis, assembly GCA_023053685.1. Lineage (NCBI taxonomy): Eukaryota > Metazoa > Chordata > Lepidosauria > Squamata > Dipsadidae > Diadophis > Diadophis punctatus. The sequence continues at coordinate 112,964,418 of JALIGW010000003.1, read as the reverse complement.
TTTGTTGGTAGAATGAAATCATCAGCAAAACAAAAGGGTATGTTCTAGACTGAGTAATTATAATAATCATTTTGAAATTGTTTTGAAATCTTCTCAAAATGTTACTGATGTGACTTTTAAAAGCATTAAAACTGTACCAAATAGTTTAACATGAAATTCAGATAAGGTATTGAATTGTAATGATGATGTTAATAATGCTATAGGACAGTGATGGTGAACCTTTTAGGAACTGAATGCCCAAACTGCAACCCAAAACCCACTTATTTATCGCAAAGTGCCAACATGGCAATTTAACCTGAATAATGATGTTTTACAAGTACCAGTGGTGGGATTCAAATAATTTAACAACCGGTTCTTCCTAATGACCGGATGGGCGTGGCTGGGAGGGTGTCATGTGATTGAGTAGGTGTGGCTGACTCCACATCACTCTGTTCCCGCTGCTGAGTGATCCCATGCGAAGGAGGAGGCTAGCAGAGAGGGGAGAGTGTGAGGTTGTTGCTTCTGGGACGAGGCGACCCAGGAAGAGCCTGGGTCTGGCTCACCTGGCTTCTCTTCCTCTCGCAGCCAGCTTTCCCAATCTAGTTTGACACAGGCTTCCTCCCCAGGCCCCCATCCATTACCCCCCCGACAGCTGGACAAAGGTAGGCAAAAAGCCATCCCTCACCGGCGCCCAGCTTCACCGACAGCAGGCTTGGAAAGGGCAATGTGAGCTGCCCTGCTGCCTGCATCAAGCTAGACTGGGGAGGGAGAGAGTGCGAGCAAGCTAGCGGTGCTTCCCTCCAGCCTTCGCCCAAAGCCCGTGCCGCACCAGGAGGCTGAAGTTGGAATTTCTGCCCCCCTCTGACCCACATGTACCTTGGCAATGGGACTGTTTCTCTCTGCCCCCTTTTCCTGTATTGTCTGCCGGATCGACGTAGGGGGAATAACCTAGCTTTGCTGCCCATTGCAGCTAGGAATCTCAAAGCCGAGAATGAACGTTTGTGTTCATTCAGCCCGGGTGCTAGATCGGCCCCCTGAAAACTCCATCTCTTGAGGAGCCTGGCCAAACTTCTGTGCGCCACTCACTGTGGCGGAGGGTTTGGTGGAGCTAATATGTTCCAAGCTAAGTACCTGAAGAAGCCCAGCTGGCCAGCGGGGAGGCAGGGCAACTGCTTTTTTTGCTGAGCCAAAACGACGCAGGGTCGCATTGTGGCTCTGCATCGTAATAGGCTTTAGGAGGAGGATGTAACCCCGTCTCCCCCATTGTGAAGCGCACGAGTGAAAAAGTTCACTCAATCAATTCCAACTTCACGAGATCTTTTTCTTTCGCGGAAAGTTGGAATTGATTGAAATGCAATGGAGAAACGCGATTGGAGCTGGGCTGGGGCGACTGCACGCGTGCCCACAGAGAGGGCTCTGTGTGCCACGTCTGGCATACGTGCCATAGGTTCGCCATCACAGCTATAGGATATCTCTCTTTAATAATTACTCTAAAACTATAGTAGGCAGTCCTGTGTTCTCTGGCTACTTTCTTTGTCAGACCACCTCCCTCCATTCACTATAGTTTATAGGTTTTATTTTCTTTAGTCCTCCTCATTGCTTCACATTCATCTTCCCCATCTCTTCATCAGCCATAGTTAATTCTGCTTTTCAGATCAGTACTTTATTAAGTTATCTTATCTGTTAATCAGCCTTGCTAGATTTTCTTCTCCTTCCCTTCTGTGGCTTTTGATCTTAAATATTCTCAAGTTCTTTAACATTCTTTCTTTCTGAGTAGTCTCCTCTACTCTATTTCTCATGCCCCTTTTTTTCACTTTGCTCTGAAGCTCTTTCTTTAGCGTCTTTGTCCCTGGTGACTGATTTTGCTTAGACCTTAGATCCTATCTGAAATTTTAGTTTCAGAAACTAACATTTTCTCTTCTTCAAAGAAGCTAGGCTTTTGTCCTTAAGCATTTGAATATTTCAAGAACTCATACGAGCCCAATCAATAAGTGTCAAGAGATTTCCCACTAAATTGCAATAGGATTAGCATATATTTCTCTAGTAAAAATTAGAAATGAGAATTGTTAAGAAAGAAGGAAGCTCATAAAAGGTAGCATTCTCTGTACTGCAACCCTCGTGACCCAATAATGTCTTCATCATGGTCTTCAGGAGTCACACATATGGATTATGTATCTGCACATAGCCTATTGAGCCCTGATTATTGGTAGCCCTGCCCCCCCGAGCAGCACAGCTTTATTGACATTATTGACAAATGTATTTAATATTTTCTCAACTCATTGTGAAAGGATACGTTAACATCTATAGCTCCATAGAAATACATTTGCTAGAACTGTGATAGCTTTAAGCCAAGAGCTCAAAAACCAACTTTCACACTTCACACACAAACAACACAAAAGCTACACAACTAACTCACACACAATGCAGAAGCAGCTGACTTCACACAAAATGGCCCCTGCAACAAGCAGGAACCTCACAGAGAGCTCAAAAACCAACTATCACACTTTACACAGAAATAACACAAAAGCTACACAACTGACTCACACACAATGCAGAAGCAGCTGGACTTCACACAAAATGGCCCCTGCAACAAGCAGGAACCTCACAGTCACAGAGAGCTCAAAAACAACTATCACACTTTACACAAAAATAATACAAAAGCTACACAGCTGACTCACACACAATGCAGAAGCAGCTAGACTTCACACAAAATGGCCCCTGCAACAAGCAGGAATCTCACAGAGTCACAGTTCAAGTGAATAGGTAGTAAAAAAATGCTTTAAAAAAATTTTTTTAAAGGTTCCGATCCCCCACTCAGCTGATTGTCAAACAGCTGATCGTCAGAACCTTTTTATTACTTTTTAAAGCATTTTTTTACTACCAGTTCGGGCAAATAGGTAGTAAAAATGCTTTTAAAAAGTTTTTTTAAAAAAGGTTCCGATCCTCTGCTCAGCTGATTATCAAACAGCTGATCGTCGGAACCTTTTTTTTTTTACTTTTTAAAGCATTTTTTACTACCAGTTCGGGCGAATAGGTAGTAAAAAATGCTTTTAAAAAGTTAAAAAAAAGGTTCATCAGCTGTGACAATCAGCTGTGCAGTCTGATCATCGGAATCTTTTTTTTTTTACTTTTTAAAAACATTTTTTACTTCCAGTTCAGTGAATCGGAAGCATTTGTTACTATCGGTTCGGGTGAACCGGGCCGAACCGGTAGCATTTCACCCCTATGTAAGTGTACAGTCACATCAGCAATATTTAATATTACCTTGTAAAATGAAAAGCTGATACCAAGTACGGATCACTACAATATATGTCAATTTGTACTTGCCTGCTACAGGAAATAGGAATAGTAATATATTGGCCTTCTTTCTGCTTTTCTCATTGCTTTTATTTTGTTTGCCCTAATGAATGCCATATAGGTAAGCAATAGCATTTAGGGTTATATACCGCCCCATAGCGCTTTATAGCACTCTCTGGGCAGTTTTTAATGTAAGCATTATTTGCCCCATCAGGATTGAACTCCAGGCTGTGGGCAGAGTTTGCCTGCAATACTTTAACCACTGTGCCACCAGGACTACAGGTAGTCCTCAACTTATGACCACAGTTAAGCCTGAAAATTTGGCCATAAGTCTTTGTAATTGTAAGTCCAACCATGGGGATGGACTCAATTTTATGACTCTTTTTATGATGACTGTTAATCAAGTCACCATAGTCATTAACTAATCACATAATCAAATCCAGCTAACCCAACAGGTGCTTTTTGCAGGAAAACAGGAAAAAATAAGAAAAATCTGATCATGTAACCGCAGACACCGCAAACGGTTGTAAATACAAGCTGGTTGATAAATGCCCAAAGTGCGATCCTGCAACCGCAAGGGATAGCAATAGCACTTAGACTTATATACTGCTTCATAGTGCTTTACAGCCCTCTCTAAGTGGTTTACAGAGTTCAGCATATTGCCCCCAACAATCTGGGTCCTCATTTTACCGACCTCGGAAGGATGGAAGGCTGAGTCAACCTTGAGCCGGTGAGATTTGAACAGCTGAACTGCTGAACTGCAGTGCTGCACTTTAACCACTGCACTACCTCGGCTCTACACTACCTCGGGATGTGTGACAGTCACAATTTTGAGGATGGGTAATAAGTAACTTTTTCCAAAGCCGTCGCAATTTTTTGACAGTTATTCAGAATTACCTGTATTTTATTTAAATTTCATCCTTCAGGGTGCTAACTTCATTCCCTTACTTTATCTCTGCAGAACAAAATCTCAGAAGAAAAAATTTGAAGAGGAATTAAATGAAAGGATGATTCAAGCAATTGATGGAATAAATGCTCAAAAGTATGTTTTCCCACAAAGTTGTTGTTTGTACAACTGCTGTTCATATTATGGAAGTAAGCATTGAAGCCCCTTGAGAAATCTGAAGGCAGAATTTTTTGAACTGGAGTTGGAGGAGCAGATTTCTAAATAGGAATCTGACTGTTCCCTTTCATCCCAGATTATATGATAATACAGAATAGAAAAACATAAGCTGTTCTTTGACTTAACTGTCTGTTGGACAAGAAATCAATATTTTATTGATCTACTGGAATTTAGTGACCAATATTTTATTCAAAATTGATGAGAACTGAATATCTATTCTGATCACATTAGCTCTGAAACGTGCACATAGTTATATTTACATTCCTTCCCTTCCTTTAGCAGGATCTTAGGGTACTTATTGTCACATAGAACTGTGGAGATACAACACAAGATCTTATTTTGACTTACAAGCCTCTATGTAAATCATGAAATTTACATGTAAAAATTAATTATTGCTGCTAAGTTAAATGCTTCTTATTACAATACACTATTCAGCCCTTATTCACAGGGTTGGCAGTCTAAAACTGCCACCAACTTTAGAAATCATTCTTACATTACATTTTTAGACTGGTACCATTTTAGAAGCCTTGACAATGTGGATTGATGGAGATCTATGGTTCCTATTCACTGGCTCCCCTAAAGAAGAGAAATTTCTATTGAACTAGTATATTTCTATTACATAAACACATCCAACTGTTTGATTTCCTTTATGAACCAAGTTTATTTTTTCTTATCTAAGTCTCCAGAAAAATATTAGCAGCTTATATATAATGCTGTTATGATTCTTTTTCTTTTCTAGGCAGTGGCTTAAATCTGAGGATATTCAAAGAATATCATTGCTTTTCTACAATAAAGTCTTAGAAAAAGAAGTGAGTTATATTTAAATTATAAATTCTATTTTATATATTTTCCCAAATTCTCTAGTCAATAAGAAAAAAGGATGTAGCTTGTAGTTATTCATACCTGAAAATGTGTGACTTTTTTAATGTTGTGGGAGATTAGATTTATATATTATATATTGTGGGAGATTAGATATTATATATATATATATATATATATATATATATATATATATATATATATATATATATATATATATATATATATATATATATATATATATATATATATATATATATATATATATATATATATATATATATATATATATATATATATATATATGTCTTTGATATATAGTTGCATGAATTTGGGTTTGCACATGGGGAAAGAATTACAGAAAAAAACAGAACTCAAATGGGAAGAGATGAAACTTTGACTATATTTCCTGGCTTTCAGAAAATGTGGATTTCCTGCATACTCTTCAATTTAATATATCTATTACCTAAGTCAGAATATTGCAAAAAAAAAAGTATATAATTAATCAAAGTAACTGAAGTCGAATGATTTCAATGCTATAACAGCTTTTAGGGAAGTCCAATAGATCTAGGAAATCAAAGCATTTAGTATCATGTTGATTATTAATGGGTACTGACTCTTTCAGAAATGAGCTGAATGACATCAGTAATTGAATGACAGCCACCTATGATATAGTTATCCTCAGTCCTCATTAACAATTCATCTAAAGTATCTTGGTTTATTCAGGAATAGGAATAATCATCCCAGAGTTTCAAAACCAATTTGTGTTACTCATTTTCATGTGTGGGAGGTTAATAGATCCTATGAACCCATTAAACCTGCTTTTTTCCTGAAAGATCAAGGTACAATCGATTGGAAAATTCCTGTACTGCAATCCATGGCAGTACGTTTGCTGCTCTTAATGCATTTCAATATGGTTGTCTGTAGAAGTTGTTCCATAATTCAAATAGCATGTATCCCAAAATGAACAATTTATGAGAGTTTCATTTCTGTGGAGCATTTTTAAACTTTGTCAATATAGAAAATGTAATTAATAAAGAAGCTTCGTAATGCTTATTGATGCTTTGAAAAAGACATGGTTGGCTCAGGTTCACCATAACAATGTGGCTTGTCATCAATCACAGTGAATTAATTGATAGAAGTCATCAAAGGCTTGGAATTAGTTCAGGATTTGTTATAGATGGCTCTTCCCTCCTGGATTTCAGCAGTTAGAATTTTCAATTATGTGGCCTCATGATAATTTAACTATCATGGTTATTAACTATTGATCAACCATCATCTTTTAATTCTTCCAATCTTTTTGTTTAAAGCCATAAAGTTATGTAGATCAAGGATACCCTCGTATCAGTAAATATTTTAAAATTCAATAAGTGTTATAACTTACTTGTAGCCATTTTTAACAAAGAAATATTTTGATTTTTTTCTGTAATCTCTCATTTTCTTTTAGTATAGAGCAACAACCCTTCCTGCATTCAAGTACTATGTAACCTGTGCCTGTCTTATATTCTTCTGCATTTTTCTTGTGCAGATTCTAGTGCTACCAAAGTAAGTGAGTGATGTATACTGTTCTTTGCTTATATCTGTGGAACCTCTTTTAGGTTACCTGTCCCCAATTATAAATAAATTTTCCCACTGGAATGTAAGGCATAAATTAACATTTCTATTGAAGGCAGACTCTCCTCCCCTGGTAAGGGCTATCACTCGCTATCTTAATAGGATGACAGCAATACGAGCCAGCTACATTGAAAAGAATTTCATTGATTGTAAGAAAGATGAGCTGAGTTAGAGATGAGATATTTTATTTGGGCTATCTAGTTTTAGAAATTTAGTTATTGAATTTTAATATCGTTGAATTTTGATGTCATGTACCATATATATTTTTGTACGGTTGTTTCTGTACCTGTTTGTTCTGTTTTTCTTTTTTTGAAAAGGCCTTCGGGCTATTCAATAAATGTACTGCTCTTTTAGACTGAATTGGACCTGTCTATAATTCCATCATACTGACAGTTTTTTTAAAAAAAATACGCTCTACTTTATGTCTAGTAAAAAGGTTTACTTTATGTCTATTATCTCTTTTCCACCACCAACTTCCTTTGTTCCTTCTTCCTTCTCAGTTTGTCTTTCTTCAAAATGAAAATGATGCAAGCCATTGTGGCCATGACTTGATCACAATTAGATATGGTGCAAGACTATCAGAGACATCCTAACCATTTACTCCCTTGGATTTTTTTTTAACAACCTCAGCAAAGATGTAGCACTTCCCTTTTTCCACTTCCGCTTGGTGGGCATGTGATACTATTAACCTTGTGTCTCAAAAGTGCTTTTTTCAAAAGGCAATTGGACTTTGTTTGTTTTTTCTTGAAGACATTTCACATCTCATCCAAGAAGCTTCAGCTCTGACCAAATGGTGGAGGATGGCAAGATTTATAATCTTGTATATCCCATTTGTTCAGAGCTGAAGAAGCTTCTTGGATGAGAAGTGAAACGTCTTCAAGAAAAAAAAAACAAAGTCCAGTTGCCTTTTGAAAAGCACTTTTGGGACCACTATGACCCTGATGACTGAGAATTTCCATAGACTTTAATCTTGTGTCTCTTCAGCTGCTGTGCAGCTAAAAGGTTTTGCTGCTGATTCAGTCATAATCTATGGGTTTTGCACCTTTGTTTTCAGATATTCATATTAATATAGTTATTAATAAAATTAACATCTTACAAATTCATTCTAAAACCTGCTGAAAGGCCAATTCCAACTATCACCCTATAACAATAATTCTGGAAGTCTTTTTGGCTGAACAGCAAGGTAGTACTGCCAAGAGTTCTTTGGACAAGCAAGCAAGTGAAGAAACAAAATGTTTTAAATAATGCTGCAGCTTTACATACTTTTCATTGTTCTTGTTATTCTTTGGAGTTCAAGCTTCTTGCAAATATCTCTAGCCTCCCAGGTTAATTACTGGCAGCAAGGCAAGGAAACATAAAAATTAGTTTGACTCAAGTTTGGGCTCTGGTGAACACATGACCAGGTTGTAATTTCTCAATATCAGACAAAGTTAGTTTGGTGATGTCTTCTACTGTATTCACTTATGGCATCTTTCACCAATTTACTTTCTCAGTATCTTAATGTTCAAAATTCTTTCTTTTTGCTAATTGCTAGCTGGGACTTTATGAGAGAGACTGTCCCCAAAGTCTCATCAAGGAATGGATTCACTGCATTGTCAAACTTATATTCACTGCAGCAGTTCAGAAGATTCTGAAATATTTTGTTTCTTTTATATGTTTCCTGACTCTCAACAACTCTGGGTGGCTCATCACTAAAATACATATGGACATTTATGGCCTGTCAGGAAAATTGAATGATGGTGAAATATTCTAGGAATTTTTTTTCATGAACTCTCTTTTATATACCTATATCTGTTATCTAATACACGCTTGACAAAATAAATAAATAATGAATGAATGAATGAATGAATGAATGAAAATTATTGAACCTATTGATGATTATTCGTTGACTTTAACAAGGTCTTATATACAGTGATTCTGACTCCACTGGGCGGTGGATCATTCCATTGTATATTTTCTCTATTTTACAACTGACTAGCTTTAATTCTAGGTGAAAGCACAATCATTTTAAAAATGAAACTGAACAATCCTTTCATAATTCAGTTTATTACTTTCTACATAGGAAACTTTCAGGGTATTGACTTAATAATAATAATAATAACAGAGTTGGAAGGGACCTTGGAGGTCTTCTAGTCCAACCCCCTGCTTAGGCAGGAAACCCTACACTACTTCAGACAGATGGTTATCCAACATCTTCTTAAAAACGTCCAGTGTTGGAGCATTCACAACTTCTGGAGGCAAGCTGTTCCACTAATTAATTGTTCTAACTGTCAGGAAATTTCTCCTTAGTTCTAAGTTACTTCTCTCCTTGTTTAGTTTCCACCCATTGCTTCTTGTTCTACCCCCAGACTTGAAGGTTGAAACAGGATTTTCAGCACATTGAATTTCAAAAAGTCAACACTCAGTGCTCTGATTGTTTGAAAGCAAATGACGCTCACAAACTCTTTCTTTCTCTCTCTCACTTCCTCTCTCATTTTTATGCCACTCATTTATATGAGGGCTTTCTTTTTGTTGCACCTAATAGAATGGAGAGCTACTGCAAATGTTTATATTAGAAAAAAAATGTTTTAACAATGAAACACTTATGTGTTCCAAACCTCCGCTCTAATTGAAATCTTTTGAAAGTTTCATGAATGTACTTTCAAAATGAAAAAGAACAGACTCGGAAATTATCAAACTTAATCTAATGCTCTTAAAGATGAAAATTAGCTCGCTGTGATTTTCCTACAAGAATTTATCCCTGAATTTCTTTTTCATACATATACAATATAATTAAAGACAAAAATAAGCATTTAATACTGAATTACTGAAATGAACAATTGACCACTATGGAATGGAACATCAACAGAATTGTTATGTAAATCCAACAACATTGGTAATTTTATCTCACCTCTTTTGGGGAGGGGGGGGGTCTTCTCAAGACGGTGAACATATCTAAAATTCCTGCTTCCGGTTTTCCCCATGACAGCAACAAATCTGGAGGGAGAGTGACTGACTCAAAGTCACCCAGCTAGCTTTCATACCTAAGGGAAGGCTAGAATTCAGTCTCCTGCTTTCTAGCCTAGCGTCTTTCCCATTATATCAAATTGGCTCTCTCACTATACCAAACTATATTTCATGACTTTCATGAAATAAACTGCCAGTGTTTGTTATGTTGATAGATTTTTGTGAGGAAAAAATGGTATACTATGTATACCATCTTGAACTTCTGAATGGAAGGAGAGAGATAAATTAATAAATAATTAGAGTTGGTGGAAAAAATATCCCTGAGAAAATATAGTGTTTTTGTGTATCTATTGATAACTGTTGCTATAGTTAAAAGAGAGATATGTATAAGTTTCTATGGCAGAGACATCTAGTCAGCACACATGTATTTATGAAATCTATACCTACAAATTGCTCTAACATTTTTTACTGTTTACATGTATGGAACATCACAGTGTGGTGTAGGGGTTAAGGTGTTGGACAAGGAGCAAGGAGGTCCAAGTCATTCAGCAATAGAAGCCACTGAAACTTATTTGATCATATTGGGCTACTCAATATCATAAGGTTGCTGTTTCAGACAAAATTAGGGAGCATTATGAAAGCCCATGCGAGCTCCTGAATAAAAGCCAAGATTTAAAACTAATTAATACACGGAAGAAGCAGTTAATGCCAAACCTCTGCCTCTTTGAGTACAATTGTGCTGGGACACTGATAGTATTGATCAGATCAGATTAGAACAAGATGCTTGTTATTTGTTTAAATAGGAGTATACATTCATTTCAGAGTGATTGTTTTATGCCTGAAATATAATTCCTGTGGGCACAGCCCTAGTTTTAAAAACTCCCATTTGTTCCTATAATAACCAATTTTTTTTGATGTAAAAATGTTTTTTCCATTGATCCAGAAGAAGGAAGGCAATATAGGTGTTTTGCTTAGAATTTATTCCTAATGTGTTCTAAGATATTGGTACTTTGTTGCTATGCTAAATTTTGACATTGTTTTTTACCCCCTGGTAGCACTCCCTTACGAAGACTAAAAATCCCACCTTAAATACTAATTGACCATTAATATGCATAATTGGCATTTTAATCATATTTCTACAATTCTCCCATGGAAATGGGAATAACAGAAGTTAAAATATATTTTTCAACTCTCCCTTTTAAAAAATATCTAGGCATTGGTCAAGGAAAGAGTTGTTCTTCATTTATTATCATATTTAAGAAATATAATATGTGCATAAATTAAAGAAAGTATCTCCTCACAGGACTTGATCTACACCAAATATGATAGTGGCAGCCATGTTTCCAAGATGGGGAGGGAACCTAATTTGAATATTAAAGAGTCCTGCATGTGAAGGTGTGGTACACTCCTTCACGTTGCCTCCCGTAGTCCAAAACTAAACTTAAAACTCCTTTTTCTCTGGTGAACCAGGTCACTAGTTCACGAGGAAACGGTCTGGGGTGTTTTAAGATCTCGAGGCAATGATATTTTTAAAATCTCATCAGCATATGCCCCTTTGGAAGTTCAAACGAGTTCCTACTTCCATATAGTCACTTTAGTTGAGAGATGTGGCCAAGGTAAAGAAAACATCCTTCATTTGTGTTATGTTTACATGGAATTGGTTTCTGCGAAAAAAGCCCCCTTTTTCTTGTTTTTCAGAAAGTCTATACTTGGAATCTCCTTTGGAACTGCCTTTCTGCTACTCTCCTTCATTCTTTTCATCTGTTTTGCAGGACAGCTTTTGGTAAGTGTTCAATGCATACTTACTACAAATGGCAAATCTGTCAGCATAAATAATTGGGCCCAAACACTTCATTACTTCTTCAAGACTGCTTTCTCTGACCAAACAGCAAATTATCTCTCTCAGGTACTTAATTAAGAATGGAGATCGTAGATGACTTACTTTCTTGCTGTTAATTTATTTACATTTTATTTAGTTTTCTGAAATGCATTTAATTATAAAGAGATATTGCTACACAACACCAAAAATGTAAGAAATAAAAATTGCAACTTGCCTTATTTAATTTATTTCATGGCATGTTACTATATCCTAAACACTTCTGTTATTTTAATGGTGGTACCATATTAAGCACTCCAAATTTTATTTGCTTTCTATTGTATAAGAAGTGTAAATAATATAAATGTGATTTAACTTTTTGAAAAATAATGCTAATTTTAAATCAATGCCGTGTGATGAAAACATGCTGATAAAAATCATTATGGCTAGGAGGTCTGTACAATACTTTGAAGCAGCAGCATATTTTCCTGTAGGCTTCTGGGGGAAAGCACAGTTCTGTTTAGGTGTTGTAAACAGATAAATATTACATTGTTATTTGCATGTTCTCTGAAGCACCTTTTGGAGATCAAATCTGAAGTTCTATACAGCCCAAAATGATAAACCATTAGGCTTCCATGCAGAGGTGGGTTCCTGCCTCTGATTGCCGGTGCGGTTAATAGCTGTTGTTCGGCGCAGAGCCGAAGACGCTGCTGCCATTCGCGGAGCAGGAGCTTTCCCCGGGCGCTTTCCCCGCCCGTATGGATGCCGCCAATTGCGTTCTTTTGCCCTCTGCACATGCGGAACGCTTTGCGCATGCGCAGAGGGCAAAAGAACGCAATTGGCGGCATCCATGCGGGCGGGGAAAGCGCCTGGGGAAAGCTCCCACTCCGCGAACGGCAGCAGCGTCTTCTGCTCTGCGCCAAACAACAGCTATTAACCGCACCGGCAGGATCCCACCTCTGCTTCCATGTGATGTCACAGATTGCTTTGAAACTGAATGACACTTGCTTTTAAGCCTCCAGATTAAGATACTTAGCTCTATGCAACATGGTTCACAATGTTTTATTTTTCAACAAAACAACAACAACATCCTTGATACTAAGAATTAGTTTTAACTACTGTTGGGTTAGCATAAGAAGTTTTGTCTTCTTTCTTCTCATAAAAACTAAATCAATACCTGTAATATGAAGCTAACTTGCAGAAGATTCTTTAAGCAGATTCCATCTTAAAATATTGCTTACTGTTTTCCACAAAAAAAGTGAAAGGGCTGAAATGAATTCTCCTGCTTAAAACAACCACAGATATCGCCACTTGGCACAAGGGTCACAGAGATTCTTGGCAATGAGTCTTGGCTTATATTCTCCACCACCACTCTGTAATGTATCTCAAGATTTTTGGGGACAATTGAAAATATTTGCCAGCTTGTTTAGGTACAATGATTTCTTAAATTTTTAGAGAAGAAAAACAGATTTGCTTTCTTGCAGTAGAATCCAGTGACATTCCATGCAACCATTTTTAAAAGTTTATGCATCAATTAATGGATGGAAAATGGAAACTGGCATACTTGAATCAAATAAAATTGTTTGGCTTTCTCCTCTGTAGCTTCTGTTAATCCTTACTGCATCTCCAAATTGAGCAAAAAGCAAAAGAGACACATGACAGGGAGTAAGGCATTGGGAAGGAAAGACAAACCAAAACACAATGAAAATGCAATAGTAATAGAAGAGCATTCCTAAGCCATATTAGGCAAAATAATTGTAGAAGAAGATTAGTTTGGAATAAAAGTATAGTATTGGATGATTCTCTAGAAAAAAGTTTTTGTTTGTGTCTGATTTCTACCTTTTTCTGACCATACTGTTCCCTTTTTGCTCTGCCACCATCATATTATAAATAGGAAAAGAATTTTTTAGAAATTGTTACATATACATAAGAGGGTACATATTCAAGATGGTTAAATATCATTAAGAGCATCTTGGCTTCCCTAACAACACAATCCCTCTGTATAAATTACAACAATTGGAATCAATGGAAGATATTTTTCTTTTATGGGAACTTAATGTCTCTCTTAGTTGTCTGGCTTAGCTATATTTTTGCAACTAACTGCAGTTAAAGTTTTGAACACTAGAGATAATTTACTATGCCTTTAAAAAAATTTGCTTAGAAACTAAATAATTTTTTTTAAATGTACTGCTGCTTACCAACCATAGTATGACTTCTAAAACTTACATCTTGGAACGACATCAGTACAACGACTTAATGTTTCCTACTAATATTGCTGTCTTCCTAGCTGGACAATTTTCAAAGTAATTTTTTGGTTGAAATGACATAATAATGTCATATCAACTATGCCTTGTATGGCCTTTTATGCCTTATATGGTCTTTGGCAAAGAAAGAGAAAGTCTTCTGATTTCATGGGACATGTCTTGCTCTTATGACAATATGCAAGTAGCTTGCCATTGCCTTCTTCCATGCCTGTATTATGCTTATGACTGATGAAAATGCATTGGATAAGACAGTCATAGTACGTTAGATGTTAATGATTTCAACATAAGATAAACAGAATTGCTTTTTGTAGCTGAAAGGTATTTCTTTAGATTCGTAATTTTATTTATTCCTAAGTAAGCCTAAGTGTGATTACTAGTCAAATATTTTGAATTAAACTTTTTACCATTAAAAGCTAAACTAAAATCAAATGGATTTAGCATAATATTTATAAAATCGATATAAAAATGATTTATGTCAAAGATAGAAAATAAGCAAAACTGGTAGTAGGTATCATTCCACTCTAGACTGCTAGGCAACCCCAAAATGTATCAATAGCATAGATTAAGATTAGGTAACAACCTAGTATTCATTGTTCTCATGATCCTTCTGAAGTCCTCCTTCCGAAATTTAGTGACTCAAAATCAATAGGCTATTTTGGTAGAAGATACAATGAGGATATACCCATTTGGCTTGCCTAAATCCTTGCTTTCTGTCAAAAGATTCTGTACTATTATCCACAAATAAGACTGTTTTCTTTCTCAAAAGCACAGATCAGAGATGGGGGAAGGGCATTGTTATGGATCTTCCTGAACACTTGCTTGCCCTTATAAACCATGACTATATGAATAAGGAAATAATTGCTGGTATTATCCCAGATCCCCCTTCCCTCACTGGTTAAGCTGAAGAAACTACCATGATTTACCAAAGAGTGATATTGTGGTTTTGTGTACTTGTGTTCTGAGTTGCTTAGGGAATGTGATGGACTGTTTCTACAAAGGGGGAGGTAATGTGATGGACTGCAGTTATGAGGTTCCCAGGAAGAAGGGAGCATATTCCAAGAAGGGAGGTGATACAAGAGACAGCGCAGTCCCAAGCTGGGTCATGTGAAGTAGAAGAGATTTAGGATAACCATTCCATAGAACTTTGCATAGTATATCCATTAGGTTAAAGCTAATATAAGTTTAGTCTGGCAAGATTCTGTCTGTATGGTGTAAGCAATAAAGAACTGGATTTTGTTACAGTGTACTTGGGCTAAGTCTGACAGTGGCCCAGTCAAGTGCCAGCCCTAGGAGAGCTTTCTATATCAGTGTTTCCAGGGAAGTCCTCTGCAGTATGTTAGGGAGTTGGGAATGGAGATCAAGATCTACTTTCATCTTCATTTTAAAAGGAGGGACTTCCAGTTAAGTGTATGCTATAGTCAGAGGGATCTCAGCATTTTCTCTGGAGTTTTATCTTGATAACTGTTTAATTAGTACTACTGGAATACAAAACAGTGATTATCTTCTGTTTTGCTGTCAAAGAGGGTTTGAAAAATCACTGTGTTGGAACTCAAAAACGTTCTACACTATTTTCTCTCCAAGGCAACAGCTTTAGCAATTGAGGAGTATGTCTATTTTCATAAAGAGTTTTGGATGTATTGAAAAGATATTAAAGCTATAGTTAATTCAGAATAGAGTTACTGTAAGTGCCAGAATAGAATATGTCAGCTGGAAGAGCATGGAAGTCTGTTGAGACATCCATAACTGATTTAATGATGTATAATACAACCATTTAGAACAAAATTGTAGACTTAGAATTTCAGTGTCATCAGTCGGATTTACATGTAATGGGATTTCGAGAGCAAGAGGAGAAAGATAAAGCTGTCATTTTTGTGAAGCCCTAATATCTCGAGTATTATTCCTGCAAGAAGAATTTTATCAGCTAGAAACTAAGAGAGCTCGTCATGTTTCATCCTCTCCATTTTGTTCCTCTGATAAGCATTGGGTATTTATTGTTCAGTTTATTGTATTTGCTGGGAGGGATGCAATATTCAAAAAGCCAGATCTGGTATCATTGAATTTCAAAGGATAAAATTTCATGTTATGTTATTCCTAGAAAACAAAAATGTGTTTGACATTGTGTGGGAGAAAGTTTCAAGGCTATATTATATATGCAGCAAATCTTATTCAATTTCTGGACAGAAGCCAAAGATCTGTTCAAAAAAATCTTGCAGAAGAAACATGTCTTACTATTTTCAGTTCTTCCTGTAGTTGCACTGGCGAAATAAAACTTCTACAAGTTTTGTTATTGTGCCTGCTAATAATTCCAAACAATATTTCATAAAAACAAATAATTTGGAATTAGCTAGTCAGGTAAAATCAACCAAACTCAGAGAGCACCAAGAACATAGTGTCTGCTAAAAGACCACTAGCTACATTCTATGAAATTTCTGTGGCCAATAGTGAGAAAGAACAACATATAATATTGGATGGTATCAAAAAAAATGAAATTCAATGGTGAACAAAGTAAGGTTCTACATTTAGGCAAGAAAAACAAAATGCACAGGTACAGTATATGTGGTACCTTGCTCAACAGTAGTAACTGTGAGAGGGATCTTGGAGTCCTAGTGGACAACCATTTAAATATGAGCCAGCAGTGTGCAGTAGCTGCCAAAAAAGCCAACACAGTTCTAGGCTGCATTAACAGAGGGATAGAATCAAGATCACGCGAAGTGTTAATACCACTTTATAATGCCTTGGTAAGGCCACACTTGGAATACTGCATACAGTTTTGGTCGCCACGATGTAAAAAGGATGTTGAGACTCTAGAAAGAGTGCAGAGAAGAGCAACAAAAATGATTAGGGGACTGGAGGCTAAAACATATGAAGAACGGTTGCAGGAACTGGGTATGTCTAGTTTAATGAAAAGAAGGACCAGGGGTGACATGATAGCAGTGTTCCAATATCTCAGGGGTCGCCACACAGAAGAGGGAGTCAAACTTTTCTCCAAGGCACCTGGGGGTAGAACAAGAAGCAATGGGTGGAAACTAATCAAGGAGAGAAGCAACTTAGAACTAAGGAGAAATTTCCTGACAGTTAGAACAATTAATCAGTGGAACAGCTTACCTCCAGAAGTTGTGAATGCTCCAACACTAGACATTTCTAAGAAGATGTTGGATAACCATCTGTCTGAAGTAGTGTAGGGTTTCCTGCGTAAGCAGGGGGTTGGACTAGAAGACCTCCAAGGTCCCTTCCAACTCTGTTATTATTATTATTATTATTATTATTATTATTATTTAGGCAAGAAAAATCAAATGAACAAGTATAGTATAGGTCAGTGGTGGCGAACCTTTTTAGGCTCGCGTGCCAAAAGGGGGGGGTGAGCGCGCTAGCGCGTGCTTGCATACCCACACCCATTCCCTCCCCCCCATGCATGCGCACAACACCCCCCCATGCTGCCCCCTGCGCATGCGCACACACACCCACCCCCGCGCAAAGGCTTACCGGAGCCTGGGACGCCGAACCGGGCAAACCGGAAGTGCAGAAAAACGCACTTCCAGTTTGCCGGTGAGCTGTTTTTTGCACTCCGGAGGGTTCAGGGAAGCTCCCTGAAGCTCCGGAATGCAAAAAACTACAAAACGGACAAACCGGAAGTGCGGAAAAATGCACTTCCGGTTTGTCCGTTTAGTAGTTTTTTGCATTCCGGAGCTTCAGGGAGCTTCCCTGAACCCTCCGGAGTGCAAAAAACAGCTGACCGGCAAACCGGAAGTGCGTTTTTCCGCACTTCCGGTTTGCCGGTGGGCAACGCTGCGTGCCATCCGCTATGGCTCCGTGTGCCACTTGTGGCACGCGTGCCATAGGTTCGCCACCACGGGTATAGGTGGTACCTGGCTCAATAGTAGTAACTGTGAGAGGGATCTTGGAGTCCTAGTGGACAATCACTTAAATATGAGCCAGCAATGTGCTGCAGCTGCCAAAAAAGCCAACACAGTTCTAGGCTGCATTAACAGAGGGATAGAATCAAGATCACATGAAGTGTTTATAATACCAGTTTATAATGCCTTGGTATGGCCACACTTTTTTGATTTGTGGCTATAGCAATTATGATGACTTCCTCAGGAATGCATCATAATTGATCATCATCATCATCATTCATAATGATGAATTCTGGGGTACTGGTAGGAATAGCCACAAAAAAGCTTGCAAGGGACATAAAATATAGGCATTTCAAAGGGACAAGGTTGGAAATACCTGGTGAGTGACTCCCTTCAAGCCTTAATATAACAAAATGAAGATTCAAGACATGTACATGATGACATTATCACAAATCTTTTGTGCTAGTGTCAGACATTATGAAGTTATCACCAATCTCCTCTCACTTATGACTGTATGACTGTAACTTGTTGCTTGTATCCTTACAATTTATATTAATATTGATTGTTTCCTGATTGCTTATTTGTACCCTATGACAATCATTAAGTGTTGTACCTCACGATTCTTGACAAATGTATCTTTTCTTTTATGTACACGGGAGCATATGCACCAAAGACAAATTCCTTGTGTGTCCAATCACACTTGGCCAATAAAGAATTATATTCTATTCTATTGTATAGGTGTCATTTTGATCACTTCTCATTTTATTAATAGATCCCAATGCTGTGATCTATTTTTTATTTTACTGTAAAAGGCTTTTTAAAAAGTGTTACATGTCATTTGAAACAAATTAATTGGATATTAAACAACTTTGTTTGCAGAGGTATTCTGTTTATCTGCAGTTAAATTTCAATACTTCACTTAATGCTGTGAGAAATATATGGAAATCTTTGAGTTTCAGATATAACTTTACCTATGAATATCTTATATTAAGAGATAATTTTACTTTTAAAATAGTGGATTAATTTTGTTTTGAAGTAAACTGGATCCATCATATTTTTACTTTAGGACAATTTAGGGGATCAGTCTACATGTGAATTGGTGGGAGGTTCCAACAAAGAGGATTTGAAAAAAAATTAAACACTTTAAACAGGAATTATTTTGTATATGAGGTCAGTTTCCAGGACTTTAAAAAATACTTTTTTTCTTACTCTTTCTCCTCGGTTTTTTGGACATTTAATGTTCGTTTGTTTTTCATTCCAATTACCGGTAGTTATAATATAGAACTATATTATAGATATATAAAAGATTGAACTATTTTCATTTATTCTCTGTTTACATAACATTGAATAATATTTTACCATATTTTATTGCATTTATTTTGTTATTATGCATCACAGTATATATTTTCCATATTAATATTTAATATTAAACATAATGTGATTATTATTGCATGTTTATTTATATAAGGCTTTTAGACTCTAATTTATACATTTAATATTTCAGTTAATTTGCCTGTAATCTGTATGGGAAGATTCATAATCTTATAGTTTTAAAATGTTGTTTTGTGCTGCTTTTGAATCAAATAAACTAATCTCATTTGACAAAATAAGGCAAATAAATACCCTCAAAATAGAAGAGTTGGGAGAGGACTTTTTACACCAAAGCAATTTTGTAATCACTGTTATTGCTGAAATGATCCAGAAAAATCAGATAATTAATATAAAATTAAGCCATTAACCAGCAGTATAAATCAGAGTACTAAAATGAAATTTATAATGTAATACAACATAAGGGTACTAAAGACTGAAAAGCAGTGCTATAACTTTATTGGTAACTCATATTGAATATTCTAGAAATCAAACCTAGCATAACTACTTGTAAATATGCACGAATGTGTAAATGTATGTATGCATGGCTCAGATGGCTTTTAGCTCAGATGATGAACAATAACATTTGTAAACTTGCATATCTTCGTATGTTTCTAAATTTGAGATAAAAATAAACAGGCAATGCTCTTTCTTTATTACTCAATATGGCAGTATAGTTTCAGTAGTGAAAGTTTTTTTAAAACTATTAGGCCAAATATTTGAATTAGTAGTGAATAGACTTGCCTATTTTGGATGAGTTCACAACCTGCTGCGTGCCATCCTCTTAAGTTTACCTCATTTCATTTGTTTATAATTTTTTAATAAGTGACTTGATCTTTCTGCATTTCCTGCTAAGTATTGTAAGTAGGGTGTATGAGGGCTACATCAAATAATATTTTAGATTCCTAAAAGTATCCAGTCAATCTAGGTCAGTGATGGCGAACCTTTTTTTGCTCGGTGCCAAAAGGGTGTGCGTGCGCGCGATAGTGTGCGTGCGTGTGCCCACACCCATAATGCAATGCCCTTCCCCGCGCATGTGCGCACAACCCCCCGTGCATGCGCGCAGGGCTCACTGAAGCCTCCGGAGCCTGTGGATGGTGAAAAACGGACCCAACAGGCCTACTGGAAGTTCGGAAACCGGAACTTCCCCAGGCTTCCTGAAGCCTGGAGAAGGCAAAAACGCATGCACACTGGAGCTGACATAGGGCAATGCCTTGTGTGCCCTCAGATATGGCTCTGCATGCCACAGGTTCACCATCACGGATCTAGGTTGAGCTCAGAAGCTGAGAAGTTGAAAAATATCCCTGGAAAGGGCAAAGTCAAACGACTTATGTCATTCTGGTAACCAGGAACTGAATTTGATTTCAGGCCATCTTTATCTTCTTCTTTTTTTAATTGTCTTGTTGGGCATTCTGAGGTTTCCTTATAGACCAAAAATGAAGTTAAAACCTGAGCAATTGTCTATGCTAGGAGACTGTGAAGTCCTTTTTGTCTGCTAAATTGTTTCTTGTTCAGAGCATAGTCATTCTAAATAAATAGCAATTCATCAACATGATACTTGGTAACCTCTTATTTCTATCCTTTTGTTTTGTATCTTCTGCTTGCTGTTGCCTGAATATTTTTGGAACACTTCCCCCCCACCTTTGGGGACTAATCAGAAATAGATATGTGCATTTTTTCAGCAGTGTAACAAGAAACTCTCAGCTTTCCTGAGGTGGATTCTGAAATCAGCTGGAGTCATTGAAAACCGCCCTTGGCCACGAATCATGATTACATTGATAACAACAGGTGTAATATTAACTATGGCTGTGTTCAACATGGTAGGTTTAATAAGATTTTCTTCTACTTAATTGTATTGATTTGTTTATTCGGTTTGGGCATCTTAACTTTCAGTGATGAGAGAAAAGAAATGTGTAACCTGCATGGATTAAATTCTGTTTTTTATTGCTTTCAATGCGTTAAGATAATTTGTATTTTTTTATCAGAACAATGTGTCAAACAGAAACCTTCTGATAGGTTGAAAAAAATTATACAACTTTATAGAGGCTTTTTCCCCCTTCATGATGAAACATTTGTCTTTAAAAAAAGAGAGCAATGTCATGTTTAATTTATAATCAAAACTCCTATTTCATTTCATATATCCACATGTTGTTATTGTTATTTTGTTTAGATTCTGTATATTTGACTGAAACCTTATGAAATTTCTTTTCTCCCCCCCTTTTTTTTAGTTTTTCTTGAATGATGGTGGAATAGTTGAATCTCTCCCCATTCTTAATTCATCAAATATAAGTTCTTCTGATGCAAGAGATCAGACACTCTGGTATATTCAAAGCAACCATTTTTTCTTACCAGTAAGTTTGTATCTTATTTGCATGATCCTTAGCAGATAAAAATAGTGTCTATAAAATGATTAAACATACTGTAGAAAGGCTATTCCATGCAAATTATTTATTTTTTAATTGCCCTACTGGTTTTCTCCAAGTAAAACTAAAAGTTACACTGAAGGTAAAGGTTACTCTGAAAGTGTCAATATACTATCTAGAAAAGTAGTACTTCATTAGCCCTAACAGACTAATTTGTTTCTTATTACTTTGAAGAAATGTTTGGCTGGATTCAGTAGGACTTAGGCAGGACTGCAGTTCAGTAGTCCTTGTTTAGCAATCGTAATTGGGACCAGCAACTTGATCATTAAGTGAAGCAGTTGCTAAATGAAACTGCAACTGTGTGTTTTTTTAATCGTACTTCAGTTTTTCTTTGCTTTACAGACCTGCAATATGAGGATTGGTTGCAGAGTCACCTTTTCATTACTGTCATAACTGAACAGCCGCTGAATGAGGCAGTCTTTAAACAAAGACTACCTTTATTCAGGAATGCTTCGCGAGTTGACATTCTGTTCCTGATTAGACCTGTGCAAATCATTTCACAAGATGCTCTTTTATGAAGTCACAGAGCAGCTATTCCAGGGGAAGTGTCTTCTGTACATACATGCTTGGAAGACTTTGGGAGTTTTGAAGCAGCTGAATCCAAGACATATGCCTATAAGCAAAGTACCTCACTGAATGATTTTGCACAATCCTAGTTCTATACTTACATGGAAATCACTGTTCTGTCATAGCCAGTCTACATGGTTTCATCCTACATCTCTGTGGTAGTGTTCCAAATCTTCAAGCATTCCTGAAGCTCCACGTAAGCATGGTTAATAAATCCATGTCTGATTGGTCCTACTCATTTGGTTCCAAATCCTTTCAGTATGACCACATTAATGAGATATGAATTCTTGAGGAAGCCATTTCTAGGTACCATGTTAGTATAAAATGCAACGTTCAGTCTCAGTTTACAATGTAAATGTAATCTTTAATTTGACGGCTCAAAAATCCTTCAAATCGAAACTAGCAAGTCAGGGAAAGTGGTAGTGGTAATCTTTCATCTAGTCCTCTAATTTTATATGTAGATAGAGTATTTTAATAAAAAATGTTCATCTCTCGTCCCATTTATTATCTGAAATAATACAAGCTAGGCACTGTTTTATAACCAATAAGAACTGGGTCTTGATATTTGATTTCCAAATATTTATTTGGTTTGATTTTTCTTTTCTAGTACTTTATCTACAGCTGTATCCTGGGCCTCATTTCTTGTTCTGTTTTCCTCCGGATAAATCATGAGCTGAAAATGGCAATCATGTTGGTTGCTCTGGTTGTCTACAATGTAATTCTTTTGCACACACATGGCTCTGTGCTAGATAACTACAGCAAGTTACTCTATACAATGGCACCTCTAAAAAGGTAGGCCACTAAATCAAAACAATTGTTTATGTCCTGAGGAGCTGGGATGGCATGGGATGCCAACTGCTTCCTCCATGTTTCTTCTTTCCTTGTAATGTTTAAGAGT
Organism: Diadophis punctatus similis; assembly: GCA_023053685.1. Classification (NCBI taxonomy): domain Eukaryota; kingdom Metazoa; phylum Chordata; class Lepidosauria; order Squamata; family Dipsadidae; genus Diadophis; species Diadophis punctatus. The sequence continues at coordinate 112,941,450 of JALIGW010000003.1, read as the reverse complement.
AATGGCATGGGACCCAAATGACTGTTTTCTATATTTCAAGGATCTCACCAACATGATACATGACATGAGAAGACAAGGAAGACAAAAAATAGCCCATCTTTAAAGCTAGAGGATGGGTAAAATCAAGTCTATTTAATTTAGATAATTGATGGTAGCTTGGTAAGATTAGCACACTAGACAAGGTAATGTAAATTAGAAATAAAAAATAATATATTTGTTTATTTAAGACATTAGAACTGCTCTTGCCCTAGTATTTGTGTTCATAGTCTATATGTCAGAAACTAATCATCTCCACAAGTAAGGTACTTTTATTTTTACTCTACTACAGCCAACATTATATGCTTCCTAGTGTTCCATACTTTATTTTGACACATATAAATAATGACTATTGGCCCCATCACAGCCCAGCAGTCACTCTGTGAGTGAGATGGTCAGGCTGTATATTTGATAAATAAATAAAATAAAAGATGCCAAGACCCTAGAAAGCGTGCAGAGAAAAGCAACAAAAATGATAAAGGATTTGGAGACTAAATTGTATGATAAATGGCAGAGGGTATGTCTAGCCTATTAAAGAGAAGGATTAGGGAGATATGATAACTGTCTTCCAGTACTTGAGGGGCTGTCACAGAGAGGAAAGAATTGACTTATTTGCCAAAGCACTAGAGTGCAGAATAATAATGAGTGGAAGCTTGTTAAAGAAAGATCCAACCTAGAACTAAGGAAAAAAATTCTGACAGTGATAACAGTTAGTCAACAGAATAGCTTGCCTCCCAGAGTTGTGGGTGCTCTGACAGTGGAGATCGTCAAAAATACACTGACCAACCATTAGATTGGATGGTATAAGGTCTGGATGGTATAGGTTCTCCTGCCTTGAGCTGGAGGTTGAACTAAGGTCTTCTAGTCCAACCCCCAGCTCAAGGCAGGTGTCATGCCCCCGTCGGAGTCTGACTCTGTGGTGGAAGATGAGCTGGAACAAGAACTGACAGCGAGTGAGAGGGCAGCTCTGTTGGCATTGAAGGAAACTGGAGAAGGGCAGAGTCAGCCCAGGCAAGGCTGTTCAGAATTAGCAAGGCCTGCAAGCAGGGAGGAGAGACAGAGCTCAGACGAGGAGCAAGAACCACCCCCTCCTGATGCAAGGGCTAGGAGAGTGCAGAGAAGGCGGGATCAGTGCAGGCAGAGAAGGCCACGTGCGAGGAGAGTGTCCCACCCAGCTTCACCAGGAATGCCTGGGGAATGAGACTTAATGAGACGCCGTGGGGAGGAGCATTTGTCGGGAACAAACGCTGAGTTCCTGAAGTGGTGTGTGCCGACGTTTGAACTTGCCAAGAGTCCTTGCATTCCTTGTTGGCGTTCTGCACTAATTATCTGGATTTTCTGCACCCTGAACTCTTTGCTTGGCTCTTGTTTTGCCAAATACATATTGCCGTGCAGCCTGGTGCAGACAGCGCCGGGCTGGACCAATTGCAGCCAGAGGCTATTTGAAGTTTGTGTGGGGGTTTGTTCTCACTCTGCTTTAGGACTTGCCAGTAACGTGGGAGCGTTTGGGGAGATTTGGAGCAATAAAGGGACTGTTTGAACTGCCAGCTGTTTGTGTTATCTCTGTGCTGTGCCCTGGGTCATCACAGCAGGATAACTTATACCATCCAGACCTTAGAAGACAGTCCCTTCCAGCCCTAAGATTCTATGTTCTATAAGTAATGCAGAGTGAAATTCTTATTGAATCACTGATTTTGGCAATCCTGAAATTGTTACAAGTTATTAGGTATTAAATTTTGTAAATGTAGTTTTGCTACTAGGAAGAAAGGAGATTTTGTGAATTTTTAGCTATGGTTAACTTGACTGGACTAGATATATACTTTTTCCCCAAAAATTTGCTGGGGTTTTTTTTCAATTTCTTCTATCTTTTTCCAATATTCTTCTATGAAGAATATTTTTACCATTTCCTGTTTATTCTTTTTTTCTGAAAGTTGTTTCTATAATGGGGAAACATTCAGATACAAAACTGTATATAAGTTGACAATCTAAAATGTTACCATTCAGGGAAAACTGATTAGGTGCATGGAATGAAGTGGCCCTGAGTTTGTACTAGAAATTTTTGCACCATGAATTTAAATGGGCATATTCAGAATCTGTAGACCAATTTTGATTCCCTGTGATCAAAATACTTTATTTTTACAGGCCAGGGATCCTGAAAGATTTAAAAACAATGGGTTCTGTATCTCTTTTTATCTTCTTCATCACATTGCTGGTACTTAGTAGACAGGTAAGTCTCTTGCTCTTCTTTTTTCTCTTTCTAGGAATTTTGTTCTATTTTCAATGCTCTGCGTGCCCAAATTGACTAGTATCTTGCCATTACCATTAGCAAGAAACATGGATGCAGCTTAGGTATTTTCAGAGATCCCAGCCTTTACTTTACTAAAAATGTTATGTAAAACCAAAGCCATGGTAGGTGATAGAAGTTGTGACTTGGAACATAGAAGGAGTACACAATGAAAGTTAATGAAAGATACAATGGAAATTAAATAGATGTGTGATTTTTGTGTGACTAAGAGAAAGGGGAAGTATGTAATATCTGATCTTATGGAGCTGAATTGATGAATAAATGCAAGGAAGGGAAGCTGTAGGCTTAATCATGAATGAAAGGGCTAACATTACCTTAAAAATATTTCCTAGTGTCATCTATTTTGTAACTGTGCCTGCCGTAGGAATTCAAGTTTAATGGTACTTCCATGCTATACTCTAGTGAACACTGATAATAACAGTATCAGAAATTAGTTTTACAAAAACCTGTGCAATATTCTGAATGAATGGAACCTAAAAGAATATAGTTACTCTATTAAATGTCATGAATGGTTGGATCAAAACAAGATGAGGGAGCACGATAGAATTATTGGGCCATTCAGGGACTCACAAATTAATAAGATGTTATTGATGAATATTGGTTTAAAAAAAGGTCTGCCTCTTTCAAATACATGATTTATATTTAAGTCTATTCATGCATACATACACAGGGCAAAAAAAGGATCTGTAGGTTCCTTGGTGCCCTCTGAGCTTGGTTGTTTCTTACAGATGTTTCATTACCAAACTAGCTAACATCAGTGCTAGCAGGGAGTGGGGTATGCTTTCATTTGATTAGACTGTTGTTTACTGATAGCTTGTTTGTCTGAGCTGGTAGTTCCTTAATTGTGGTATTGTTTACTTCTTGATTGTGGTCTATGTTTTGTCTAAGTGCCATGCTTCCAGAATTCTCTAGCATTTTTGCACTTGGCTTGGTCTAGAACAGGGCCCGCGAGTCGGATGTGTCATGCACTGGCCACGCTCATGCCTGGTTTAGCTATAGTTATTGTGCTGAAACTATGGTTAAGTCTGTTCATCTATTTTGAAATTAAGAAGTATTTAAAGTATATAAAATTAAATTATCAGACAAACCAGTCATCAACAGGCATTTTGAGATAAACATAATCTAGATTCAAAAGAGACAATCAAAATGCCAAAAAGGAAACAAAAAGATCAAAACATGTTCTCCCCAGCTATCAATACCCAGACGAGTAGGGAATAACACCAAGGTTAACACTAGACTAACAATGAAGAATTAATCAAAATTTAAAAAAAACTGATGTAAAAAGTGCATATATTGGATGGGAGCGAGAATATGGTATGGTACATCAGGAGAAATATTAGGTGTGGTCAATTAGAAGTAAGTTGGAAATCAAAAGAGAGAGGTGATTAGGAATGAATAGATTTATAAGGGAATATGGATTAAAAGTAATTAAAAGAAATAACCATTGTGAAGGAAGAAAACTTCATTGGTTTGGTTATATAGAGAGAATGGATGAGGATCAAATCAGCAAATAGATACATGAAAGAAAAAATCATGGGCTGAGAGGAAGGGATAATACTTAGAAAGCTGTGGTTGGATGGAGTTCATGTGATCCTCAAATAGAGCAAGAGTATATTTAGAGTATAAAGAATAAAAGGCAACACATGAATTGGTTATTACCTTTAAAGCCCTATATGGCTCAGGGCCAGGTTATCTTCTGGACCGTCTCCTACTGCATAGCTCCCAATGACCGGTAAGATCCCACAGAGTTGGTCTCCTTCATATCCCATCGACTAAGCAGTGTCGGCTGGCAGGCCTGCGGGGGAGAGTCTTCTCTGTGGCTGCCCTGACCCTCTGGAATTCACTACCCCCTGAGATTCGGACTGCCCCTACCCTATTGGCCTTCCGCAAAGCAGTGAAGACCTGGCTCTTCCGGCAGGCCTGGGGCTGTTGATCTCACCATTATATTTTTATAAAATCCGGCCAGGAATGAATGATGTATATGTCTTCTTAATTGTTTTTAATAGATGTTTTTGAGGGTTTTGATATTTATGATGTTTTTATCTTTGTTGTGAACTGCCCAGAGTCCTTCGGGAGTTGGGCGGCATACAAGTTTAATAAATAAATAAATACATTGGTTTATGGATTTGGTGGGGAAAAGTATGGTTTGTTTTACAGATGGAGACGGCTTTGAAAAGCATATTGGACAACTTTTAGATAAACTCTAGCTTAGCCCTGAAAGGAATTGACTTTGGTAGTTGGAAGCCGGCATGAAGTTGCAAGGATGTCTCCCTTAAGGACCCTCAATCCTTGTTTAACAATGGCAATGGGGACTGTAGGGTTTGCTGTTGCTAAATGATACAGACATGTGATGTTGTAGTCCACAGTGCTCAGCACCAGAAATTCTGGTTCCAATTGCCATTATAACATGAGGACTACCTGTATTGATTGTACAACAATCAGGCAGTCCAAATTTCAATTTCCATTGCAGTTATTCCATTCCATAACTGTGTAACTAAATAAAGATTCTAGGATTCTAACACTAATTTTAAATTGAAACTACCAGAGCTGTGCACTTTCCTATTTCTTAAAAATGACCTGTTTGTTGCAGTAATTTAGATAAATTGGTTTTCTATTTTTGGTAATTCCATTTAGTGCTGTTTTATAAACTTCTAGTAAGGATTGGAAAAGATGTTTGTTTTCCTCAGTAATTTAGCCTAAAATAGCAATGAGACACTAAGAGATTGCAATGTTCATTTTTAAGATAGATGCAGAATCAGGAGTGAAATTCAAAATTTTCCCCTACCGGTTCTGTGGACGTGGTTTGGTGGGCATGGAGGGGAAGGATACTGCAAAATCTCCATTCCCACCCCACTCCAGGGGAAGGATATTGCAAAATCTCCATTCCCTCCCCACTCTGGGGCCAGCCAGAGGTGGTATTTGCCGGTTCTCCGAACTATTCAAAATTTCCGCTACTGGTTCTCCAGAACCTGTCAGAACCTGCTGAATTTCACCCCTGTGCAGAATTGAGAAAAAATATACTTTTGATATATTTTGTATGATTAAAGCCTGTTCTGAAACTTTACTGTACATGACCTAGGTATTCAAGATGGACCTATTTGTAACTGTTTATAACTATAGTTAGTACCTGAACCCGAGGAAAACCTATTTTCCTTAACTGATGAGACTAAAGATACACCTATTTCAGCATTATTTTTCTAGATGAAGAAAACATCATAATCACAACAACAATAGTATAGAAAGAACATGATCAGATGACCCAGTTTTGCACAATTTTGAAATAATTTATTCATTTTGAATAAATGCTTGGTCCAAATAAATCCTTGGTCCAAATAAATCCTTGGTCCAAATCTGCCTTGTAAAATTCAGCATTCTTTATCTTGTGAAGAGAGGCTACTCTCAAGATGGTTGAATAGTTCATTTCAGTTTCTCTTGGTGGTTGTATTTGAGCTTTCTTTCTTTTAGGGTGTATAAGATGCTACCGTTGGCATTGCTCCTATTAGACATTTTTCATCCTTTAAGACTGCCCAAACGTTCAGTTTAAAAAGCATGATGGGCTTAGTTCCTTGGAATTTAATTGAAGGATATGGAACCAGGGACTGGAGAAATTATTAAATATGAAAGACGGCCCACATATGCACACTGATCACTTTGCAACTATAAAGAACACCTAAGAAATGTACCGACATTCATCCTTTAAAAAAACTTCAACAGCAAATTCTCTTTCATCAAATGGAAATGAGAACTGATAGAAAAAATGTAGCGGAATTATATATTGTGGTTAGAATATAATATTTGCTAGTCTTGTATCTACTTTCAATTTCACTAATATAAAGAAATAAGTTTAATACTAAATTTTAAATAAATTTAATAAACAAATATTTAAATAAATATTAAATGAGAGAAGAAATAAATTTTAATAATATTTTGAGCTCTTTTTTCTGAATACCATTCATACCATTTATATTGTATTTTTCATGTATAAAAAGTTCTGAATTTTGTGCATGTCTTTCTAAGGTCACTGTTGTTTCCATTGTATTTTCTTTCAGAACTATCCTTTTTGCTACAGCTGCTTAGCACTGTGACAGATTTATGGCTTTGTTCTGCTCTATTGTAGTACAAAACTAAGGAAAACCTTACTTGGCCAGCAGGAAGTAGCAAAAGACTATTGAGCTGTTGAATTTGATCAAGATATTGTTCTCCTGTGGCCTTTGCAATTAGGGTGTACTATTTAATTGGAAGTCTTTTTATCACTTTGGAAAATTGAATAGTGCAAAGAAATATCTTATTAAGCTTTAAGTGGCCTCTTACTTCTTTCTCAAAACAGAGACTAAGCAAATGGAGTGTTTTAATTTGCAATCTCAGTATTAATTAGTAGATAGAGACTGTGATTCTCTCCCATTCCTCTTAGGTTTGACCTTCTATATTGCACTGAGCTTTATAATTTAATATGGTTCGTGGACAATTACAGGTGGTCCTTTCTTACTGAATGCCTCATTCAAATTCCTTGTGTGTCCAATCACACGTGACCAATAAAGAATTCTATTCTATTCTATTCTATTCTATTCTATTCTATTCTATTCTATTCTATTCTATTCTATTCTATTCAGCAACTGTTCCAAGTTACAATGGTGCTGGGGAAAAAATATCTATTATCAAAGCCTGCATTTATAATGTTTGTATAATCCCATAGTTACTATTAGAGTCAGTAGAGGGTGTCCCATGCCTGATCTGTTGTTTTTCCTCCATAGACACTTCCTGTGGGACTTTCAGATCCAGACAGACAGGCAGGTATTGGCCAATCTATTCTGGTAGTAGACAAGGGCCAGAAGAAGATGGTGGTGATAGATTTAGCAGTGCCAAATGACAGTAACATTAGGAAGAAGGAGTATAAGAAACTGGAAAAGTGCCAGGACCTGAAGAAGCAGTTTGAGAGGATGTGGACAGTAAATGCCAAAGTGGTCCCAGTGGCAGTAAGAGCATTTGGGACTGTGTGAGTAGCTTCAACAGATCCCAGGGACAACAACAAAGTTCTCCGTCCAGAAGAGAGCACTGCTGAGAACAATGAAGATACTATGCAAAACATCCAAACTTGCAGAGCTGTAGTATAGAGTATCCAAGATTGAGAAAGACACATATCACCTTGAGGGATGAGAAGGGTGTTTTTTTTTTCATTTTTGATATTTTGTCTGATTTCACTTGTCTGAGATTGTATAGGTCCGTGATGGTGAACCTATGGCACGGGTGCCACAAGTGGCACGCGGAGCCATATCGGTGGGCACGCGAGCTCAGGTCCGGCGTGCATGTGTGCACCAGCCGGCTGATTTTCGGGCCTTCTGGGCCCACTGGGAGTCAGGAAACAGGCTGTTTCCAGCCTCCAGAGGGGGTGGGGAAGGCCGTTTTCGCCCTCCCCAGGCTCCTAGAAAGGCTCTGGAGCCTGGGGAGAGCAAAAAATGGGCGTGCCATTGCATGCTGGGAGCAGGGGGGTCATGCGTGCATGTGCAGGGGTGCATGGAATTATGAGTGTGGGCACGCACACATGTGATCCCCCACATTCCCCCCCCCCTTTTGGCACGCGAACCAAAAAAGGTTCGCCATCACTGGTATAGGTTCTCCTGCTTGGCTGGACTAGAAGACCTCCAAGGTCCCTTCCAGTTCTATTATGTTCTAAGTTTTAAATAGCTACCCATTTCAATCTTGTGACTCTGCAATGCAAGACATAAAAACAATTATTGAAAAGGCAGAACAGTAAAGGGAAAGCTCCTAAAAACTGTTATTAGTAGAACTATCGCTTAGCAATCAATACTCAAAAACCACACTAAACTATATTAAATGTAAAAAATGGATATTGCAAAGAACTGCAAGAATAAGTATCAACTTATTGGCAAAAAGTGGGGAAGTATGTGCTTCACTTCTTCTCAATCTCTTATCTATTTTATTTATTTTCAATGGTTTCAGTCTATAATGGGAACTTAGGACTTGAGTAAAGTCTTTTTTTAAGGGCCAGCTGAAATTTTGAGTAATAGAAATTGCGTGTTACGGCTCATCCATAAAATTGTATTGGACAGGAAGTGGTAAAAAGAGGAAGGATGCAACAGAATAATAATTAAGGAGATTGCATAATTGAACTGAATGTTATCCAGGTGTCGGTAGTAATGCCATGAGGGGGGAAAAAACATGAAACCATTCTATAACGAATTATTTAAATTTTGAAAGCAGAGAAAAATTCAAATGGTCTGTTAAAGGACCAGTCATAGAATAATCCAATACTTTAAATATTTGGCCATGTAATAAGGCATGGCATGTCCTTGCAAATTAATAAAATTGATAGCAGCGAAGTTTGTGGATATATTTTAACATTTAACTAATGAAAAATGATTATCTTATTAACTCGGTGTTAAAATGCTACATGAACAAGATTTTATTTCAGATGTATGCAGGACTAAAACCTGGGGCAGAATAATTATTTCATCCAGTTTCTGGATAAAATATTATTTTTATGTTAGATGATATATACCAGTAATTCATTTTTCAAAAATCTCTTAGGGAGATTTCTAGCTTCTCCTTCCAGGCAATCTCTCTTACCTTGATATGAACACAAAGCTACTGTCTGTCTGTCTGTCTGTCTGTCTGTCTGTCTGTCTCTCTCTCTCTCTCTCTCTCTCTCTCCATCCATCCATATAAACATACACAAATAGCGTATATACATAAATAGATAATCTTTATTATCATTTTTTACTGTGAGCACACTGCCACACATTAAAAATGAAATTCTGTTGCCTGCTCTAAAATGTGTAAACATACATAACACACATATACACATGCAACACACACACACACACACATCGCTGTTCATCTTGAATACATATAGGAAAGTGGAAGCTTGAAAGTTTATAAGATTAAAGAGAGTTGTTTTGGTCACTAAATTTGTAATTTTTATGAGAATGTATTTGAACCTAATATTCTTCTCAATGAAGCTTAGGTCTCTGCAGTATTAAAATCTGATAGTCGTGATACACCTCTGCAAATTATAGACTCACACCTAAAGAATGTAGATATTAAAAATTGTTATCAAACAATTCTAAATGATATTAGCTATCTTGGAACATCTTGATCAAATTAAATTTATTTTTGCAGACCAGAGGCTAACTAAATAACTATATGAGATTAGGTGGATCTCACTATAATAATAATTGATCAATTATTGAATGGAGAGAATGTATTTGACCAAATAGGTGGTCCCTACTTTTTAATTATAATATTGAAATCCCCCTTTTCTTTCCTCAATAATATTTTAAGTGTATTTACACTTTTTTATTCTTCAAATTTTCACATGAGAGTTACAGGTATTTTATCTGGCTCTTTTTTTAAATTTGAAATCATATGAAAAGTCTCCCCTTTTCTTCTTTATTGTTTGATTTTGATCTTTAATAATTACATTTCACAATTAAGCAGAGTGGTGAGATTCAAGTAGCCCTATTTGCAAATGGCTTGTTAGTATTTACTGATAAAATAAAATATGATTTTGTAGCCTTTTCTCAGTATAAATTGGTTAAAATTTGAACTGATCCCTTTGGTACTTAATGTCTCATCAAAATCAGTTTTGTCTGGACAGTTCAGATGCTGTCGAAGCCAATCAGTTATTGAGCTTTTTACTTTAGGGTGCCCTGAGTCTGAATGAATTTGGTTGCACAGAAATCCAATAATAAAAGCAAACTTGGTTTGAGAATACCAAGATATATATAATAACAGAAATAACTTGGTATAACTATATGTCTCAAATATATTATTAGATAAAACAGATGGAGCTCACTTAAACTAAAATTAGTTGGGTGTGTTTTGCCTTCTTCTGTATGTAGATCTTGTGTAGGGGTGTATGGTTGCACACAATACATTTAATGTCTTCATAATTCTAGTTAAAATTGAATAAATTTTCACAGGATAGCTTGTGTTTAATTTAGAATGTGATTGACTATGTAAAGTGTCTTCTGGAAAACATCAAAGTAGGGGGTTTCTTTACAAAGCATATGACAGTCACATTCAGTAATTAATTTAATCAGTACTTTCTTTTACTTCTGTCACAGCAGTGTTAGCGAAGACTGCTTTTGTGACCAAATTATTCTTACAGATTTTAGAGTTTTGAGCTGCATAGAAATGTCACAGTCCTTAGAATTTAAGAAACCCATTCAGCATTCCCTTTGTTGCCTATAAGTCAGTGACTTGTAATAAATACTGAATTTTACATTTTAACTCTCTGTATCGCTTTTCAAAGGGAATAGGAAAATAGAAAACATCATACAGCTGCGATACCTCTCTTAAATACTGAGATATACTGTAGATAGTCTTGACTTAGGACCATTCATTCATTCACTGTTCACTTGAAGTTATAGTGGTGCTGGATGAAGGAACTTATGACCCATGCCCAAAGTTATGGCCATTGCAGTTCCCCCATGGCCATGTGATCAAATTCAGGTGCTTAGCAACCTACCCATATATCTGAGGGATGCTGCAACTCCCCCAACCATTTATCTCTCCCACCATCTATGCTCTTTTGGTCCCCTGCCATCCTGCACTCTGCCATCCCTGCTGGCCTTCACCATCTACTTGCTCCTGCTACTGACAGGGCATGCCAGCCTCGCTACTTGACTGGGCTGGGTCTGGCTTTGCACTGCAGGAAAGGCTGGTGGGAGCCAAAAGCAGGTTTTTTAAAAAACCTTTTCAGAGCACAAAGCCAGCCCCAGCCCCACCCAAGAGCACTTTGCAAAGGGGTGCACTGTGGTTCAAGGAATGCTTTCAGCTCCCTCCTCTTTCCTTTCTTTTCTTTTTAATGCTGTATAAAGCCAGGCCCAGCCCAGCCCAGCCAAGCAGCGAGGCTGGGCATGTCTCATCTGCAGCAGGAGCAAAAAGATGGCAAAAGTTGGCTGGGATGGTGGAACACAGGATGGCAAGGGTGAAAGGGACTGGAGCTAGGATGGCTGTGGCTTCCTGGGACATGGAAAACATCCCAGAGCAACATAGTTTTAGGTCTGCTTGCTGGCCCTCAAGGCAGGTTCCAGGGCAGCCAGAAAGGCAGGTTAGAGAGAGTTGGAGACAGTCTCTTACCTTACTGAGACTCAGGGCTGAAGATAACAAGCCTAGAATGGCTCGAATTGAAGTGGGTCTCAATTGGTGACTGGTAAAATTCACTTAATAATGGCAATGGGGTTCTGAGATTGTGGTCGCTAAGCAATATAGTCACATGACATCGTGCTTTATGCCTGCATCACTTAGGAACCAAAATTCTGGGCCCAGTTGTGGTCCTAAGTCGAGGACTATCTGTATCAGATGAAAGCTGATGTGTACTTTTTTTCCCTTTGGTCTGTACTCAGGAAAACAAAACAGAGACATTTTATAATACATTGTGCATGTTGTTAACTTCAGGTTTAAAAATTGAATTCATGCTCCGCATCTGTTTTGAGGTGGGGAGAATGCAATTGATCCTGGGGGAGAGATGGAAGGATACAGGAGTGAAAACTGATGGTGGAAAGAGAACAAACAGTAATGTCTTGGTTGTGATGAGCTGCGGAGAGTTGGCATAGATAGGCCTCAATTTACAATTGGTCATTTAATGACCATTCAAAATTACAATGGATTCCCCTTGGGAGTACTTACAAACTGGATTCAAAGTTCTTACAGTCACCCACCCCCTGCAGTCATGTGACCGCCTATCAGGTTCTCTCTCTTATGGCTATTTGTGCCATATAATATATGTGGGTATATACATAATTTTGTATTTATTTATTTATTTATTTATTTATTTATTTATTTATTTATTTATTTATTTATTTATTTATTTGGCTGGTTGGTTGGTTGGTTGGTTGGTTGGTTGGTTGGTTGGTTGGTTGGTTGGTTGGTTAGGTAGTCATGTTTATGTAGTGTATATTGGTGACCCTTTGAGAGCTGAATGCAATGTAATTTCATTTTAATGTATGTCGATTAATATACATTCAAAGTGACAATAAAGTTATTCTAAGTTCTATTTGCAGCTTCCCACAGTCACATAACTGCAGCTCTGTTAAAACAGCAGGTGATAGCTTAGCAGGAAGCCTTTGTCCAGATTCATGAAGCACACCAATTGCAACTTTCCCTAAATGATGAATCTTATCTCACTCAAGCCTTAGTCACCCTACATGTGAACTTACAGCAGAACACTTTTGCCCTTAAGACCATTTGGAAACTGCAACCGGTCCACAATACGATGGTGCAGACTCTTAGGGGCATATGTTGCTACACCCATGTGACATCTCTACTTTTACATCACCGGTTATCCCTAAGGAGGCAATTCAAGGTGCTGGTTGTGACCTATAAAGCGCTTCATGGCATAGGGTCTGGTTATCTGAAGGCAGCTATTCTCCCATCATTTCTAACTGGTAAGACCTTATGGGCCTTATTTTTAAAATGGTGTCATTTGATGGGACCTTAATGACATCTCTTCTCTGTAGCAGAGCTGTCCTGTAACATAGCATCTCCCCAGAGGTTTGAACTGTTCTTCAAAAAAGGCCTCAAAGATTTAGTTCTTTCCTCAGATGCTGTATTAGAGAAGTATCTGTCTTTTGTGAGTGTTTTATTAACGTGCTGAATGGATTAGTCCTTGAGTCATCACATTATTTTTTGCTTTTATTGTATTGGATATGCTTTTAATATGCATGCTTCCAGAGTCATTGAAAAATGGGCAGCTTTAGAAACTAGATTTATAAATAAGTCAAATACATTTGAAGCATTTCTTTTGAAGCAAGTCTTTTTGATCATTGACTATATAAATAGGAGATTTCTTTATTCAGTGTCATTACTTTTATTTGGTAAATAGATTAATATCAAGACTCATATTTCATTCTCCCTGTCAACAAAAATAAAAAGTCACACTAAGTGAATTCAAGTGTGACTGAATTTCTGATTCAGTTTCATTTTCATTCATTTTTTTTTTTAAAGGCTGGGTATTATATAGCAGCCTCTCTCCCTTTTCATTCCATATGTTTTCCCTTGTTCTTTGCATTTTTGGAGATACATTTTTCTTCTTTTCATTATGATCGATGAGAGTCATGAAAGAAAATTATTCACCGTTTCTGTTTGTTTTTTATTAATTGCTTTCTCCATTCCCTCTTGCTCCCATCTCCCCAGAAGCTTGTTTTGTTTGAACTTTTTTCATGCTATTTCTACAGAATAGAAAGGAGTATAACAGTATTTCAGGGAGGTGAGATATTTCCACTACTGATTAAAAAATACAGGTGTTTCTGTTAGCTTCCGGTAGTTGCCTTTTCCATTTCTTCAAAAATGGAAGCAGTAGCTATTTCCTATTTTATTGATTTTATTTTTCTTCCCCCCCCCTTTAAAAAAAAATCATAATTCTGTTTCACCTTACTTTTCACTGTGCTCATCTTTCTAATTATTATTTTAATGTTATGTTAGTTATTTTTAAATCTTTCTTATTTGTCCTCAAATAGAAATCAAGTTATTACACGGGTACTTTAAGCTTTAAGTTGCATGGGGTGTTTTATTCATATACTCGACCATCTCTCATTATCTGGGTTGACTTCAGACTAAGTTAAAATAGGATTAAGTATCAGGATTATGCATACTATGAGAACCTAGCTATTTTCTCAGGGAATTGTTTTGTTACATGACTTTTGTAATAAGCAAAACCAGCAATCTTGTCCTTCTTCAGTATTCTCAGTGGTGTATTCCTCTTTTCCCTTAATTGTTTTATTGGACTCCTTCTTGAGGCTTAACGTTGTTCGACATGTTGTTAAGTTATGCATTCTGCTCTTATTTGGCATATGAGATTGTAGCTTGAGATATGATAGCACAGCATGCACATGCCATATATTGTAGAAGTGGTATAATATTGTATAAATGGATTCAGTCCCTAAGTGGATCAGGATAAGAACATCTCTTGGGGTGAATGTATATATAAATATATATATATATTTCTCTTTAAAACCATCTGATAGGACAACATGCCTATTGTTTCTTTACTTCTGTGTCCTCTTTGTAACAGAATGAATATTACTGTAGGTTAGATTTCCTGTGGAAGAACAAGTTCAAAAAAGAACGTGAGGAGATTGAGACGATGGAGAATTTGAATCGGCTTCTTCTGGAAAATGTATTGCCTGCTCACGTGGCTGAACATTTCTTGGCAAGGAACTTGAAGAATGAGGTCAGTCCACCTCACTACATCTCATCTTAGGTTAACTGACCAGGTCAATTTCCAGAGAGCAGAAGACAAACCACAGACTGTAGATTCACCTGCCCCATAAAGTAAGAACTGGAAAAACAGCTTAACTCCATGTCTGCTTGCTATTTGTGAGAAGACGGGGTTGAAAAGGAAAATTGTGGCAATTTTTTTCTGGTACTCAAACACTGAGCATGGTACTCTAAAGCAGTGTTTTTCGATGTCAGCAGCATTAAGATATGTGGACTTCAATTCCCATAATCCCCCCAGCCACATATCGCGAAATTGCTGAGATTGAAAAACACTACTCTAGGACATCGTTGCCATTTGGATTTAACAAACCACTGAGACTTATCTGCCCTCTTTTATATCTATTAAATTACAAATAACATGTGTCTGTTTGTGAGTATTGGAAGTTGCACAGAACAAACAGTATACATTTGGAGTTACCAGTTCTTGGGCTCATTATTGCAAGCAATCCTTAAAAAACAAACCTTTGTGTTTCTTGCAAAATAATAAGTATACTGCTCTTATAATATTCCAACAACATTGTTGTTGCACTGGGAATTTCTATAGCCTATGAGGATGACCTGCTTTGCGTAGGAAGTAATTCTCTCCCAGCTACCTGTTTTCATTTCCATCTGAAACCTAGGTATTACAAGCAGTCAGTTTTCTCTTCCCTGGCCATAGATTTAGAGTTTTATTTATATAGTTTCCAGTGATCCAGTATTTGTTTACTAAGGTTTTCAAAGCCTTCAAAAGGGACAATTGTCACAGCATGTAAACAAGAGCAAAGTTCCTTTCCTTGAAGTGTTAAAGTAGCTGCAGGCTCTGGAAGGCCAGACTCAGCTGTTTCAGGGGCAGTTTTCTCTGCGTTATTTTGGGTGCATGATTGCTTGATTTTTCTAGCAGCTCTGGAACAAGTTTTCTCTTGCATATACACATGAGCACAGAAAACTAGGAAAAGTCTTCAAAGCAGACAAAGCAGACCCAGTTCTTTGGAGCTTTCCAAAGAACTGGGATGCATTAACTCTTTAGGGTGAGATGCTCTTGACAGTGTATTTTGAGAAATGTTCTTGCATATTTCTATGATTTACATTGCATATTTCTATGTACTCCAAGTGTTCACTTGCTGCTTAGAAAGACTTCTATCAAGCATGCTAATGTAATATCACCATAGGTTTATCTAGTTGGAAGGACTTCTGAATTCTGAATTAAGGCTCAGTCTCATGACACAAGATCTGTCTTATTGATCTGTTGCAGCCTGCACAACAGTAACAGAAAACCAGCAATTTACTTGCACTAGGTCATATCACTGGAAAAGGCAATTATGTATATGCACACAGAAAATCCTAAAATGCATTGGCTCCTCCCTCCCTCCCCCCCCCAACTAAACTGCATATGGAAGCACAGCTGTGTGGGAACTGTATATGTAAATGGTCTTGGACTGGGGTTTCTTTTCAGCGTTCTCTGCTGGCAATGCTGAACAATTCTTTGATGGTAAATAATTTTGACTTCCTTTGGCAAGAATCTTTTTCATATATTTCCAATCTAATTAAAAAGATGAAAGAAAGCAGTGTCCTATTTCACTCTTCCAAATAATATAACTTTCTCAATCTCCAATTAAGAGAGCAGGATCTGCGACAATTGCTACATCTTCCATATCACAGACTTACATGAATTATGCCTATTA
Source organism: Diadophis punctatus similis (assembly GCA_023053685.1). Lineage (NCBI taxonomy): Eukaryota > Metazoa > Chordata > Lepidosauria > Squamata > Dipsadidae > Diadophis > Diadophis punctatus. The sequence goes on along the minus strand of JALIGW010000003.1, from coordinate 112,925,208 downwards.
ATTATTAAGACCTTTTAAAAGTGATTAGTCAACTCATGGCGGCAAATGTACCTAATATTCCTACTTCCTATTTTCCTCACAACAACAATGTGGTTAGAGAGCTGAGAGAGAGTGACTGACCTAAAGTCACCCAGCCAGCTTTCATGCTAAGACAGAACTGGAACTCAGAGCCTCTTGGTTTCTAGGCCTGCACTTTCACCACTACATCAAATTGGCTATTTGAGATGTGTACCGCAGAAATGCTGAAATGTGTATACTTTTGGTGATGACCAACATAGTTTGTTGTAGTTAAGGATACTTGGCATACAGATGAATTTTAATTTAATACCCTGTTTCCCCCAAAATAATACATCCCCTGATAATAAGCCTAATTGGGCTTTTAAGTGCATGGCAATAAGGCCAAGTGCTTATTTCAGGTTTCAAAAAATATATAAGACAGGGTCTTATTTTGGGGGAAACACAGTAGTTTAATCAAATTAATTAATGCTTTTAATTTAATAAATGGTTTTTGATGAAACTAAAGCAAGAAGCAATGCAAAGTTGATATGAGTTTACCTTTGTATAATTTTGTAAAAATCATTAGTGCTTTTTCCTTCCCCCCCCCCTTTACAATTATTTTATGTATGACTTCTGCTGAACATTGTCTCTTATTCATCTCTCAACAACAGGATTTATACCATCAGTCGTATGATTGCGTCTGTGTCATGTTTGCCTCCATTCCAGATTTCAAAGAATTTTATACAGAATCTGATGTTAACAAAGAAGGTTTAGAATGTCTCAGGCTTCTAAATGAGATCATTGCTGACTTTGATGATGTAAGTGTATTGTTCCTCCAATTAAAATATGAGCCAGAACTTATGCTGAAACAAAGACTTCTTAGCCACTCTCCAAGACAGGAATGCCTTTAGCCCCATTAAGTCAATTAATTATGTCCAAGAAATATATTTTGAAACACTACATTTGCTCAACCTTTTGACAGAGAAGATTGTTTGCTTGGAATCTACAGAATAACAGAGTTGGAAGGGACCTTGGAGATCTTCTAGTCCAGCCCCCTACTCAAACAGAAAACCAGACAAATGGTTGTTCAATCTAATCAGTGTTGGCCATAATCCGTAACTATGCATAACTTTAAACTTCAAATCAACTGAGTTCATGGGATTCTTGCTGTAGAGAAGATTGATGGAGAGAGTGCTGTGAATATCACCTTAAGTTCCTGGGGGACAAGAATTAAAGAGGGATAAAGTTGGCTGTGGCCAAAAGGAGCTGTTATTTAATTGTGTGATGGATAGATTCTTTTCCCTATATTTTACATATTTTGTACAGAAAAAAAAGAGGAGAAGCCAGTTTCTAAGTCTCTTGGGCATGTGGCCAAGCCTGCTCTAGAAGACTCCTATGAGATACAGGGGAATCACCTCTGTCTCATTCCAGTTTCTTAGTGCAACGAAGTTTCTTTGATCTGTATAAATAATGTCCTCCAATTCTCTCCTTTGGCCAAAACATTGTCTGCTATGTTATGGACATTATGGCATATTCTCTTTCAAAAACAAGCTTTGGGTTGTTCATTTTCTTAATTAAAAATGTTTTAAGTATAGAAAATCATTGAAGGGACTAATCTGGGAAGGTACAGTCTATGCGAATGAGCAGAACAGTTATTAATTTAGTTGTTATTGATGACAGTGAACATTAGTCATGTCAACAGCAAGCAGAACTTTGAAAAAAGTCATTGAGTTATCTCTCAATACTTTAGCAGCTGCAGAGTAATTGCCAAACTATTTTGATTAACACGTAGACATTATAATTATGCGATTTGCTGTGAAACTGTTCCTGAATCTCAAATTTTGTTCTTTAAACAGTTTTACATATTTTTCTTCTGTGGTTGTTTGGATTTGACCATTATTTTCCCATTATGATGACAGGTTAGCACTTTTATGGCCAGTGTATAAAACTATTTAAAGTAATATGTTTAGGACAGAGGTGGGATCCTACCTCTGATTGCCGGTGCGGTTAATCGCTGAGTTCGCCGCAGAGCCGAAGACGCTGCTCGAGCCTGCTCCCGTTCGCGGAGCGGGAGCTTTCCCCTGGCGCTTTCCCCGCCCGCATGGATGCCGCCAATTGCGTTCTTTTGCCCTCTGCGCATGCATGCGGGCGGGGAAAGCGCCCGGGGAAAGCTCCCACTCCGCGAATGGGAGCAGGCTCGAGCAGCGTCTTCGGCTCTGCGGCGAACTCAGCGATTAACCGCACCGGCAATCAGAGGTAGGATCCCACCTCTGGTTTAGGAACCCCAGCACAATAGCTTTATGTTTAAACATGTGATGCTTCAAACCTGGCAAAGAAACAACCTGGAGGAATGTAATTGTATACATAAAACAGCTTATTGTGTTTATATTTTTGTGAGCATATGGAAACAAGAGAAAATACTGTTTGAATACTTCCATATGTATATTTTTCAGGGCTACATTAAATATTCTTTCTATATGTAAGTACAGCAAACCAAGAGCCAGTGTAGTGTAGTAGTTAAAATTTGGGAGTTGAATTGGGGACACAATAGTTCAACTTGTCATTTAGTAAAGGAATTTGCCAGTTGACTATGGCTCTGTCATTTTGTCTCAGCCCACCCTATTTTACACATTTTTTGATATGGAATAAAACAAGCAGAGAAGAAATTTCTATCTTTGCTGCCATGATGACAGCAAAGATGAAATGGAAATGGAAACCTAAGCATGGGTTACAATGAGTATGAAATCTCAGGGACAGTAAGCCAAACCCCCCTTCTTACAAAAGGTTTTGGTTGACAGACTCACAAGCTTAGTTTCAAAAGATGAAGAGTTTAGCAACATCAGCAGATTTTCCTATGGCCGTACAGCTTTAATGTTGCCATCCAGTCTGCACTCAGGGCTATAGACTGGTACAACTAAGTTGTTTCCTTCAACAAGGGTAAAAATACTGGAATATGGAGATATGTTGGGGAAGGCTCACTTCATCTCACCTGCATATGCATTGTGCCTTAACATCGGGTTTCTATATTATTTATGACATGGGCAGATACGTTTAAAGAGATTACTACTGTTCTATCTAGACTACCCTAAAAAAAATTGTGATAGTTCTTCTGGACTTGGGCTACTTGGGCTTTCTTTAAAGAAGTATCTAGTGACAAATATAGAAAGTGTGTGTTAACAAAGCTAATATGTGATTGTTTTGTAATCAGACATCTGTTTCTCCACAGCTGTTATCTAAGCCCAAGTTTAGTGGAGTTGAAAAAATCAAGACAATTGGAAGCACATATATGGCCGCCACAGGACTAAGTGCAATGCCCAGTCAAGAACACAGTCCGGTATACATCAATATTATAAAGAATTTGAAGAGATCATTAGTCAAAAAGATGGAGTTTGGGATATCCTGCAGAAATTTAGTCATCCTGATCCTAATGAAGCTCCTCTGAATAATGCTCCAAACTTATTTGGAGTATTCAGAGGTGTATTTTCAGTCATTTCAGATTGAAAAATAAATCTGAGAAAGTCCCACTGTAAACTCAGAGTAATTTGTTTGCCCCTTGCCGCTCTTGAATTAGGGTCACAGCATGGAACTGTCATCTTGGCAAATGTAGTAAAAAGCCTCTATTCACCAAGAATGAAAGGATGTGTTAGAATCGGAGAAAGTGTGTCAATTTTTTCTTTCCCCATCAGAGTGGCTCCATCTGAAGTCCGACAACAAGCAGCATTTGTAGGGAGAATCAGTGTAAAGAAAAAGTCAATTGCTTCCCAACTATTATATTCCTTATCTGCAACTCTCTGCTCCTACATTTAAAGTTATGGGGTTAAATGCAAACATTGATCCATATTGTGCTATGTGATTCACCCCTTCCTTCAAATAGAGACTCCTCCTCCAATATTTATTGTTTGACTAGTTGTAGAATTGCTGTTGTCACATATGAAATACAAAACAATTACTGACACCTAAAATGCTCACTTTTCATCCCAAAACAACAATTTGCCAGTTTAATAGAAAAGTTACTGTCACTGTCAGTAGAATAAATAGAGTATGCTTCTGAGAGACTTCAAAACATCAGGTAGAAAATATTGTATTTATAATACCTAACATTTCACTGTTTATATCTAAATTTAATTTGAAATTGTACAAATCAAACTTTATTTCTCTTCCTGCTCTACCTTTCCAACAAAATCCAGAGGGATTTTTTTTACTTCTTTTGCAAGTAGGATACATTGCAAAAGAACTTTGCTGTGTTTTCAAAATACACAGAAATAGCCCCATCCTACTTTGCTATTTTATCACTGCAGCTCATAAAATGGACACATGCCCTGGTGTGCATTCAAGATGATACATAGTCCAAGACAGCTGGACTCTTCTCAGTAAAACAGATACAGGAACCCAAGGGATTGTTTCCTTCATTTTAATTTGCATTTTGCAGTAAAGGGCAGATTCCAATATTTCACAGCTTAGGCCCCAAACGGAGAGTCCCATTGTGTTAGCCTTAACAACAGGCACTAACCTCTTTAATATATATTCTCCCTGTGCTACTTCATGCAGCAGACCACTGACAGAGAGTGGAATGATGAGCGTTGAGATCAGTAAGCAGCAAATGTTTATGCAAGGAAATTGGAAAAGGTCTTACCTATGGGAAATTGCCAGATGGTCTCGTAATAGGAACTCAGAAATATCTAGATACAGCCCTGGGAAATTTCTTATCTGCAGGAAGAAAGTAGTTTGTTCAGGATTTCAAGAATACTAGATTTATCCCTAACCTCATGCATGTTGATGTTCCCTAGGTTGCAGCAAACATAACAACAAATGGTTTTGTGCTTTCTCAGATACTGCAATGAATAATGTACAGCTTAATTTTTGCACATTTTCTAAGAAGTCCCGTTGATATCAATTATTGATACTGATATTATTAATGAATGTTCATGTAGCCCTAAAATTGAAGCATTTCTTCCCAGAATGTTTTCATAGTTTGGTGACATGTGTTGATGATTGCACTTGCCTTATTGTGATATGTGTTTGCATTCAGGAACCTGAGCGACAATATATGCATATTGGGACTATGGTAGAGTTTGCATTCGCCCTTGGAGCAAAACTGGATGTAATAAACAAGCATTCCTTTAATGATTTCAAACTTCGAGTAGGTAAGTGAAGAGTATCACAAGTTGTCTCATAGCAGCAACTTGTAATGTTTCATTCTGTGTTTCAAATTCATGGTGGTTTTTTTTACTTAGTTATTTCAATAACTCCCATGTCTATAAAAAAGGACAAATCTGTTTTATGTCCCACATTCCCAGTTGTTAAAGATAAAAGGATAAAGTCATAGCACAAAATGTTGCAAGACAATGAACAAAAAAAACCCCAGAAGCTTAACATGAATTCAGTTCATGGTAAGAATATGAAGCAGATTTTCTATAAGTAGAGAAGAAATGTTGTTACCATTTTCTCAAGGTTAGATTGTGATTATATGATGCTCTTTAGCAATTTCAGAAAATCATGCCAGCAAGAAAAAAAAGGACTATGAGAAGAAGAAGAAAAATCACCTTATATACATTTTAGAGGAAACACTTTTTAAATAATGAAATAGGAATACAGTAGGTGTAGAGTAAGTCCATCAAGGTCTTTGTGAGGAAGAGGAAGAGAGATTTTGAGGTTGCATTTCCCCTGTACTGTTTTGCCTTTTTTAAAATTAAGAAATCTTTAGCCTTTTTAAATCTGAACATGTGAGTTATACCAGCCTGCCCTATTTTACTTTATTTTATTATTATTTTATTATTTTATTTTATTTATATTTATATTTTATTTTATTTTATTATTTTATTTATTTTATTTTATTTTATTTTTTTGTCAAGAATTCCATGAATCAGTAGCGCCGGCAGCAGGAGACTCCGCCCACCCACCCAGGACGCTTCTGTGCATGCGCAGAAGCATTGAACGCGCGAGCGCGTGCGCACAAACCGGTGGCAAAATATTTTACAACCCACCACTGGCTACAACAATCCATAAAACATTGCTAAAAATAAAAGTACCCTTTTCATTATCCTTTTCTTTTGTTAAAATTCAACCCATAGATAAATAGATAAAATATTTTCTTTTTCTAAAATATTCAGAGTTTGTGGAATCAAAAGAAAGAACATTACATTTTTGGCTGACCGAAGATCATTCCAATATTCAGCACCCTTTTAGGAACACAAAAAGTTTTTGAATACAATGTGAAGTTAAAAGGCATCGTGTGTGTGTGTGTGTGTGTGTGTGTGTGTGTGTGTTTGTTTGTGTGTGTGTTTGTGTGATGTGTATGTAAATATAAAAAAGTATTTAATTTAACAAAATATGCTTTTTATATTCTCACTCAATATTGGGTTATTCGATCTAGCCCGTAGATTACAATCATCTTAGCTTACAGCATCCCCTAGTGTCAAAACCTTGGCAATGAATTGATAGTCACAGATTGAACAGTATTTCGTCCTCTTCATATGTGCGGTATTTTCTGCATTAGTTTCATTCTTTCCATCCAGAAAAACATTCCCAGTTTTGTTTATATGTAGGATATCCAGTTTCTAATTCTTTTCCTGAATACTGAGGATCCTATTCAAGGACAGAAGAGGGTGCAAGATTTGTTCAGCTCTTTTTCCTAGGATCCTCTGGGAAAGTATTGATATAAGCTGCATCTAATGAGTGTTCATTGTGTTCTGTTAAGTGTCACTGAATGGAAAATTACTGTATTCAGTTCTTCTCCTTGCCCCACTTTGTTATTTTATTTATAATTTTGCTAGAAGAAAAGTACATGCAACTTAAAAATCATAGTTTTATGACCATGAATTTCCACTAAATGCTAATAGGACCATTAAAAGTGGTATTGGCGTAATGTGGATTATGGTGCTTATTTCTTATGATCAACATATCTGTCCTAGCTAAGCTCACATAGTGCATAAGGTTTAGACCTGGAAAGGTATATAATAAGTATCCCAGTCCCTGTTTGACTTACTCTTCCCAGTCCTTGAAGTTGCTTTGAGTCTGATTGAATGATATTCAACTAATACATTAACTCATCTAAAATCTAATTCTTCTTAAGAACATAGGACCAAACTCTATTATGAAACTGACAAAATGTATGTCCCTAGATTTATATTTCCAATCAGCAGTGTTCCATGATATGAGAGAAGTGGCAATGTCCATGAAATTACAAGATATTTTGCAGTTTACTCTGTCCCTGTCACTTCAGCTCATCCATCTCACTGTTTGGGATAGGTTTCTAAACATTCTTGACCAGATATTAGGACTAATCCAAAATCTGTGCATTATCACTTAGGGGTGTACTCACTTTTGTTGCCAGCAGTTTAGACCTTAATGGCTGTGTGTTGCATTATTTTGAGGGGACAGCACATTTACACTGTTAAACAAGCTGTATACTCACTACATTGTAGCCAAGTGTAATTTCTTCAGTGTTGTCACATGAAAAGATATACTTAAATATTTACAAAATGTGAGGCCAGGGGTATACTCACTTCTGTGTCATACTGTATGTATGCTAGGATCTTTCCAGGTAGAACTTTTTCCAGTGTAAGGGAGAATCATTGTCAAGGGTATTGTTCAAGTAGTTTTTAGTTTGAAAAACTCTTAAATACTTAATCTTTGATTTTCATACTGTCATATTCACATATTATCCCAAATGAAGCATTCTATAGAGCACAGATGCTGTTACTCTAATAACTATTGGTTAAAATTAACATTTAGCCTATAGCCGTGATGGCGAACCTATGGCACGCGTGCCAGAGGTGGCACGCAGAGCTCTTTCTGTGGGCATGCATGCCGTCGCCAGCTGCTCTTCTGGTTTTCTGCACACACATGCGCACTGGCCAGCTGGTCTTCGCGAGCGCCAGAAAACGGCCTGAAAATGGCCCAAAACCAGGCCGTTTTAAGGCCGCTTTCCTGGCCGTTTTTGGTCCAAAAAGCGGGCCCAAAAACGGCCTGAAAGTGGCCTGGAAAGTGGCCAAAAAATAGGCATGCGCGCCCAGCCAGCTGATCTTTGGGTTTCCGGTGCTCCGGCGCGCACACATGCATGCGCGTTCCGGTTTGGGCGCTCCGTGCCGAAAAGGTTCGTTATCACTGGCCTATAGGATTTGTTCCTCCTAATTTTGATAAACTCTTATTGTGATAGCCCTGGATGAAGGTTGCGGACTGTGAGCCGTTACAATATATGTAGATATTTTCCTTAGTTGCTGGTGGCCTTGGTCTGTAAATAGGAACAGTTTTGGTCTCTGTCACAGGAATAGTGTTATGGAAGCAGTATTAAAGTTGGGAATCAGCTGAATATAGTTTTAAATCAGCTTATTATTTGGAGGAGATACTGAATGTAGGTTTACAAACCTTTCATGCTACTGTGTTTTGATACCATATTTGTATCAGACTTAGAGTATAGATTCAAGGAAATTTCCATCTGCTAATAGAATCTATCCCAACATAGCTGGGATCAATTGTGTTGTGCTGTGATTTATACATGGCAATTGATCCCACTCCTTAATAAAGCTTTTCCTGAGAGAACCAATTTGGTGTAGTGGTTAAGGCACTAGGCTAGAAAGCAAGAGATTGTGAGTTCTAGCCCCACCCTAAGCATGAAAACCAGCTAGGTAACTTTAGGCCAGTCACTCCCTCTCAGCCAAATTCATCTCACATGGTGGTTGGGGTGGGGCAGGAATATTAGGTGTATTTGCTGCCTTGATTTGGGGGGGGGGAGAAAGAAAAAGGAGTATTAGGTAGGCTACTACCTTGAGTTATTTATCAAAATAATAAAGGCAAGAAATAGATAGATAGATAGATAGATAGATAGATAGATAGATAGATAGATAGATAGATAGATAGATAGATAGATAGATGATAGATAGATAGATAGATAGATAGATAGATAGATAGATAGATAGATAGATAGATAGATAGATAGATAGATAGATAGATAGATAGATAGATAAATAAATAAATAAATAAAGCTTTTTCTGGGTGACATTAATTTAATGTGCATGATTTTTAAAATTAGTGTTTGTAGAGTTCATCTAAAATTAACAGCTAAGTAATTTCTCCTTGATTGTCTTAGCCAGGGGTCTATTATTTGTCTGTAACATAACACTGCAAATTATAAATATCACTTGGCTTGTGGCCCATTTTTTCAATGGCTTCATGTATCTTTTTTTAACTTGAGCAACTATTGTATTTAGTTATCTATTACATTAATCAGTTTCTGCGATAAAGAAGAAGACATGTAAGAAAGATATATTGTCGCCACAAAAATTTCCTTTATGTAGTCGCCCTTCAGCAGTTTTCTGGTTTTCTCCAAGGGGATGTGAGGGCAACGATAACCTTAGCTGAATGCAAAGCAATTGGCATAGACGCCCTCCCTCCCTCCCTCCCTCTCGTTTGCTTCTTAAGTACAGAGATACCTTCTCCCTGCTTTTTATCTTAGAGAGGGAGATCTGAATTTTAGGATATGGATCACACACTATCAATGATTATATAAGCTGAGTTATATTGAGAATGTCAGGTTTTTAGTTTGATAGAAAAGTACCCCAATGTTTTTGACAACTGTTTGAGCAAAATAGTCAATTTGAAGTATTTTGATTTGCATCTTTGTATTTGTCTTGATTTATTAAAAAAAAAACAAAGGAAATTTTTCTAACTAGAAAGCAAAATATTAATTGCTTTTTTATGGCTTTTATATTAGGTTTTTATCTTTGTAAGTTGCCCGGAGTCACTAAGAGTGAGTTGGGTGGCTATGCTTTTTTAAATAAATAAATAAAAAACAATAGAGGGCAAAATAAATTAAATTTTCTTTTTACAGGTATCAATCATGGGCCTGTAATTGCTGGAGTCATTGGAGCTCAGAAACCACAATATGACATCTGGGGCAACACTGTGAATGTGGCCAGCAGGATGGATAGTACTGGCATTTTAGATAAAATACAGGTTATTTTTGTATTCTTGCTAATAGCCAACAGGTCTTGTGTGGAATCTGATTCTGTTGTTTTAGGGAGTGGAGATTCAAAGCAGTTAGAACTTCTACATTGTTAATCATTTGGAAGAGATAGCGTTTCAGAAGTTAATTTACAAAGAATAAAGAAAAATAGCAACACCTACCAAAAAAGTTTTCTGCACATGTTCTACAAATAAAGAACCTGTCTGTCTTCATTTCTGCTCATCCTTTTCTCTCTTCATCCTTCCTATCTTCAAGAAGAAACCCAACTAAACAAACAAAAATATACCACTAGTTTCATTGGAATTGTTAACTTAAAATTTGCTTTTAATTTTTATAAAACTTAATACAATAAAAAACCTTTATCCACCTCAGAATATTAGCATTTTCCTAGATGATCCTGCAGTAAATTGTGAATCCTACTTATAACCCACCCACCAAACTCATTGTATTCCAGATTTAGCCAAGTGAAATCCCATTGATTTCATCGGATTTCTAAATATTACAAACTGCTAATATGTCCCAATATTTTTTTTTCATGTACTTGTCCGTTAAGATAATCGGGAAAGACTCTGAATGAGATTCTCATCTTTAAAGTTGGCAAGGTTATATTGAAAACCTTCCCCATAATTATGTCTGTTGATCTATACTCACAGCAAATAGTTCAGGGCATAGAAGGGAAGAAAAAGATTTCTAGCCTTTCTTTAAAATGTGTGTTCTGAATGTGTTTATTTAAATAATTTTTTGCAGGTCACGGAAGAAACCAGTAACATCTTACAAACATTGGGCTACATTTGCACCTGCCGAGGTATCATTAACGTCAAAGGAAAAGGAGAGCTTCAGACCTACTTTGTACATACTGAAATGACTAAGTCCCTTTCCCAAGGGAATGTGGCATCATGAAATATATCAAGGGTAGACAGTCTCATATTTTTAGAGAAAAAGCACCCAACACTTTTTTCTTAAATCTCCTCTAGCCCACACCATGAACAACATGTGTGTACTTTTCTGATGTATAGAAATGTTGCTGTAGTAGCGTCTACAGTCTCCTCCCGCCGTTCACCATCAAGAGACCTCGGTAGTTGTCAGATTCCAGAAATGCCCAAGGCGAGTGCTGTGCACTGAGATAATGACAGCTTGATTTGTATTCTTGACTCTTCCGTGGTAAAAAAAAATCGAGGGAAATAACCAGAGTTGGAAAAATTAATGGTCTGATGCAGAAGAAGGCTATAAAGACAATAATTAAAAAAAATACAGAAAATCACTTTATGGCAATAAAATTAGAGCTGCATGAAACATCGTGAAAAATATGATAGCTCCATATAACATCCTTTAATCCTGAATTATGAATATCTAACTCTATCCCTTCATCATTACAACTTGGGTGTGTTCACTAGTTGTGTCTCACAGCCAACAACATAAAATAGAGCTTCAGGCTTGATAGTTTCCCCAGAGGAATTCATAGACAAGCAGGACCAGTTTTGTATAAAATGTGTTAAAATGTTTTGATGCCCTTGTCTTTTGTAATATAAACTCATTAAAGGTTTCTATGTATTTTATTTGCAATTGTGAATTTATTACACCTGTTATGTGTCATCAGTGAGCTTTCCGGCACAAAGGCAAAAACAAAAACCCAAACTCCTCTGTCAGAAGTATATGATTTAAATATCTTCAAAGTCAAAGGTGATAAGGCCATGCAATCAAAGGATAAATATTAACAAAGTAATAATTTATGTATTTATTTTATTTTATAGCCGTTTTGTATGTATGAATTCCCCTTAGTGCTACTTAACACAATGTTGTCATTAAAAGTATGAAAAATGAGAGGCAGTCAGTAACCTCTCCCTAGCTTTGTTGTGGATATAGAAAGTAGAGCAATTACTGTAACAGTTTATCTACTCATCATTAATATCCCACTAGTGAGCATAAAAAGAAAAAGCTGAACCTGCAAAGAGAAAGTCTGAATTAATGCCAAGTTTTTAATGGCTTATTTATCCTAGATAGGCAAATGCTGAAAGTATAATTTATGCAAAACTATTGCTATAAATAATGATCTAAAAAGAATCAAAGAACATGGAAGACGATGCACTACAATAATTTATGATACTACATAGTGTACTATAATATATAAACAAAAGATGCCATTCAATTCCTGGTAAAAATTTCACCATAAGGAAAACGAAATGACAAAAAGTGTCATCATGTAAGATCTAGAAGTTATAGACTTGTTTCAGATAGCAGGACACAAATATATAATTCTAATATTTACTAATATTGTACATATGTCATTTTGGGTTTGCCTAAAGGGGGCTGCAGACACTGTTCTTTAGTGATAAACATCAGTTTGCTTTCTCAGAAGGCTGCTCAAATATTATACATCTACAAAACCCACTGTAAGAAAAGGTCAGCTTTGAAAGCTGAATAACTTAATGCAGGGTAATGAAATTTATTTACCATTTTGCCATAATTTAATCTGCTTTATACTATTAGATGTTGGAAGCAGAAACCTGGCAGAATAATGACATTTCTCAATCATAAAAGCCTGTTTTGCTTGCACTTTTGTGGTTTCATCAGGCAGCGTTGTTATCTTTTCACCCTTATCTTTGCAGCAGTTATCTATATATAGTATGATGCGTGATCTGAAATGAAGAATTGTCAAGTAGGATAAATTGTCCTAGGATAAATTCCATCAAGGAATGGATAAATACCAAAAGATCGGTTACATGTACCTTTTATAAACAGCTACTAATGAGACGCATTTGATGAGGCTCCTATTAGTCTGTTTGCATGCAGGTATCAGTAACAGCTCTCCTGACGTTAAATCATTCATGCTTCTGAACTCATTGTTCAAGGACCTTTTGTCTATCTGCCAGTTGAAAAGTAACTAATTCCCCCTTTAGGCTCTTTGATATCAACACCTCCACTTAGATTCTGTGATATCTATATTGCGCTTACAAAGATGTCTCATGTTTCAAGAAAAATGTACCGTCATCCAGAAGACACTGCGTAATGACTTCATTATCACAGCCTTACCTCTTTGTAACTGTCTACTATTCCTGAATTTCTGAGAAATTCCTGCTAACAAATACTGTGACTTCACAGATACTTTACTTGTGAAACAGATTTCACATAGCAGTGTGTGAGAGCAGCCTGGGCTTTGTTTTGCAGCTTTTCTCAAACTTCCAACCCCCTTGTAAGTGATTTGACATCATAGTTTACTCAGATGGTCTCTTAGTAACCAAAGAACTCTGCAAACGCAGCAGCTGGGGCTGGGTGGGAGGTTAGTAGGGAATGCAAAGCAATCCAGCCTGCCACTCAGCTGAACACTGGGCTTCACAGGGGAATGCAAGGAGCCCAGAATGGGAAAGAACCGGAGGAAGAGGAAGAGTTGGAGGAACTGGAAGGTGTCAATGAGGCACTAATAAGGAAACACCAGCTTCCACTCTCTGCACAGTCAGCCTTCAGCTACATCCCACCCCGACGCAAGGACCCACCTGAACTTAATTATTTTTACCAGGAGAGCAAGGTATGTCCAGAAATTTTGTGTGATAATTGGGAGGTGGGGTCAATGCATCCAAGACAGGCGTTAATGATGGAAATACCTATTAAAAGGCTCTGAAAATGAATCATCGTTCAATCTTTCAGCCCCAGATAGCAAATTGCAATGCAGGTAGTCTTCGACCTACACCCACAGTTGAGCCCAAAATTAATGTTGCTAAGTGATACATTTAAGTGGATTTTGCCCCACTTTATGACTTTTCTTGCCACAGTTGTTAGGTGAATCGTTGCAGTTGTTAATAACCCGATTGTTAAGTGAATCTGGCTTCCCCATTGACTTTGCTTGTCAGAAGTCACAAAAGGTGATCACATGACTCCCGGATACCACAACCATCATAAATATGAATCAGTTGCCGAGCATCTCAATTTTGATTGCATGACCATGGAGATGCTACAATGGTCGTGTGGAAAAACACTCCTTAGTCACTTTTTTCAGTGTCATTGTAACCTTGAAGGGTCACTAAATGAACTGTTGTAACTCAAGGACTAACTACAGTATATGTAATTTTTGAAACATGTAGTCTATGGAACTTACTTTTACATTAGCGCTCTCTCTGGATCACTTGCTTGAATAATGGTTGGTGAAGTCAGAACTATATGTTTGTAACCATCTCCTCATTTGTGAGCAGTCTCTTGTATTGTGCTATACTGAGTAGGAATATAGATTAATTTTGGAGCCAAGGGTCATATTCAGCCATCTGGCATGCTGACACTGGCACAACCCTACAGCTTCTTTCCCTCTTTAGAAGCTAAGCGGTGCTTCCTCCCACCCACAGGGATAGCCAAAATGAATCAGAATTTTTCAGTATTATGTTGGAAATGCAAAAGGCTACCTGGAACATACTATCATATGTGGTGGGAGTGCCAAAAAACACATGAATACTGGGGGGGGGGGGGAGGCAACGGTTGGAAGAAATATTGGAAATAAAACTAGATTTAAAACCAGAACTCTGTTGGGAATAACTATTGATAAATATGGAAAAATATATCTTATGTTACATATCTTGACCGCTGTGAGATTAGTATTTGCCCAAAAATGGAAAAATAAAGACATCCCTATAGAGGAAGAAATTTTAGATAAAATACTAATGTGTGCAGAGATGGATAGACTAACACTAGAGTTGAAGGATAAATCTGATAAAGAGTATTATGAAACCTGGGACAAACTATATGATTGGTGGGAAAAAAGGAAAGCCAAGACTATGCGTTAGCGGAACGGTTGGAAAGATTTAGAAATCGTATTAAAACTTGATTTTATATGATAAGAAAGATGATACAAAAAGAAATGACCAAATGTAAATATGTAAACTGGATAATCCGTCATGTATTTACTTTTATGTATTTTGGTCTTTGTTTGTCGTTTGTACGTTTTGTTTTTACTTGTACTATAAATAAAAAACTTTTTTTAAAAAAAGAAGCTAAGTGGTGCTTAAAGGCTTTTAATCATGTTGAAGGAGCTCAATATATTCAGTGGCTATGGTAAATTCAACAAAGGTCACTAATATATGTCTCCTAGATAGGAATTATTGTAGATTCTGTGTTTTATAAAAATGTTCAGCACTGTATTTGTTTGAAGAAAGTCTTGTTAAAAGTTCTGTCACTTATTGACAGCAATTCTTTATGAAGATATGAGAACATACACATTACTACTCAGCAAAGAAAATTTAGCATATGGCAATACCAATGTTTATGTATATCGGAATGCTCAAGGAAGTTAATTCCATCACTGTGATGTGATCCTGGTGATCCATTTTCATCATTCAACTGATCCAGCCTTTTTATTTTTAAGCCAGGAATTGTTACCCTGTATGACTGCATTTTCAAAAGACCGACTGGCTATGATGCAAAGCTCCATCGGTGTGACAGAGAACACGCAAAAAGCAGAGGACTTCACATTAATGACGAGGTGATTGTTGAGTCTCGGGGTGACAAAAATGACTACTCTCCCTCCTTCCTGCTCACTCATAATGATGGCCAACTTTTGGCTGCTGCCAATTAACTGCATTCTACAAGCATGCAATGGAATACTGTAATAATTATTAGTTTAAAGCTAGGATCTTATGCAAATTTACTTGAGTAAGAACTTATAGGGCAGGAGTGTCGAGCTCACGTTGTCACAGTGGTGTCACGTGATGTATCGGGACGTTTCCCCCCTTCGCTAAACTGGGCATGAGTGTGGCCAGCACATGACACATCCAGCCCGCAGACCAGGAGTTTGACAGCCCTGTCCTAGGCTATATCAAAACAACATGCTTAGGGTTATATGACGCAACTCGTCAAATTCAGCATCCCTCTGCCAAGATCATCATTGGTTGAGTCATAGATGCAGGTATTCCCACATACTGTATTTGAGCAGTGGGGTATTCCAAGATTGGGAGTTAACAACATGTATTATAATTACTGAATTAAGCTTTACTTGGGAGTAAGCAGCATTTGGAAACAGTGCTACACGTTGTGAGAGTAAATATAGGTAACTTTAGTATCTACTGCATATTAAATCTAAATAATAGTATTTTGCACTTAAAGTAGACTGAAGTATAAGGGATGTCTCTCCCCAAGCCATTAGTATGATCCAACAGAATTAAGATGTTGAGCTCATCAATTAAAATAGATCATAATTTAGCAGACTTGCCTCCACCCCTGAAATATATGGAATTGAAATAGGCAAGCTGTTATGTCTTCCCATCAAGTTTCTATAAGCTTTATGGGGAATAACACTGCAAATGGAATGCTAGAAGTCAGTTGTATAAATAAGCCTTCTGAAGTGCTACACAAATGCTCATTATTCTCAGATGAGAGTTGCATTTTGCAGAAAAAATTGACAATCCTTCCTTGAGGAAGTATTTAGTAACATAAATCTCAAAGTACTTGTTCATATTAGACAATCTACATGGAGTATGAGGCATTTTAAAGAGAAGTTTCTATAGGGTGGAAGAAATTATACCCCAATAGCATTTTCCTTTTGGAAAGGATTACAGGTGACTCTAGCTGTTTTTAATGGATATAGTTGAAGAGTGTAAAGCTGTGAGAGATTTTTTACTTCTTTTCACTTCAGGAAACCAGAATGTATTTGGAAGATGTCATTTTGATTTGGATGCAGGGCATCCATCAGCGCCAGCAGCAGCATACCAAGCATCTTATCTAGTTTTCTCTTTATCTCTGTTGTATTTTTATAGTCGTAAATCACATCTCAAAAACATTCTTACAGGAAAAGAAAAGGCCTATAGCTGTCTTGTCTTCCTCTGAATATGGGCGGCATATAAACAAACCTGTGGAACAGCTAATCCGAGACTACGTGCGCATCAATCACGTAAAGGCAGAGTTCTACAGAAAAAATGGAATAGCCTGCTTGATAGAAAAATGAATCCACTTAAGAGTCTACTGTGATTGATACCTAACAGCAAGATGGTATCAAATTCCTGTAGTGTCCTGCTTGGATTTACAGTTCAAATGTAACATTACAATATCTTTTTATATTTATTGCTGGGGTTTTAGCTAAAATCGGGTATTATTTTTTAGGTCCTTAAAGCATGATGATACGTGTGTGACCTCCAGTTTATATTTGTACTCAACTCTCCATTTTTTTTCTCCTGGAAAAATTGTGCAAAGATTTAACCAAAAAACTGGCATGACACTCTTAACACACTAGAATAGCCATGCATTAATCTGAAAATAATCACCTGTGTCATTTCTTGTCTATGATTTATAGAATAGTTTCTTTTCTTTTAATATTATCAAAACTAAAGGACTTGGTAGCAATGTATTGTTGCTTAACATGCTTTTCTTTCCAATTTCATCTCTTTGTTAATTTAATGTTTTATAAGCGTGTTTGGAATGCTTAACTAAGGAGGTCACCATTAAAGGAAAAAAATATTGAGAAAATTATCTATCAACCTGCTTATATACCAAGGATGCACATGTGAGTATTTATATATGAGCTGTGCATTAGGAATAAAGATCAGCTGATAGATGGGCAGCTTCATAACAATGAATTTTCAATGCTGAGTACAAACATTAAAGCTTGACATTAATCTCACCTTTTGAAGTTGAATAGTTTTGTTTTGATTGCTGTTTGTAGTGGAATTTTTGTCAAAGCTACTAGATACTAGGACTAGCCATAGTAAGAGTTGATGTAAGCCACATTTAATCTGTGTTTCCTATCATCCCAGAAGGGAAGCTTCTTCACAGAACAGCATTTAGGAGAAGGGGGAAGTGCCAATTTTAGTCAGGAGAACAGAGGAGGAAAAATAAATGTGAAGTGAGTGGCCCCTATAAAAACCTTTCTCGTGATAGAATCTTCTTGTTTTTACTTAATGGTAAGCTGCCATTTTGGTGAAATGGGCAGCATATAAATTTACTAAATAACAATACTTAACAATATACAATGTATGCAACATATACACATACATACATACATAAAATATACATAGAATATATATACATTTATGCATATATACATAAATTCCATAATAACCTAAAACATAAGTGCACTCAAGTTATGTGTTTATTGTCACATCTAGTCTGGCTCCTTTGTATACATGCGCACGCAGCCTTTAAAAACTAAACAGAAAAAAAACTAAAACCTTTAAGAATTAAGCATTCTTACATTTCCCTGGACATGCTATATATTACCAGGGGAAAATGCAAGTATTTTTCAAGTTAATATATTAAATCAATCACATTAGAAAAAAAAATAAACTTAGGTGCATTTGCACTTTCTCTCCATGTAACATTGGGAGACAAAACTATATAATAGGATAAAACCCAGGGTTAATTTAAATCTTAATTTCTCAAACACAAAATCAATAGCCTTCATATACATTTATTTGGATTCAGCTTTATTTTCATGGAAGCTATAAAAGTTAGGAAATACTTTCTTGTGTAGGTATTCCAATACATCATTTTTGTTGTCCAGTGGGTTAAACTCAAAAAACGGGATCTGAAATATAAAGAAATGCAGGAATTCAAATAATTATGCAGAGATTAAAACATTAGAACAATTTTATCCTAAGTTTTCTTTTCTAAAAAGAACATGAACAGGCCCATCACAAAAGGGCATTTGACCCCTTTTCATTTACTTTCCTCCCCTGATTAAAAAATGGCCTTGTTCCTGTCCTGTTCCAATATTCTTGATAACCCTGTCACCTATCCTTTGCTAACTATTGATGCCAAAATGGCTCCAGGCATATGGCACAATAAGAATGCGATTGCAACAGGTCCATGAGGGACTACAACTGGGGATTTTAGTCTTGAATAATGGCTGTCTTCCAATAAAGCTGAAATGCTAAGTGCTGGGACAAAATCCAATTATACTCATTGAGAAGAGATCATCTTAAGGGTTATGGACATAGTTTAAAGTGAAACACTCAATTTAAATGAAGACAATCCCAAAGGCAGTCTCAAAGGGGGAGAAAGAAAGATTCCTGTCTGAAATTTTGAACATCTATTTCTGGTCTACTACTGAACTAGACGTTCCAGTTATTCAATTCAGTATAATGGCAATAATGTATGTACTGGTATTAAGAGCTGGATAGTGAATTATTGCTTTGAGACATACACTTATTTATTTAATTTGTATACTGCCTTTATTATTTTTACAAATAGGTGATGAACATATCCAACACACTTTCCTCCTCCTATTTTCTCCACAATAATTCTGTGAGGTGAATTGGGCTGAGAGAGTGACTGGCCCAAGGTCACTAATTGGCTTTCATAGCTAAGCCAGGACTTGAACTCACGCTGTCCTGCTTCCTAGCCTCATGCCCTTAGTTTAGCTTTGAGACCAAGAACAAACAGTCTAGATCAACCCTCAGAAGTAAACATTTCTATGAACAAAGCACCAGTATGGCTCTCCAAATATAGTTAAATATTTGAAAAAGGGTGTCCTTCCTATCTCTTGAAATATGTAGCAGTATTATTGAATTTACCTGTATAACCACATAACCAATGAGCTTCAGATGTCTTTGCTTAATGGATTCTTTCCCAAGAAGATTGTGACTATTAGCACAAAATCTCTTTTCATCATCAATGCAGAGAGCTATTCTGTAAAATCAAAATATTGACACTGCTTCAAATTCAAAATGTCAGTGCAGACTTCTCTAACTACTTATATCTAAGAATATACAAAGGTATGCAATAACCTTATGTCTACAAGTAAATGTAAGTCCTTGTGCTTCTTTCTGCATAAATATGTATGACAAAAGTTAGTCAACCCCTTTCACCCTGACACACACTTGAGAGAACTGTACAACAAGCAAGTTCCAAGCAGAGCCAAGTTAGCATTAGGAGCATAAGCAGGAGCCTAGACTGATGGACAGAAAGATTGTGGGTTTTCATTGGCCTATGGCTATTGTGCGAATTAAAAGTAGTTTGCTAAGGAAAGCAAGTCCATGGACTTTTTTGGACTAGAAGCATCTGCCATAGCAGTAAGGTGTGAACAGGGATTCCTTCCTTCTGAGGCTAGCATGATGGATTTGCATGCTGCCACCTTCTTTAGAAAACAGCTCTAGGGAATTGCAACAGTATGGAAAGGGAAGAGGCAAAAATGTAGCACAAAACTAGCTTGACTTGAACACTGAAAAATATGCGATAATTTCTTAGATGTTGAGTAAGACTAAAAAGGCTCGGAACTCTTGGGACCACAATATTGCTAATATTCTACCAATGTTAGTACTGCTCTGCTTCTTCTATCGCAACTGGAATCAACCCCATAGGAAAAAGCGGAATAAATTTTTCAAACAAACATAAACCAAATGCTAGACATGATTTTTTACTTTTTCATGAGAAAAGAAAAACTGAAAAAGTTTCTTCAGGTTTGTGAACTCACTTTGGAAAACAATAACTGACCGTCCAGTTTTCCTTACCTTTCGTATATCTCATCATGTGCGTTGACTGGCAGTACAAATCCTTCTTCATTGAGCTTAATCTCAATATCTTATATAGAACAAACAGAAAGAAAATAGCATTCCTCGCAACTATCTTTTTGCTGAATTTCATTCATTTTCATAATTGAATATAAATACTTATTTTTAATCAATGTGCAATTGATAACTGAGGCAGCCTTACGGTTTGTTAAGTACATCTAACTTGGCTAGAAACAAACATAGCTGTTGTTGGGGAAAAAAATCTTAAGAATTCTAAGAGAATACTAAAATTCCATGCAGATGAGAGTGGCTGAAAAAGGAGGGAGTAGAAGGCTTCAAAGAAATTGTCTAGGGCCCTTGCACCAATGAGATGATGGATTGTTTCACTTTTTATCCCCACCGTTATGTCCCCAGCTCCACTCCCAATTAACTGCATGGAGGACCAAATCACTCTTGCTGGAGTTCTGAAGATATAGCTTGCAGAAAGCTCACCCTGAATGAACATGAACTTCTAGGATCATAGTTTCCACAACTTCAGCGCTATGTATGAATATTCCTTACAAATATTCTAAAGAACAAACAAATTCCAACAATATGAGCTAGAAAATCATGAGGCAAATAACCCCAGTGAAAACTATTGCCTAAGTCCAAAACAAATCCCTGCAGTCATCTAAAGGCCTAGTAGAACTCTCAGAAATTTCCAAAAGTTAATACCAAACTATAATTTTTAATGTGACACAAGGGCAAAATAATCAAATATGTTGCTGGAGATTAACCTCAACCCACCATTCCACCCATTCGATCCTGAAAAAAAGTGCACCTATCTAAAACTGAACACAGCTATCTGAAAAGGAAACACAGTTTGCTCACCTATAGTGTAGTGATATGGTGTCAGAACATTATAGACAAAATATTTTTGGCTCCCTAACAGTTCAATCATGCCAGCCTTCACTCTGTTGAAAAGATGAAGATCAACCTTGGATTCTAATGACTCACATCTAGTGTAAAAGGATTTGACTTGGTAGTCTAGGGGGAGCCAGGGCTTCTGTAAAGACAAAAGATAAAAATTTAAATCAATTTTATGCCAAGTTGCTTCCTGCCGGTTAACCAAACAAATATGAATAAATATGCAATTAGTTTTAAAAATGCACCAATGAACTGACAACATAACAAGGCACACAATGCTGGAAGAATGACGAATAAGGAGAAGCCACAGCACAGAAATCACCACATCAGAAAACCTATAAAGTAGTATTAGCAGGCTCTTATTTATCTCTCCAGTTAGTATAAGGCAGGGGTGTCAAACTCAAGGCCTGGGGGGCGGATCTGGCCTGCGGGGTGCTTAGATCTGGCCCATGGGGCCACTCTGGAAACAGCGAAGGACCGGCCCACGGGGCCTCTGCCAGCAAAAATGAAGCTCACAAGGGTCGTGCATGGCCCTCCCGAGCTCCATTTTTGCTGGCAGAGGGTTGCAGAAGCAGTCCCAGCTGAAAACGGAGGTCACACGTGGCTCACCAAGCTCCATTTTCACTGGCAGAGGGTTGCAGGAGGCCGTCCCAGCCGAAAACGGAGCTTAGGAGCCCATTTTTGCTGGCAGAGCACTCGGGCCACCACAGGTGCTCAACACAAGTGATGTCATGCTGGCCACACCCACCCTAGCCACCACCATCTGAGGTCAAACACAACCCTGATGCGGCTCTCAATTAAATCGAGTTTGACATCCCTGGTATAAGGCAATATAACAGATTTTCCAGATGCAGATGTCATGCCCTGGAATGCTTTTGGGTTCTTGCTCCAGCATAGAAGTGCTATAATGGGAGCAGAAGTTTCCCCCACTGGTATAAATCTATGTGAACACCTTCATCCTGTATATCTTATGGCCAAAACCCCATAGGACTACAGCCTAAAATGCCAGCAAAATTATTACTGTTGATATGGAGGATTACTAACAAGGAACATTAGTATATTTGTCCATTAGTATTATGAAACATTTATTAGTCTGAGTAAAAATGTACATGAGTAAAAATGTAATGGCATTTGCTTAACTATTAATATTAATCACCATCAATAATATCATACCTTATAGTATGGACACTCCAGTTGAATGGTTAAAAATAGCTGAGTCAACTGAGAAAGAATCTTCGATCTTGGACTTTTAGCTAAGATGCAAACAACCAGAGAGACACATCATCACACAACAACTTAAAGTTGATTGCTCAGCTTTCATTTTTATTTACTAGTATTTATATGCCACTCCAACCACAAAAGATTCTTGAGCGGTTTACATTCCCTTACAAAGTTAAATCATCATTCTCATCATTAAATAACATAATAGTGAGTCCTCTGGTGCCAAAGAAAAGCAAACATTATAAAAATGCTTTAAAGCAGCGGTTCCCAACCTGGGGGTCGGGACCACTTTGGGGGTCGAACGACCATTTCCCAGGGGTCGCCCCGGCATCCTCAGCTCCCCCCCCCACTGCTACAAGCCTGGCCATATCGCGCCCCACAACCAGCGCCCCCACCGTGACCCACCCCGCTGCCGCCATTTGGGTTCTTTTACCCTCTGCGCATGCGCAAAGAGTTCTGCATGCGCAGAGGGCAAAAGAACTCAAATGGCAGCATCCAGGCAGGCGAGGGAAGCCCCGCGCCGCGACCGGCTCTGTGACAACCGACAGGCAAGAATGAACCGGGAGCATTTCACCCCTGCGAAAGGCGTGCGTGACTTTGGCGGGGCCGGGATAGGCGGCTGCCCGGAGAGAGCCATACCCTTTGCCCCAAACGCTACAGGTAGACGGGAGAGACTCTGCGAAGGGGGTGGCTCTCTCCGGGCAGCCGCCTGTCCCGGCCCTGCCGAAGTCGCGCACGCCTTTCGCGACGGGGCTCGAAAAGCTCCCAGAGGCAACACGCGAAGCGAGCGGAGACCTTGCCCGGATCTGGAGACTTCGCCCGGCAGCCGCCATTTGGGTTCTTTTATCCTTTGCGCATGCGCAGCACACTTTGTGCATGCGCAGAGGGTAAAAGAACCCAAATGGCGGTGGCGGGGTGGGTCACGGTGAGGGCGCAGGGGCGGGGCGGGCATTAGGAAGGTTGGGAACCGCTGCTTTAAAGGGAGGGGGCACTCACAACTCCTCCATTCCAAAGACATTCTGGAATAGCCACATTTCGATAGTTGACTAAATCAACAGTCAAACCAGTCTAAGCTTGGGGCAGGGGGATATTGTTCCAAAGGAGGTGCCATAACTGAGAAGAGAAATCCCTGTGATTCCTGAAGATAACATTCCCTAGAGCAGAGTTCCCCAATGTTTCCAGCTTTGCGGAAACCGCTGCTCACTCACCCACTGCTCATGCAAATGAGGATGCACACATGATGCACGCTTGCCAGCCATTTCTGTGGCCCAGTTGCAAACCCTCATGGCCTACTAGTGAGCCAAAGCCCACAGGTTGGGGACCCCTGCCATAGAAGGAAGGAGCTGGAGAGAGCTTACCCTTCCAGATTTTACAAAGCAGGCAGGGCCCACTGGTAGGGATTCTATATAATGTTTTAAAGGAAACAATCAGCACCTTGATTACTATCCAGAAGGAAACTGGTAATCGATACAGCTTTCAAAATAGAGAAGTTATAAAGGAGAACCCACAGTAGTTCTTAAACGTTTGTGAGCCCTTTTGAGTGTTCGATATTTATGCATAAATATGACCTAAAACATGATCTATACAAGTTCTAAAACTACGTAAAATCCAATTAAATAAGCAAATCAAAAGCATTATGCCCGTTTATTTATTTATTGAAGAAAATGATGCAAAGCTATATATTTGTGTGTGGCAAAATTATTATTACATGCAGTCTTCAATTTGTGGTTACGATTGGGACCAGAATTTCCTTTGCTAAGCAAGATGGTTATTAAATAAGTAATGCCCGATTTTATGGCCTTTTTTGCCACAGTTGTTAAACCAACCATGAGGTCATTAAGCAAATCCAGAGTCTCTCATTGACGTTGCTTGTCAGAAGCTGGCTGGCAATATTGCAAATGGAGATCCTGTAAGCCTGGAATGCTGCAATCATCACAAATACATGCTGGTTGCCAGGCACCTAACTTTAACTATGGAGATGCTATGATAGTTGTAAATGCAAGGACTGGTCACATTTTTCAGTGATATTGTCATTTTTTACTGTGGGCTCACATTAAAAATGTGGCCTGCTCTCAAAAGTATACACATACATAACACACATATACACATGCCATACACACACACACACACACACATTAATCACTGTCCATCTTGAATACATATCGGAAAGAGGAAGCTTGAGAGTTCACAAAATTGATACTATAACAAAACTGTGACTGAATCTGGATGTTCTACTTTGGATACCACAAAGTCTCCTCCCAAAAGATAACAAGGAAAACAGGTCGTAAAGAGGATAGCAATAGCAATAGCACTTAGACTTATATATCGCTTCACAGTGCTTTTTACAGCAATTTACAGAGTCAGAATATTGCCCCCAACAATCTGTGTCCTCATTTTACCGACCTCGGAAGGATGGAAGTCTGAGTCAACCTTGAGCCTGTTGAGATTCGATTTGCCAAATTGCAGGCAGCCGGCAGGCAGCAGAATTAGCCTGCAGTACTGCATTCTAACTACCGTGGCTCTTGCGGACCCTGGTTAAGCATCACTTATATTCTATGTCCTGGATAGATGGAAGTGAACTGCCAATAACCTTCTCTGCCATGCTTACCAGTGTCATTGTAATTGCAAATGATTGCTAAACAAATGGTTTTAAGTCAATATAACTTGTATTACACACTGTTGTTTATAGTGTCATGAATACTCCCAAAACTCCAACTAGTTATCCTCTGCCACCTTGTGTGGCTTCCCAACAGCCATGTTATGGTCATTACTGTCTATCAGAAAAACAAACTTAGAAGACAAGAAATCTTGAACTATCTAACTCAATTATTGACAAGTTGGGTGAGGCAAATGAGGATGAGCCAGACAGATGCCAAAATTTCAACTATATTTGGTTTGTTCTGTAAATGCTATTGTCTTTATAAGTATTTTAAGACCAGTCAGGCAGCTGAATGCCTTACTAATCTTCATTTAAGGAGTGCCTATAACTCCTACAAACTATTTGAAAACAACTGTTAGTAAGAGGGCTATTATAATGGAAATTATAAAATTTATTTGCTTACCTTGCAATTCCTGCAGAAAAAAGGGGCTGAACAGTTTTTCGATAAAATTTAGCGGGTAACATTTAATGAGAATGCATGAATGAAGAAGGTTCAGAAGTACATGAGGCTCAAACTCAGAAAGTCGCATGCTAACAAACCTTTCAATCTGCCGGAAAAAAGATGAAGCAGACGGGGGCAAATAGTTGAGCTTCCCAAATGGAACAACCTGCTCAACAATCTGAGAAACGGTGAAATTATCAGCACTGTAGACAAAGGTTTCTGCCACTGCATTGAATATGGGTTTGGAAAGAATGCATAGCGTACTGCAGTACTGCATGATTTTGGAAATTGTGTTGGGATGCATCACAAAGGCAAATTTAGTAACATGTCTTTCTAGCGCCTCTGTGAAACACTGGTCAGCGCATCTGAAATGAATGAATGCTTCCAGCACGTTTATCATTTCATCATCTGTAAAGTATGGGATATAACATGATGCATGCTTACAAAGTTTTATTATCAAGTTATTGACTTGGGTTTCATCTAAAACAACCAGAGCACTTAACACTGTACTTGTCTGTTTGGGAGTGAACTGGCAACCTTCCGTCTCTGCAAAACTGTTCATTTTGCTTAACAGGTTCTGGAACAGGTTCGTTTTCCTACATACATACAGCTGCAGAGTTCTGTATACCAGGACCATTTCGTCAATCTTCCAGTCCTCAACATTTGTACTCTGAATTTGATTCATAATTTGTTTCAGCATAGCATGCTCTGGTCCTCCAAGATTAAATAAACCTTCTGCAAGAATACACAAATTTTTAATAGTCATTTGTCCCTTATCAAGACGTTGCTGGCTCTCTGACACCAAGCAAACCATCAAGGAACTGCAAGGATCCACATGCAACTTTGTCAAAGCATTTAGAGAATTTACAAGAGCAGAGTCAGATAAATGTGTAGATTCTTTTTCCAACTGCAAGCAAAGTGATTTGAACATATCATTTTCCATCAGCAACTTGGGACTTTTCATTAAGCTGTCCTGTAGCTGGACTTCACCCAATCGCTGAAATATAGCTGCTACCATGGTGTCAGATAAATTGTCCAATGCACTCACAAATTTGAAAATATCTTCGTATGAAGACCATTGGTTCAATTCCTTCAAAAATATCTGTTCACTTACTGTCTTGCTATTAGATTTTAAATTGTTATTGGCCTCTCCAAGATGTTGCATTGTTTCCACAACAGGGCCAGTATGATTTAGTTTCACATGGTAGTTTCTACAAGAAGTGCACGGGAACCCTCTTCGGTTTTCCAGTCTAGAAGAGTCAAAGTAGCTGACTGCAAATTGCCTCATTTTCTGACAGAAATGGCTGAAGGCTCTGCTTCCAGTTAGCAATTGTCTGCATGCTTGTATATTCGAAACATATATGTGAAAAGATCTGACAGCCATAAAAGCCATGTTAGCTTGGCTGCTGACATTGCCTGAAAATAGAAGAAAAAATTAACAGATTGCCTTTTAAAACAGTTTGAAATGATAGACAAGAGGCAGCACAGAGTTCACATCAATGTCTTAATTCTGTGTATACTGTTAACTAATGAATTCAACTCAGAAAAATACCTTAAATATTTAACATCTGTAAATGTATGTTTTAAAGTATCATGAATAAGGCTGACTGAAGTTCTGAAGCTGGAATAAGTACCATAGCTGGATAAGACTTCCAGCTGCCAAGGGAGAAATTTCAATCCTGCTCCTTGTCGGTATTGCGATGGTAAAAAAACAATAACACCAACCCAATTATGCAAAATGCAATACATAAAACAATTGCAAATGTAAATTGCATAATTTTTTGTAAACATCAATTGCAGGACTCAAGACCTTTATGTGACTACTGTGAGCTCTTTCCTACTCCTCGGCCAATGCGTTCTTCTCCGGTCCTCAAGGTAGGAGGAAGGAGGATAGTGGCAAACGGCTGTCGCCAGAGTGGTTCTTTTATTGCGGCTGGGAAAGGAGATAAGCAAAGTTGCTGCTCTCACACAAGGGCAACGATGTAGAGTAGACCACCCCTCCGGCAGTAACGGGTGAACCGGTAGTGGAAATTTTGAGTAGTTCAGAGAACCGGCAAATACCACCTATGGCTGGCCCCAGAGTGGGGTAAGGATGGAGATTTTGCAATATCCTTTCCCCAGGAGTGGGGAGGGAATGGGGATTTTGCAGTATCCATCCCCTGCCATGCCCACCAAGCCATGCCCACAGAACCGGTAGTAAAAAATTTGGATTTCACCACTGGCAACAACAAATAGTAAAGCATATCACCCATAGAACCCAGAAGTGGATTAAAGAGGAGCGCTTCCGTCCAGGCCTGAGCGAGAACGCAAAATTATCCAAAGAGAAGACAGTGCACGAGCCCAAACTGACCCTTTCCAAAACCACCCGGTTTGTTTTTACTAGTAGTGGTAACCGCAGCACCCACCGGTCAGAGAACCGCAGTTCCCAAACTTACAACAGCGCTCACCCAGTGCAAGCGGCGCGGAACTGCTTCCCCAAGGGTTACCAAAGGTTACTTAAGAGGGACTTAAGCAAAAACAAAAAGCGGAGCGGGAGGGAGCGCAGCCGAGCTGAGCGCTCCGCAGTCCTCCGATGGGCTCCACGTGCAGGTCATCCTTACCTTCTTCCTCGGTGATTTCAAGGTTCCACTTCTGGTTAAGCGCGGTGACCAATCAGATCCCGTCTTTTCATTTTGTGCCCAGCCTCCTGCATTCATTTATTCATTCATTGATTGGCTGCAAAGTCGCAAAGCCCACCTCAGCGTGACCCTGATTTGCTCTTGCATACTTCGTGGAGATAGAAATGTCTAGAGGAATACTGCGCTCCCCTAGAGGAATACTGCGCTCCCTGTTGATTTTGCTGGTGAAGGATAGGATTGGAAATGAGGCATTTTTTCAAGCCAATGAATTTCCAACACTTCAGACGGTGGAGCTCACGATAGATTATCATTAATTCCCATCTCAGCATCGTCGGCTTTTGCAAGCAACACGACCCAGCCCCTCCTGCTGTTAATACCAATTATATGCATGATACTTTTTTTCCTGAAAATTTTGCAAAAAGAAAAAAAAAGCTGATGCTATCATCTGGGAGTGTACACTGTTTCATTGTTTGCATTTCGAAAAAGTGCGCGGGAAGAGACGTTTCTTAGGCAGGCCCCTGTGGCCTTTCTCTGGAAGCTAGAAAAAGGGTGCAGGAGAAAGACGGTCGCCTCTTTATATATTTTAACATTAATCTACTTTTTTTTAAAAAGTACCCACCCTCTCATGACGACTGAGTAACAGAGACAGAAAGTGCCCCAGGCAGAATCAGCCTATTCTGGGAGGATTTTTTGAGAGCCGGCGCTCCAGTGCTGGTTTCCTTCGAGGCAAAACACTGGAAAAGGCCACAGGTCTCTTTTCGCGCTGTTTCCCGTCGGGTCCCTTTCTGACCGCGCCGGATTGCTCTCCCTGATCGTGCGCCGGCTAGGAGCTGAGTCCCGGAGGGGCGCAAAACTGGGCGGTGCTGGGCGGCGCACGTGTGATCGGAGGCTGTGGCAACCTTTTCGTGAATACGAGCGGCTGCAGCTCTGCTTAAAGGAGAGGTATTTTTCTTGTGCGCAGGGATGATTTTTACCTTTGTACCCCGAAAAGACAAGTCAGGTTTCCAGTGTGGAATTAGCCTGGGTCTGGCTGGGGGACTCTCCTCCAAGAGAGCCCACCTGCAGGGACTCGCCACTTGATCCTCCCCAGCCCCAGGTATATTTTCGAAGAACCGAGCAAAGTTGTCTCTAAAGACATTTGAAAACCATAGCTCCCCCCCCTCACTCGCACGGTGCACTTTGGAGTTGTGCTGCTTTCTAATGTGACTGGGCTGCTGCTGTTTTTAACTTTCTGCGCTGTTGCTTGTGTGCAGTAAGCGGTTCAGAGCCTTCGGAAATGGGGAGGAATGTAAGGGAAACGAACAAATGCAATGGCAGCTTCCATTGGTGCAAAACCTGGCATGCTTCAGTAGAGGTCCATGTTAAAAATCTGCCCTGGATCACTACTTTTCCATATACAATTTATAAAGCCCTCGATGGCTTAAGGCCTGTTTGAGACCTGCCCTATGCACCTTCTTCCTGCCTGCTTTCAGGGATATACCGTATTTATTGGCCGCGTGGGAATGTACTTGATCCCCACTCTTTTTTTTTTTTGCAATAGCCAAGATGCATCTCTTCTATCAGGCCTTTAGCTGCCCCTTTTAATATTATTTTTTATTTTATTTTTGTATTTTATTTGCTGTTAACTATTTTGAATAGACGACTGGAATGCTTAATAAATGTAGGTGCTATGCATTAAGAATTTTCACCGTGTATTTTCAGGTTGGTATAGAAAAGGGTGGTTGTGTCTGTTCAATAAATTTTTTCTTTTCCCGTTCCCCTCAGTTAAACCTTGAAAAATGTGTTGTGAAAGAAATAGAAGATTTCTGCTGCTTTATGCAAGTCAGAAAGGACAGGCAAAAGCCATAGCTGAAGAAATATGCCAGGAGGCAAAGGAACATGGATTTGAAGGTGATATTCACTGCATCAGTGAATCAGAGCAGGTGAGACTGTAATATTAAGATCCTTTTGACAAATTAAAATAAGCATTGAACAATTTGTCCTTTCTCTTCTGGTTCTAAAAGTTAAAGAAAGCTAGCGAAAGAGTGGTTCTCAAGTTAAAAATTCTAGCGAACAGAGGGGATGAAAACTGCTGCACTAGGCCAGAGAAAGGAAGCTCAGATCTTCAGAGGTTGTTTTTTTTTGTCTGTTCAACCATAGCAATTCTCTTCTGTTCACTAAACGGACCACAACTGGCAGACCCAGAAATTGCAGTAATTTAGTAAAGCAGTCACATGGGCACCTCACTTAATGATTGCAATGACTTATGACCAACACTCCAGGCCTAATTCTGTTCATAAGTTTACAGTTAAAATGATACGTGTAGTTATTCCGTTGAGGTTCCAATTATATTTATTACGTTTTGTTAATTTTTTCTGTTAATGGCACAGCTCTTAATCTGTTTTTTCATCTATGTTATGCTAAAGTCTTATAAATTATAAGAATGTGTTGAATCACTGAATATTGACTCTAAAGAGTTTAGTAATTCATATGGTAGATCTCTGAATATTTTTTGTACTGTTCGGGCTTTTGTCATAAAGCTAGTGTTTCTCAACACTGCCAACTTTTAAGATGTGTAGACTTCAACTCCCAGAATTCCCCAAGCAATATGCCTTAATGTTGGTTGACATAAATTTCTTAGTGTATGTACAGATGGCACAGAGTTATTTTGATGATGTGTTCAGTGTTTTAATAATGTATTTTCCTTTTGATTTATAGTATAACTTGGATAAGGAAAAGGATCCTGTGGTTATTGTTATTTCTACTACTGGTACAGGAGAACCTCCAGATACTGCAATCAAGTTTATAAAGGAAATTAATGACAAAAGTTTGCCATCTGATCACTTGTCTCATATACGATATGGACTGCTAGGTAAATGACTTATAAATTACTGTTCTCATAAGGAAGGGGAAAAAATCTGAGCTAAGTATAAATCTCACTTGTGGAGTAGATTAAATTCTTTCTCTACTTGCACTTGATTCTGGAACAGTAGAGCCATTATAGGATTTTTGCAACTTAACCTCCTTACAGAACATCAATTCCTAAAAGGTCATCAGTAGTCTTTCATTCCTCTTAATCAATTTGTCACTGCTGATAAGAATGTATATAGAGGAGGTAGCCATTCTGGGTCTATTTGTGTTGAGCCGGAAGTGCTTTTTTTGGGGGGGGGTCCATTCTTTCTTCAATTCTCAGCCCCAGATCTGGATGGGGGAAGGGTGCTATACTTCTTCCATCTATTTTTGCCTGAAAAGTAGATTTTAAAAATTCTAAATAAAATAGTCATAAAGAAACTATAGATAACATAAAATAAATCTTAGAGATAAAAAATGAAAATACAATTTAAAAGCCTGTAAATAACAAACCAAATCCAACAAAACTTGAAACAGTGTCATCAGTGTTCTTTTAAAGAATGACAGAAAAATGGCTTTTATAAATAATACTTGTGCTGTGAAAGAACAGCACAATTTTTCCAAAGGACATTTTTTTCTGTGCAAATTATAAAACATTTATTTTATTTAAAATATTTACACAGCCATCCATCTTTCAGGCAACTCTGGGCTGCTCCCAAATATATTATCACGTCATGCAAAGATTATAAATGATAAATAAATTCAACTATTTCCTTAACTTGTGTGTGAAATTCCTTCAATCTCTGAGCACTGAACAGTAATTTACTGAAGCAACGTCATTTATCTCTGGGTAGATACTATTGCTCATCTGAGATTGAAAACTGATTCCTTCCATCCCCTTAATTCCTCTTCTATTAGGATTAGATTCACCCCAGATTACTTTATTGTTTGGACAATTTAAATGTTCAATAATTCCTCCATTATTACCTACCCCCGCAAAAATACCATATTTTTCTGAGTATAAGACGCACCTTTTTCCTCCCTAAAAGTGGCTAAAAATTCAGGTGCGTCTTATACTTCGAATGTAGCTTTTTTTTCCAGCCCTAACTAGGTGCTAACAGATCTTCCCAGCTCTTACCTTGCAGGCTCTTTCATTGTTACTCTCTCCAAAGAATGTTTTTCCAGCCCTAAGTCTTTGCAGGTTTTTTTTTCATTGCTCTACTTGCTCCAAAGAAGTTGTTTTCTAGCCCTAACCAGGTGCTAACTATCTTCCCAGCTCTTAGCCCTAACCAGGTGCTAACTATCTTCCCAGCTCTTAGCCCTAACCAGGTGCTAACGATCTTCCCAGCTCTTACTGGCTTGCAGGCTCTTTCATTGTTATTCTCTCAGAAGGTTTTTTTAAGTCCTAACCAGGAGATAAAATAATGTGCTGCAGCTGCTCCAAATAAGTTTTTTTTTTAGCCCTAACCAGGTGCTAACGATCTTCCCAGCTCTTACTGGCTTGCCGGCTCTTTCATTGTTACTCTCTCAGAAGAAGGTTTTTTTAAGTCCTAACCAGAAGATAAAATAATGTGCTGAAGCTGACCAGACTAAGGATGCTAGCCAGATGAATACCTGGTAGGCAGATTATTTTCCCCTATTTTCCTCCCCAAAAACTAAGGTGCGTCTTATACTCCGGTGCGTCTTATACTCCGAAAAATACGGTACCTTGGATATCAAGTAACTAACAAAGAGTTAACACAATTCTTCCATACTGCAGAGCCCCAGTTCAGTTATCTGTCACTCAAGCCAACTGTTTTAATTATTTTCGTTAGGACTTGTGTTTCTTTTTAGTTAGCTAATTCAATATAACTTATCTATTTATTCATCAAATTTATAAAGCTGTCCAACTCCCTCATGACTCTGGGCATAGGACAACATTAAGAATAGTAGAAAACAATATAATGAAAAAAGGACAATTATGTCTGGATAGAGCGATAAAGTACACACTTGAACATACGTATTTCCATAGTATTCCACCTTCATCTGCCCTATCCCAAGGCCTGCTTGAGAACGAAAGCAATTCAAAATCATTTTTAAGGACCATTTGGGCAAAGACAAGATAGATAAAGACTAGATAAATCTTGAGAGGGGGAATACTTTTCCAGAGGGCAGGTACAACAATAGAGAAGCCCTTATTCCTGGGTTCCATTAGATGATAGCGTTTGATCAATGAGAGCATGCCAACTCTTTTTTTTCATGTTTTATTTGCAGTTTTCCTTTCACACTATACATATTTTGTGGACAATGTATTGACTGGGTCAGTGTCCTTTTTAAACAATACTAACAATACAAATAAGTATGCATGATCCTAATCTTCCAACTTCAACAATACCATTCTCTCTTTATAATTCTTTATCATTTTTTCCCATTAATTCATTTAAACATAAATAACATTTCTTTGCACCATGTATTTGTTATCCCCTACTGAGTCACTAATATTTAATATTTTAAAAATTACTCATTATCCCACCATAATTTCAATATTCCCAAATGTCTAGGACTACTAATAAAACCAAATATTAACAATATTTAATCAATCCCGGGATTATATATCAAAGTCCCCACAATTTCTAATCCTTAAAGGTTTAAGTTCACAATATATTTTAACACACACTTAATATTCATAATACAATTAAATTACCTAATCCTAAACTTCCACCTTTTAACCTTAGCTTATTTTTAATTATAGTAAATTCTATTATCTGTTGGTATATATGCTACTATTTTCCCTATTTGTATTTTCTAATTTTTCATTTTATTAATATATTTTATCACTATCCATCATCTCTTAACCTTTTTGGAGTTCCATCATTTGTTAACTTTTTAATCACCCTTTTATTTCTCTCTCTTGGAATCTTATAACTTTTATATCCACTAAGTGTTCCCTTCGGGTTGCCCTTTATCTCTTTCTGCTGTATCATTTGAGCACCCATCCATAAGTCTTTCTTTTTTTTTTTTTGAAGAGATTTTCCTCTTTTTTTCTGTTCTATTATAAACTTTTAAGGAATTATCTATTTGATTCCTACTTAGCAATTCTTTCTCTTCATTAACTTTGTCTTCTTGCATCTCATTTTGATTTTTCTCTTCTGCTTCTTCTAATTTCTCATCTGTTTTCTGAATATCATGTTCATCTTCCCCCCCCCAATTGTTGAGAGACTTCTACACTCATTTCTTTATTTTTAGACAATCCCCTTGTCTCCTTATTGTTCTTTATAGTTTTATGCATGCTTTTAAGCATCAACATTATTTCTTCATTTACTTCTATTATCCCCTGTAGATCCATTTTGTAACAATTTAATAAAAATTACTCAATATACCTCTATGGTTCCAATGTTTCAATATTTTAAAACTCCAGCAGAGCCAGTTATTAATAAGATTTAGTCAATCCCATAGTTATACCTCCAAATTCCCTAAATTTATAATCTTTAAAGTTCTTTAGAATTTTACAGCCTTTTGGTTTTCCAGTTATGTGTCTTCCCAAATGTCCCAAGTTTTAAAGTCTTATTTAACTTCTTCTTTTCTCTTTTCTTCTATCACCTTTCTTCTTTTGCTTCATAGAGTGTTCTATCAAATAGCATTAATAATCCAGATCCAAATTAATCCAGTAGGTTTCCTCCAATCTTTCAAATCCACAATCTAATAACCAGTTTCAATAGAGTTTAGTTGTTTGCAATTTAGTTCATCTTAAAAATCTTCAAAAAAGAAACAAAACTCACTAAGTATTTCAAAATGTCCAAAAATGTCCAAAAGCTTGCTTCGGAGCTAACGAGGAAATTGCGAGTTCCTCGTGGTCCACGAAGTGCCTCTCCTTCCTTCGCCACCCCTACAAGGCGGCTTTGACCCTGTAGGGTCTCCCGACAGCAGTTGCCGGCTGGATTTTGCAGGGTGAAATTTCCAAGCCGTTCTCGCCGTGACGTCAACTGGAAGTCAGAGCATGCCAACTCTGTCCAACTGTACTGCCCTGAAGATAGTAATCCCTCAGACAGGCAGTGCCATGAAGGGTTTTATAGATAATAACCCACACTTTGAATTGCACATGGAAAGTAAGTGGAAACCAATGCAGGTCATGTGGAAAGGTTTTCCCATTACTGCCCATGCTGCTGCATCATGTACCATTTGCAGTTTACATATGGCCTTCAAGGGCAGCCCCAAGTAAAGCACATTGCAGTTCCCTACATGCAAGGTGACCAAGAAATAAGTGAGTGATCCAACTGCATGTCACCCCTCAACTGGTCTTCACCAACCAGGAGGAAATGATGCCCATATTCCATCTTATTCCAAAAGGAACTTGCCATTTCTGAAGTTCTTTCTGGTTGGTTGAAGTATGGAATTCATTTAGTCTTTTGCCTAGAAGTTGTCCTATTATCTGTGTGGAATATATAATAATTTGATTTCTATGGAGATCAAAAGAAACTGGAAGAAACTGAAGCTCTTCCTTAAGGTGAGGCTGTAGAAAATTATTTGGTCTGTGCTCATAGCTGTTACTCAAATGATTGAATTTCTATAAACAGATAGCTAAAGATATATTTCAGCCAATCATACATCATAGTGTTGGAGCGGTATTGGCTAGAGATGATAGGTATTGGAATCTAGGTCTAAGCTAGTTGAGGAATGCTGACCTAGAATTCCCCAGTACAATCTTTACAGAGAAGTGTACTAGAATATAGATGTTATGATGACTCATTCTAGGATTTTGAGACGGAGGATGTAGAGATGGGTTGTTTCTTGTTTGTTTTTTGTTTTTCTAATGCTTGAGTATAATTTTAAATACATTTTGGAATTCTTTGTCTATTTACATGATCTGGGTATCTGATGGCGAGTTTAATCCTTAGTTTGATTTTCTCAGGTCTTGGAGACTCTGAATACACATTCTTCTGCAATGGCGTGAAAATAATAGACAAACGATTTCTGGAACTTGGGGCTCAACGGTTTTGTGAAGTGGGATTGGCTGATGACGCTGTAGGGTAAGAATCTAATTTCCTTCAGATAAGTTTTATTTTAATTTCTTCCCAATATATTTAGATATGAATATGAAATATTGTTTTTACTCAACATAATGTTGCTGGTCCCATAACAACAAATTGGGGGCTGGGGGACACAAAGGGTTTAAAAGCCAGGAAAAATATGTCAGGAAGTTGGCTAGAGTTGACCTGGCTTCATGCTGGCTATGCTAGTCTTGGCTCCTGGGACAATTGTGGGAGCACAAGTTAAAGCTGCAGAGATTCCCTCATCTCGGTTGATGCAACACATTTATTCTTTTGCCTACTGGCAGAACTATTGTCGTGGCTCATGACTCAAATTGTGACTCTGAAGAAGTTGCTCCAGCTGAACCAATGGAATGTCAGCCTCAAGAGACACCAAGCCAGGAATCACCTGAAACTGATTAGATTTAGGCACCATTAGAATAGCTGGAGCAACCAGTTGATAATGTAAGGCTTCCAAGCCCTAGTATCTGGCAAACAGAGTGGAGAGCAATGTTCCCTGTAATATCAGAAAACGGCGCGTGGCAGTTAGAAACTGCTGCGCAGCGTTCTCTGTTCATCTGCGCAGGTGCGCAGCCTCTGCCATTAGAAAATGCCAGGCAGAAGTTAGAAACCTCTGTGCGGCATTCTCTCATTACGTGCGCGGCCGTGCACCTTAGAGGGAACAGTAGTGGAGAGCAGAACAAAAATGTTCAGTGAGACTCCTTGCCAAGCAAAGGAGTAACTTGATGATTAAAGACAACTGGCTGCAGGCTGATTTAAGAGGAAGCCATGAGCCATGTTTCTCCATTTGATTTTCTGCTGTGACATGTCATTCCTATGAACCCTTCTTGCGAAACTCTAGCCTTGGACTGGCTGATAAACCTGATTTGCATCTCTGAACTTTGGACTGGATTTCAACTACTTTTCTGCACAGTCCTATTAAAAGTGAAACCACCCAAAATCACTCTGGCAAGCTTTTTCCCCCCAAGATAGTTTGTTGATTTACATTTCTTTTCTTATCAGCTATTATATGATGAGCCTTGAGTAAATTGTTTTCCTCACATAGTAACGTGTGAGTGTGAATGTAAGGCCTAAAACAGGACAACTGTGAGCAGAAATAATACCAAGAACTCAGGGACAGCTGTCATCTTTATCGTTTACCTTGCTTCTATATAAATTCCAGGAAAGATTAGTATCATCTTAAGTTCATAAAGATGAAGTTTGGATGAGCTTGTAGAGAAAAAGAGGAAGGTTTGTTTTCTTTGCAAAAGTAAGTTCTTATATCTTTCTTTGTGAAAATACTCTCATAAGGATTTCCAAAAAGTATGTTTTTTATTGCGGCATTTAATCATGATTATCTCTATTGACACAGATGGGCTTTCTTTAACAGCAGCCAATTAAATAATAGTTCTCTACTTAACTAAAATCGGGACTAGAATTTTGGTCGCTAAGCAATATAGTCATTAAGAAAGTAATCAGGTGACCAGATCCAATTTTATTACCATTTTTACCACAGTCTTTAAGCAAATCATGTGGTCCTTAAGTAAATTCAGCTTTCCCAATTGACTTTGCTTATCAGAAGCTGGTGGGAAGGTTTCAAATTGCAATAATGTGACCATAAGACTCTGCAACCATTGTCAATTCAGGCCAGTTGCCAAGCACCTGAACTGTGATCATGTGGCCACGGGTGTGTGTGCGTGCAATGGTTGTATTATCGAGGATCAGTTGTAAGTCATTTTTCTGAAGCCACCATAATTCCAAACCATCATTAAATAGCTATAAGTCAAGGACTACCTGTAATATCTATTGGTCTATTTAATTTAAACTCAAGTCTCTTTCAAGTCCCTAATCCTGGTGTCTATGGAGGCATGTCTATATTGTT
The DNA here is from genome assembly GCA_023053685.1 of Diadophis punctatus similis. Classification (NCBI taxonomy): domain Eukaryota; kingdom Metazoa; phylum Chordata; class Lepidosauria; order Squamata; family Dipsadidae; genus Diadophis; species Diadophis punctatus. Next base: position 112,887,266 of record JALIGW010000003.1, on the reverse strand, counting down.
TTCTGAGCAGCAGAATGGAAGTGGATTATTACTGTTTTCCTTCAGCCTAAAATTCCAGTGTGGTCTTCATTCAAGTAGCAACCATGATCAACTCTGCTTATCTTCTGAGCAGGGACAAATCATTTCCATGTTATTGCCAAGAAAATTACATGAACGTGACCATGAAGTCACCCATAAGTCAAGACTAAGTCAAAAGAGATGATTTTGCCCTAATCTTTTCATTTATTTGCTCTCTTTAATTTGTTTCAGGTTGGAGCTGGTGGTTGAACCATGGATTGCTGGACTTTGGGTTGCACTTAATCAAGATTTTGCATCTAGAAAAGAAGACAAAAATACATCTTTTTGTGCCAACAAGTTTTCTAATCTCTCTATAAGCCTCCAAGCAGAACACTTGAAAACTGAAGATTCCGGTGTGAAAAACAATCTTTCATCAAAAGAAAATATTAACTCGGAACATCCTTCTGAAAACTCTCAACCTTCACTTTCTTTCTCAGGGTCTCCCCTCTCAAATGCAACTCTTAATATTCCTGCTTTGCCACCAGAATACCTAGAGGTGCAGTTTGAAGAAAGCTGTGCTCAGGTAGAGTCTCCCATATTAAAGATGTTTATAGCCATAATCTTCAGAATCTGGAATCTTGAATTTTGCTTTAGAATTCATGTTAAACATATAATTTAAACATCCTTTAAATTATTTTAATTGAGTAGCTGATAAAACAAATGAGGAAAACATGGATGTTAGCATGAATTCTTCAACAGCACCCTATCTTACTCAGACTTAATTAAGTCTTTAATAATTACAGTTTTTTCCTTGCAATCCCTATAAAGTAAGGACCAGAATTCAGCAAAGTCTAGGTCAGAATGAGAGGTTGTCCTTGGAGTGGGGAAATTGTGCTGAGATCCTTGTTCTACCATCCATTAAAAGCACTTTGGCCCTTACTCCTTTGATGTATTCTAACATAGGAAGAGGCTTAAAAAACATGGACGTCACGTGAAAATGAGGGTTACACATGTTCCAGCAGGGGGCAAATAAATGTTAATCATCTGTGTTGAAATGTGTGTGGCCCTAAAAGGGTTTTATTTGGGTGGATTGTTCATCGACTGTTAATATCAAACATCTAGTGCAATTATTTCTTGTAGTGAGTCCTTTGAATTAAACTTGTGTCAATTTATTTTCAGAATGCTAGCCTACCTTATATTTCGGAGAACTCCGTTTTTCGTGTTCCTATCACCAAGGCCATTCAACTTACTAGGGATGATGCAGTTAAAAAAACATTGCTGATTGAACTGGATATTTCTGTAAGTTGAGGGGTGTTTTTAATTATTTCAGCTGATACTGATAAACATAGAACTGCAATACATATTTCAATGTGATGTATCCCTGATCAAAGCTTCAGCTAGCCAACTGCTTTCACTGTACTGGCTTATATTACCGTATTTTTCGGAGTATAAGACACACCTTAGTTTTTGGGGAGGAAAATTAGGGGGGGGGAATCTGCCTACCAGGTAGTCATCTGGCTAGTGAAGGACGGAGTTTAGAGAGGCTAGCCTGGAATTGCTGAAGGGGGGGAAGTGACAAGAGAGCAGACCTCCCCACCCCACACCTTAGAGTGCTTATCTAGAGATGTTCTGTAGTGAGTGCAGTTAGTCTAGTGAGATTTTTGTAAATAGGTAAAATAACAATAAACTACCGCATTTTTCGGAGTATAAGATGTACCGAAGTATAAGACGCACCTTAGTTTTGGGGGAGGGAAACAAAGGGAAAAAATGTCTGCCTCTGCCTACCAGCGTCCTTAGCCTGGTCAGCTTCAGCACATTAGTTCGCTGGTTGTGAGCGCATGCACGCGCTGGCTTCACTCGCGTCGTTGGGATTGCTAAGCAGCTTCAACAGCACAGCTGATCGTCGGACGGAGATCGTTTTGCTTGCACATGCCTCGTTGGGGCTGCTAAGCACCTTCAAAAGCACAGTTGATAGTCGGAGGGAGCTCCAGTGAGTAAAGCAGGCGAAGCACAGAAGCAGTAAGACAAGGCAGCAGCTGTTCTCGGTTGCCATTTTGGGCTTCACGCCTCGCATTTTCAGTCTCCAAACGCTCCATTTGAGAGCTAAAGCACATTGCTGCCGATTGCCGCCCAAAAACGTGATGCAACAAAGGTCAAAAACGGGCGTGTGGAGGCTCAAAACGCGATGCGCAGAGGGCAAAAACGCGATGCGCAGAGGTGGCGATCGGCGGCGATGTGCTTTGGTGATCCCCGCAGCCTTAAACAGCTCTCAAATGGAGCGTTTGGAGGCTGAAAACGCGAGCCCAAAAACGCAAGCCATTGTCTGTGGCAATCTCTGCAGCCAGGAAGAGGATACATGGAGACTGAAGGGTGGGGGCCAGTGGGTGGGCGGGGCTCAATTTGGAGTATAAGATGCACCCAAATTTTCAGCCTATTTGGGGGGGGGAAGTGTGTCTTATACTCTGAAAAATACGGTACTTCTTTGATAAACTCTCATTCTGGTTGATTGATCCTTCAATCCATCTGTGATTATGTTACAGGAAGCACATAGAAAAGATTAAGGATAAATATTTTGGAAAATAATTTTCAGAGAAGGTATTAACGAGTCAACAGTGCTAGTTCTCTTATTTAAGGTTAATAGAGACTTTATGGTAGAAAATATTTTAAAAGATAGGAAAATTTTGTTTTTGTGTAAGAAAAGTTTGATAATAAATCTATCACTTTGGCTTCTGTATGTACAACAAATCAGGATCAGTTGAGATTTATGCAAAGAATAATAAAAACTTTAAATGTGGGTGGAGAATTTGCTTTTAAATGGTAATATGAATATTGGTGCAGGTGCATAAGATGGCAAAATAAGTTAGAATAATAGAAGACAATTTTTAGAATTTAAGAGATAGAGGAGCTTGCAAAATCATCTCTATCGTTATTTTTGCACCGGGGGAATAACAGATACAGATGTTTGAGAGAACTAAATATTTCAGCTATATAAGAAGCATGGATTGGAGAAAAAAACCTTGTTGGGCACATTTATTTATTTATTATTGATTCATTAAATTTATATAGTCTCCCATCTCACTTTTACATGACTCTAGGTAGTTTACAATAAAAACAAATAAAAAACAAATATGCAATATATACAATATTTGCAAGATTGGTGTCGATTCTACAGGTTAAACCAGACAAAAAGCATGGCCAGATGTACTAGTTCTATTTTTGGATAAGGTTATAATTAGCAGAATTTTTTAAGTCTGAAGGTATTTTTCTTGCTCTGCCCATGCCCAACCTATTTATAGCCTGAAAACCAAGGGAGGATCTCTTGAGTTTTTTGCCCCACCCACATTCCTGCTTTGGGATAAGTTGCCTTTTATCTGGCTGTTCCCTTGGTTGCATCTTCCTGCCCAAAGTCCAAAGGTCATTCCCATATACAATTACATAGATCAGGTAGGATGGGTAAAAGCAATTAGGGAGAAATGGTCTCATAAGTAAAATGTTACATCTTTTGATGTTACTTGGATAATTCCTAGATTTGCTGGAACTCAAACTTTCAAAGAACACTGGTTCTTTGAAACTTTTTGTTGTTGTTGTTTGTATTGTGCTATTCCAGTAATTCGGTAATTATAACTATCTCAGGTCCCTGGGAAGGACTCAATAAATTAATAAAAAATGTCAAATCTAGTCTAAATATCTGGCTGACTGTGCAACCCACCATAATAATAATAATTTGAATACAGGAAACAACATTTAACTACCAGCCTGGAGATGACTTTAATATAATTTGTCCCAATAATGCGTTGGAGGTGGATGAACTTCTTGATATTTTGGGACTCTTGGGAAAAAAAGATCATTTTGTTTGCATAAGAGTTAAGGAAGGCACTAAAAAAAGAGGTAAGTTGTATGTCAGTATTCCGTGGCATGAGATGCTGCCTTTTGAGAAGTAATGTGATCTCGTGAGTTATATTTTTATTTTTGTCTGGAGACCGTGTCTTTTAATTTCTTTAATTTCTTAATTTCTGTAATTAAAATAAACTCCACACATCTTTTTATGCTTTTTTTGTTTACAACAATGCATGCTAGTTCAAATGCCATTAGCAGATGTCTAAAGGTTGTGGTTTGGGGTGTCCCCCCACCCCCCCAATGGTTGTGTGAATCATTGCATTATTTTTGCTCCATTGGGTTTATTTATAGCTTAGTCCAGCGTTTCCCAAACTTTTGACATATGTGTACCCCTTCTATAATTTTTGTAACGCTGAGTACCCCTCATAAAAAACATATGCTTTAATAAAAATCAAAATATATTTATTTTTTCTTTCCAGCGATCCATAATCTCTGTTAGGGATAAAAATTGTATTTTATAAAAATAATCAAAATCAGTGGAACTTACTAAAGCACGATAACAGGCGCCCGGAACTAACTATTAAAGAAGTAAGTTGTCTCTGTAACGAAGTGCAGTATATTCACACCGTGTCACGCCTCACAAGACTGTCTAACCGTTAGATAACACTGCAATTCTCCGGCGTTTAAACAGCTCCGCGGCTCAACGTCAACTGTTAATGTTCCCGCAGTTTAAAAATGGCCGAACTCGAGCTGCGCGATGGATGCGCAGAAGTTCCCGCCATAATGAGTTGCGGTACGATGTACGATGGCCCCAGTTCCCATGTAAAAACTGCGATACGCGCCTATTTCTTTCCTTGTTCTGTGGGTGCAGCTAAGCATGGTGCAGTGGATATTCCCACGTGATCCCCACCAAACTCCGGTGCAATGCGTACCCCCACCAAACTCTTCCCGTACCCCTGGGGGTACGTGTACCACACTTTGGGAAACACTGGCTTAGTCCTATGTTCATATACTCATATGCATACACTGCTATCCTAATTATAGATTTATTCTATATTACATACGCTTGAATTTATAAGGTTAATCTTATTTTTGTTGAATTTATCTGGATCCTTTAGGAGCTCTTTGTGAAACTCCTTATTCTGAATAAATGTAGGTTCACTGCAAACGCTTATCAAAAACATCCTCTCAGAAGTCAGATCAATTTACATAAAATTGCCTTGCTCCGATATAAATGTGGGGGGACGACGACGACATAGAAACACCCTTGTGACAATGTCAGTTTAATTCTGATTCATAAGAAGTTCTCCCCTTATCCTGCCATTGCTGAATAAAAGAAATATAATTCTTTCATAACTGAAATCTAGCCTCTGTTTTGGGGTGTATACTAAATTACTGTTCTGCATCTCAGTATCAGTCAAATAGTTAGTCCATAAAGAAAATTATCTCATTCTCCTTGATCAACTTGGTGCCATTGAACTATTTTGCAATTTTGACACTCAGAATTCCTCGATGGCTAGAATTTGGGGGGAAGCTATCAGCAATGTTGGAGCATTCCAAGTTGGGGAATATCATTTCAGCAGTTTACTTGGGGGGGGGGGTTCTTTCCCTCCACAACTTTATATTCTAAGATCCCTTCTGAAAAGAAGCATTCTTAGGACCTTCTTTCATCCAACTGTAATACAAATGGATTTCCACTCAAACTATCTGCAATTGATCTTGTTAACTTTTAACATTTATGCCAATAACCCTTCTGCATGTGGGACTTGAGGAAGTGTTTCAGGGAGGGTTTTTTGTTTACCCTCCAGGATTGTCCTCTTAAGCATTTTGGGCTTGCCAGTTACGAGCATGCTCAGTGCAGTCCTCAGAATATATGGGCAAATTATATCCCAGCAATATATAGCAATAGCACTTTACTTATATACCGTTTCATAGTGCTTTACAGCCCTCTCTAAGCGGTTTACAGAGTTCAGCATATTGCCCCAACAATCTGGGTCCTCATTTTACCGACCTCGGAAGGATGGAAGGCTGAGTCAACCTTGAGCCTGGTGAGATTTGAACAGCTGAACTGCTGAACTAGCAGTCAGCCTGCAGTGGCTGCATTTAATCACTGCACCACTTCAGCTCTAAGGCCAGGGCTTGCTTTATACCGTGTTTCCCCCAAAAGAAGACCCAACTAGAAAATAAGCCTTAGCATGGTTTTTCAGGATGTCGTAATATAAGCCCAACCCCAAAAATAAGCCCCAGTTAAGATCGTCAGCCAGGCAGACCAGTGGTGGTATTCTCCCGGTTCGCACCGGTTTGTGTGAACCAGTAGTGGCGGTGGGAGGCTCCGCCTGGACGTCATCACGGATGCTCTGCGCTTGCGCAGAAGCACTGCGAGCAAAGCACACACACTCCCATGTCCAAATCAGTAGCAAAGGTAAGTGAATACCACTACTGAGTCAGATGCATTTAGACCCACATCTCCCCGAAAATAAGACCTAACCGGAAAATAAGCCTTAATGTGTCTCTTGGAGAAAAAATTAAAATAAGAACCGGTGGTTATTTTCGGGGCAACATGGGTACTATCTGAACCAAAGGAGCTAGGTTGCTTTTTAGATTTCTTTCCAAGTAATTATATAGAAGAAGAAGCTTTTTCTATATGGTCACTGTTTTATGTTATTCTTTTAAAATAGGAGCAACATTGCCACAGTATATACCAGATAACAGTACTGTTAAATTTATGTTTACATGGTATCTGGAAATCAGAGCAGTTCCCAAAAAGGTATTTTTCCCATTTATTTTTTCATATGGTCATTAACTGTAATTCTTGGTACATAGCAAGATTCACTTTGAGTCTAGACCAAATGCCATTTTAGTTTGTCTCTCATGTTGCAATTGTACTGTTTGCTACTTCATATTAAATGTCTTCGACAATTGATGTGTTGCTTACTTAATCGTCTAGCCAAGCTGATTACTGCTTGCTGTTGAGAAAAACGCATCATCATTCTTTCTCTTTTTCTTTTCTTTGATGGGCAATACAGTAAATGTATAAACAGTTGCATATACTAAGTAATTCTATACCACTTCAGAATCAGGAAAAATTTCTATGAATATTTACTGAAGACTTGTATCTTATTTGCAATGAATAAAATCACTATTGTGGATATTATAGTAATAATTAACAACATGTTTGAATAAGACTGTGTGCATATAATATTACTTTTTCAATTAAATAAGCTGAGTCTGAATACCTAGTGTTCAAAGTGTATGTTTGCAGATGAACACATTGGGATATTTTTTCAATATAATCCACTAGATGTCATCACCTAACAATCTATGGAGACTTCTATTTACTGGCAGTGTTTCTCAACTTGTTTACATTTTATATATTTATAAAAGCACAATGCATATTAAATTGTTGCATTTATTTTTCATTTATTTTTATGCAATTCTGTAGTTTTAATGTAATTTGTTAGTGTTAAACATTGTTTCAAACACAATTCATATCTGTTTGCTTTTGGTTTAGGGAACCACTCATTATGACTAACTTTGTGAAATTGAGTAAGAGGACTATTTTTTTAAAGTGTAGGTTAGTTTTGTTAACTCATGCGCAATTCTGATTTATTTGTTTGTTCATTTATTTATTTATTAGGCATTTCTGCGCTCTTTGGTAAACTATACCACTGACATTAGTGAAAAAAGAAGACTTCAAGAATTGTGTAGCAAGCAAGGATCCTCTGATTATAACTCTTTTATAAGGGATCCTAGTGTTACTTTATTAGATTTGCTCCGGGTTTTCCCAACTTGTAAGCCCCCACTTAGTCTTTTGATTGGTGAGTTATTTTATGGGATGTTTCAACTAGGGAAAACAAGATACTAAAGATTTATGTATTTAGAAGTTGATATGCTGCCCACTTTCCCAAAAAGCTTAGCTAAATTACCCTAATACATTTTACACCATGACTTGTCTTGCTATATGAGTTATATATTCCATATTAAGTTGTACATGTGGAACAATAACTAAGTTATTGTTATATGAATTAGAAAGTCTGTGTTTCAGTTTTTTTTCTGTTATAAATTTAGTGAGTGAATTAGGCCAATTCCTGTCATAAGCCTCACCCTATATTCGTTTTGTAATGTTTATTTATTTATTGACTTAAAGGTTTTTATAGACCATCTGCACTCATAGGAGATTGCAATCAAAACAGAGTAACAAAATTAATAGTCTAACTAATTAATAGCCTTTCTACTTCACTCAGAAAAATAAGATCTTCATTGCCTTTTGAAAGGCAAGATGTTAAGAGAAGTTCTTATGTCTATTGGCAGTCATAAGAAAGTGCATTGATAGGCTCTACCCAGTTCACACGCAGTCATAAGAAAGTGCATTGATAGGCTCTACCCAGTTCACACACATGGGAATCTTCAGCATACCCTTCTAGAGGAACTGAATGGGGCAAATGAGTGGTTTTATGTAGATATTAAATAATATGAAATGGAGGACCAAGCACCATAATGAAATAATTATAGGTATGACTATTATTTCCTCACACATATTCTTAGCTGGAATTGCCATTTACTTGGTCTGGAACTACCAGTTCTAACAAATCCCAACACTTTTAGATAATCCAGAAGTTACTTGGCAGTATGTAAGCTGACAACTCATGAATACTCTTGAATTGCCTTGTTAATGATATAGAATGCTGCCAAAGGATCTAAAGAGATCAGGAAGGCTGCACTCTCTCCATACAGGTTTTGAGAAAAATAATCCACCATTGTAACAAAACCATTTCTATGCTGACTGTAAATGATCCAGATAAACCATTTGCTTTAGAAGCATCCCTCTGTAACCAGACACCTATTACCAGAGACGTCTGCAGGACATCATATTTTTGCAATACAAATTCTCTCCTTTCATACCTACATATTCATACATACATATAGAAAAGAAGTTTACAACACACATGTTTTCCCCTTGACAACTGTTCTACGGACCCCTCTGCCCACCATAGAATATTGGAGATCGGCCAGTAGTTGTCCCAATGGCTGAATCAAGTACCGTGTTTCCCCGAAAATAAGACATGTCCCGAAAATAAGCCCCACATGGCTTTTCGGGACATGCCTTGAAATAAGCCACCCCCCGAAAATAAGCCCCCCCAACTACTTCCGGGGGAAAGGGGGGGACATGCCGGGAGCCGCTCTTTTGGCGGCGGCACTCTTTTGGCCCGGAAAGAGAGAGAGAGATCCCTCAAGAAGTTTCCCTGCAAAGACCTGCCAAGCAAGAGAAGCGGTGAACTGCCAGACGCTGGTAAGATGAGCGTCTCGCAGCCCGGCCCTCCCCCTCTCCTGCCTCCCTTACCACGCCCAAATTGTGCCTGACGATCTTACCAGCGTCTGGCAGTTCACTGCTTCTCTTGCTTGGCAGGTCTTTGCAGGGAAACTCCTTGAAATGAAAAGTTATCGCGAGTGTGAGAAGTTAATTGCTCGCACTCGCGATAACTTTTCCTTTCTCACTCGCGCCGTGCCACGCCCCATCCCCCGCCCGAAACTCTCAAAGTCCTTCAAAGTGTTTTGAAGGGATGCGTTTTGCCTGTGATGAAGGGAACCGATGCTTGCCTCCTTTTCTTCGGGGAACATCGGTTCCCTTCATCACAGGCAAAACACATCCCTTCAAAACGCTTCGAAGGACTTTGAGGGTTTTGGGTGGGGGATGGGGCGGGGCGCAACGCGAGTAAGGAAGTCAGCGGCGACAGGGACGCCCCGACCATCCCCCGCCCGAAACCCTCAAAGTCCTTCAAAGTGTTTTGAAGGGACGCACGCCAGGCCACGCACGCCCTGCCAAACTCCAGCGCGAGACGCTTGTCCTATCTGGGACTTGTCCCGGTGCCTCGGTCGCGTTCTTACGGCAGCCCGTTCCAAAAGAGAACGTCTCACGAGTTCAAACTTCTCGAACTCGCGTGGCGTTCTTTTGGAACGGGCTGTTGTGGAGAGAACACCGTAAGAACGCGACCGAGGCACTGGGACAAGTCCCAGGTAAGACGCCTGCCCCGCCTCGCCCCGCCAAGAGAGAAGCGCCACTTACTGGAGTTCTGCAGCTCCGTGGTGTCTCGGCTTGTCTGTTTGCAAGTTTTTTTCCCTAAAGAGACTAGCTGAGAGACCACGGAGCTGGCAAACTCCAGTAAGTGGTGCATCTCATGCCCCGCCCCACCTGCACCCCGAAAATAATAAGCCACCCCCGAAAATAAGGCCAGGGGCATTTTGGGGGGGGGGGTCAAAAAATATAAGCCCCTGTCTTATTTTCGGGGAAACATGGTAGTACCTATTGAGGAGGGCATATATATCACTGCTTCTTTCATAGTGTTGACACCACCTCTCTCTTAAACCGAATTAACCATCTCCCCAATCCAGCAACCAAAAGACTGCCCAACTGTATGAGTATAAATCAAGCTTAAAGATGAAGTGAGATATGGTGGCAGTATGTATTATTGGACTTATATATAAGAATGTTTATAAAAATTGCAGTCAGAATACAATATACAGAATACTTCAGAATGCTTTAAGTTTTATTTAAATACGTAATTATTAGACAATTCCATTGTTGTTTTGTTTTTTTAAATAGATGAGAGTGGATTCAAGGCTAAACCTTTATACTCATAGGTTTCTTCCTTTTCAGAACATCTTCCAAAGTTGCAAGCCAGACCCTATTCAGTTGCAAGGTAATGTAATTACATTTTAATTGTGAACTGAAAGTGTTTTCCATTTGTTTAAATGGATCCAATCCTTTTATGGTTGGAGAAGATAACTGAGAAGTTAAATTGAAATCTTTGAAAGTGTACCAGCTTAGCAGTTGAAGACTGGAGGTCATTCACATATATACTTCATTAGATTTCTTGTGGTTTGTTTCTCAGCACTAGTAACAGCAGAACGAATAGGCATCTTTGCTAAGCATTATCTCTGTTTTGAAAGTTCCTATTTGGTTTGTTGTGGCTCATTTGTCCAGGCAAACCACTGTTTCAAACTGGTTCAAGTTGAAGCCAATTCTCAAGCCTTTGAACTACAAAGCTGTTGGCCTGTAGCAGCACCTTCATGGTGTGTGTTTGTGATTCCTCAGCCATTTTTCTGCAAGGCTAATCATTGGAATTCTGAAAAATCATGCAGAGAAACTGAACAGTATAATCAGAGAGCTTTTGGAAATTGTCTTTTATATTAACTGTCATAACTGGCCACATGCTTTCAGCCTCAGATTCCTATCTGGAGTATTGGACAATAGTAATACCTTATGATCATTCTGAGAATGAAAAGGGGCTAGTAGAAGCACACAGCAGCGTAACTGTCCAGAATAGCCCTTGCCTTTGACAGAATACTTTATTATTATTCAATAGAACATTTGGTTTTTCCTTTTACTATTTCATTGCAGTTCGACTTTGTTTCATCCTGGAAAGATGCATTTCATCTTTAATATTCTGGAGTTTCCATCCCACTGTGAGCTGCGAAGAGGGGTCTGTACGGGTTGGCTAGCTAATCTGGTTGCCCCAGTCCTTCAGGTGAATCAGAAAAGCAAAGAATTCTTCTCTCCACAGGTACTAACATTTGATAAAAAGCTTATGTTTTGCAAGGTAGAAACAGAGAAAATAATAGCTTCCATTCTTAGTACAGTGGTTTGTGGATTGGTAGTAGCAGCTATAAAATATAATTTAGGGTCCTATGTAAAGATATTATTCTACTAGCAGACCTGGTTCTGAAAATGGAAAACTTCCACTCCTGAGGGCCAGATTGTTGGAATATTCTGGAGGAAGTTTGGATTGATTTCTGACATGGGAGAATGAGAATGGATGAAAATAGAAGCCAAATCATAAAACATTGACTGTAGCAATTAATTGTAACAACTGTCTTTGATTATCATTTTATGATTAGTGTACACTGCTTTGGTTGATGAGAAATGTATTATAATCTTAAAATTACAAATGTTTTATTATAATTTAAAAGATCATTTGTACATGTAATGATCAGGGGTGGGTTCCACTAACCTTCCCTAGCGGTTCGCGACCCCCGTCATGTCACGCAAATGACCCTCTGCATATGCACAGAAGCCTCTGAGCATGCTCAGAGGGTTCGTTGCGAGCCGCGGCGACCAAAGAACCGGTTCAGAGGCGTGGACAGCCGGCCATCGCTGCCAGTTCGGTGAGCGGGTGCAAATTTCCGTCACTGGTATTGGCAAACCGGTCCGAACTGGCAGTAACCCACCACTGGTAATGATGTACTATTGGTATGTGACACCAGAAAAGCTTTCTAGAATGTATAAAAGTACTTCAGAACTATGTTGGAAATGTAGAAAATGTGAAGAGTTATTTTATCATGCTTGGTGGACTTGTAAAAAAAGCTAGAAAATTTGAGATTTAAATAAAGAATGTTAAAGATTAATATTCAACTGAAACCAGAATCTTTCTTACTGGGATTAATGAATAGATAAGTAGAAAAGACTTATGGAAGATTGTTTTTTGTACATGGCGTCCACAGTGAGATTGTTATCTGAACAAAGATGAACAGACTCTAAAATACCCACAATGGAGGAATAGTTGATAAAGATGACAGAATGTTTGTACTTTATATTTAATATTTTGCTACTACTTATGTAATTCTGTACTAATAAAACTTTTTGAATAAAAAAATAATAATAGAAAGAGCCATGATGTAAACTTAGAGAGAGGATAAAATATAATGTATTTATGACTGCTGTACAGAGGATTGATTGCCAATCCCTTATATCATTTGTCTTTTGTCTTTCATTACTTTCTTATTTACTAACCACTTTTTTGTTGACTCGTCTTTAAAATTTTACTGTTTTTACTTTACAATTTTTTTTAATGAAAATCAAGTAAAAAAAGAGCATAATAATAATTCTGTTGAAGAGTACATAAATAATCTAAAAATTTCAGAATTCATTTGAAGGAAACAAACTACTTTTAGTGACAAGAATCAACTTGCATCCATATGAAGTGCTTTATGGCCAAAAGAGAAATTGCAGTCATTTTAAAAATAAATTATTTCATGACATTAATTATTTGCTAAAGAAACAGCAGGGGTCTTTGCAGCTATATGAAAAATGCTTATAATTACACAAGCCTTTCATTTATTACATTAATAGAAATTATGTTTTAATAGAAGTGAGGCCTGTGACTTTTACTGTTCTTTTGTCTGTGACCTTCTTAACTATCAAGATTGTTCTGTTCAAAATGTAGAAGTAACTGTCACACCATGCTGTGGGAGAAAGTGTCAAAGACAAATGTTGCACTTGGTAAACCAATTTCTGTTATTAGAAATTGAGTTTCTGTCATCTTATTTCACTTCCTTTCAATGGAAATCATTAATTATTTCATAGTTTAATCATTCCTGTGTCTCATTATTATTATTTTTTAAAGTGAGTAATTTAGCAACCATGCCTAATCACTGGAGGAGAGGGATATTAGTTTGTACATTTTCTTCAGTTTCATCTTAATACATTTTAATTGTATTTTAGATCAACATAATTTCTCGTCCATCCAATGTTTTTCACCTACCAGACAACCCATCTGTTCCTTTTATAATGGTTGGTCCAGGAACTGGAATTGCACCGTTTATTGGCTTTCTTCAGCATAGGCAAGTCTTTTAAATATATCGGTCTGTCACAACAATCTATTTTCTAGCTTCTGTTGATGAGTGGCAACATTATGAAAACCTTTACCTGATCATGAACAATCAGATTCTGATTGTGTGCCATGGAGATAAGAGTCCTTTGTCTCACGAGTCGTGTCTTCTGTGAATTAGATCTTCAAACCAATCCAATTGTATTATTAGAGAGCATAATGTTAAGGTATGGGGAATTGCTGGCTTGGGAGATCTTGTTTTTCACTAGAGGTTTACACTTGCTTTTTGTTTTTTATTCTGTTGGTTTCAAGTGATTTTTTAAATTTGTCATCTTTTTCCTTTTTTAAAACAATTCTCCCCCATGCCACTATTAGTAAAATATAAGGGGGGTTGCTTTTCTCTCTCTCTCGCTACAATAGCTGTTATAGTTATTATAGCAACTTAGCTTCCTTTTTTAACAGTGTCTTTTACGCTAAAGTAATATATTGCTATTGTGCTATTTACTCTAATTTATAAGAACTAACATAAATTAATAATTAACATGGCAGTGTTTTTAAAGGTTAATAAAATTATATTTTTAAAAAGTGTATAAAAATATATGCAGTCTTATTCCATGCTTCTCATGTGGTAATGAATAGTGAAAAGGAGGCCAATCTGAATTAAACTCTACTATTCCCAGTTAATCATATCTGTGATAATGTCTGGTTTTTTTCCCCTCTTCACTTCAGTTTTCCCAGAGGTTGCCTTTCAAATACGAATTTTGGACTGACCTTGTTTAACGTTTGAGATAAGCCAGGATGGGCTAGATGCTAATAAAGCAAAATAGAACTCCAGTATCTTATTTCCAGTTCATCTTGGTTTAATAGATTTCAACCATACCAAATGAAATCTTCAAGTTACATGTTTGCATTCATTGTTATTTCAGGAGAAATTTATGCAAATTAGGGAATAAAAGCTTCATATTAGTTTTCTTCCCTGTGATAAATATGTTATGAGCATTGACTAAAATGCTTGGAAAGTTGCTTGCATTGGACTGGTTTCAACTAACTGCATTTCAGTATGTCAGGTTCTTTTATTAGTTGTTGCGAGCTGCAGCTTTTTAAACATCGCATCAAGTTGTGCTTAAAGATGATAACTGTCAAAGCTGAACTGTAGATGTGCAGAAAATCCTAAGTTCAATATTTGACCCTTTTTTCATTCCAAAAACATTGCAATTTATTCATTTAATTAACATGAATTTACCACATCTGACTTTATTTTGTAATATAGGGAAGAGTAATAAGGAGAGTTTTCTAGAAAAGTAGCTGTATGTAGAGCATGAAATTGAATGGTTGCCATGCCAAATGACTTCTTTTAAAAACCTGAGTCATAAATTTGTAGAATAACATTCATTGAGATAGCCAGGCTCTGCCCTGGAAAATGGAGAGGCAACAGATTGGCTCTCATTACTGTTTATAATGCAAGTCAGTGTTTAACAAGCTGCTGGGATTAATTTGTTCCATATTATTGAAATAGCCAGTGCACATTGTATGCATCTATGAAATGAGTAAAATGTTGATTTAGATACAACAGAAAGCATTTCAGGGTTATAAGGCCATTCTGATCCGATAATGGACTGAATGAATATCAGGTAGGAGAACTAGGACCTATGTTAATCTACAAGAAATATGTCTAAAAGTCCATCCTATTTACTTGAAACACTACAGCATTGTGTTTAATTGACTTAATGTATTTCTATTATTGTAAATACATCTGAATGTAGATACTTAGCTACACCTGTTCCTCAGGTTTCAGCAATCAACCAGAAAGTATTGTCTAGATAGATAAAGGTTTGTGAATAGTATTTGCAATTCCCAGACTTGAATTTTACTGCATATTTTTGGGGAAATCTCAAATATACAGTACATGAAGGAGCCTTAAGAATATTTCTAAGCTAGAAGAGTTCTTAAAAGAAGAATGGGGGGGAATCAAAAAGAAAAAATAGACACTTAACTATATTTAAAAAGTTGCAAGTTGGTAACAGTTGCAAGGAAATGCTACATAGTACTGATCTGAAAGGATACCCAAACTCCCGAAACTGTCATATTCACTTTTTTTAAATATTCTGAATCTGTAAATCACTACATTAAATAGTATGTTTATTTAAAATTGCAGAAAGGTTTTGTGTTTAATTTTATATCAGGTAGAGCTTGTGAGCCATGGTAACACAGTGGTTAGAATGTAGTACTGCAGGCTACTTCTGCTGACTGCCTGCTGCCAGCAGTTTAGCAGTTTGATTCTCACCAGGCTCAAGGTTGACTCAGCCTTCCATCCATCCGAGGTCGGTAAAATGAGGACCTAGATTGTTGACTCTGTAAACTGCTTAGAGAGGGCCATAAAGCACTGTGAAGCAGTATATAAGTCTAAGTGCTATTGCTATTGTGTTAGCTTTTCTTCATTTAGAGATTCATTAAAACATGCAGTTTGATGAGACCTTAAACTTTTATGCACAATGATCCTTAATTCCAGATTAGCACAGATTTATTGGTAAATGGACTGATTGATCAAGAATTTCAATTTGTTCTCAGATTCTAGGTTTAAAGTTTTGCTGTAATGTGTAAAGTAATTGCTACCATAATTGAGGGCCTTGTAAATGTAAAACAGTAATTTCATTGCAATGGGAGTCTCAGATCCAGAATCCTTCATAATCCTGTGCACATATAATTCTTCTGTACAATTTACATTAATTATGGGGGGAAACTGTTACTCTTTGTATGTAAAAAAATATTTTGCTACAAATATTGTAAATTTTAGGTTTATAATCTGTTTCTCCTTCAGGAACTAATAATAATTTAACTTTTCTGATAGAAGCTATCAGAAGCTATTTTACAACTGTATTATTTTTAATTGGCTATTTTATTTAGGCAGAAGCTCAGAGAAAAGCACCCAGATTACATGTTTGGAGAGACGTGGTTGTTTTTTGGTTGCCGCCATAAGGCCAGAGATTACTTGTTCCGGTAAGTTTTTCTTCTGCTCCTTGTTAGCATTTTAACATTTGCCAGTTGTCCATTGGAACCATGTTTTCTTCATTCTGGCCTCTTCCTTGGTTTTCTCTTTCAGAGATGAGCTCAAGTTCTTTCTTGAAAATGGCGTGCTAACTTACCTGATAGTTTGCTTCTCAAGAGATGTTCCAGCTGTGGCAGAAACAGCCCCTCCTAAGTACGTTCAAGATAACCTCCGGCTTTATTGTAAAGAGATTAGTAGGATTTTGCTGCAGGAGAAAGGATATTTTTATGTGTGTGGGTGAGTAATGCTGAATTTTTATAAGCGTTGGATATGCAAGAATGTGTTAAACAGTTTGCTGCTGTAAGCTTAGCATGTACAAACACAAACCTTCAGGCTTTCATCACTGGCAATACAAAAAAGTGAGAGCAAAATAATAAAACCCCAAAATCAATGAGAAATCCAGGTGTTTTTGTGGTTATGACTTTTTTTAAAGACGAGGAAATCCTGAAGGCAGTTTTCATTACTGCTGTCAGTGGGAAGATGTCAGGATAACAATAAAAGTTGCTTTTGAAAGACTGAATAAAAATGAATGAGAAAGAAGGGCAAGTATTTCTAGGTTAATCTTGTTGAGTCAAAATAATAGAGAAATCAGGTTACAAGTTAAGGCAAGTAAGGGGGCTAGGATGCAAACAGAAAGGCAAGATTAAAGGGCCCCAAATAGGCTAAAAACCCCAGTTACAGAAGTCTCTCTGTCTCGACTCATACAGATATATAGGCACTGAGTAAGCAGCATTGTACTTGCTCACTTATTTATTGAAGAAAATGATACAAAGTTATATATTTGTGTATGGTAAAAGTATGTGAACTTTTAGTAACTGCTGTGCCTGCCTTAGGGCAGCAATAACTGCAACTAAATGTTTCTGAGAAATGTTGATTGGTCCTGCATATCAGCTTGCACGGGTTTTAGCCCATTTCTCCTTATAAAACACCCCCAACGCAGGAGTGTTGGATTAAGATCAAGACTTGGACTTGACCATCCAAAACATTAACTTTCTTTTGCTTTAAATATTTACTTATTTATTTAATTTGCGGTCCATCTCGCCACAAAGTTGTACATTTTTTTGGGGTTGTAGAGTTTTAATATTGTGGATCATTGTGTTGCTACATGACTCACTTTCTCTTGAGTTTCAGGTCATGGACACACACAGACACGGACTCTGATATGTTCCTGTAGAATTTTCTGATACAATTCAGAATCCATAGTTCCATCAATGATGGTAACTTCTCTTGGTCCAAAGGCAGCAAAATGGGCCCAAACTATGATCCTGCCACCACCATGGGATGGGATAAGGTTCTTCTGCTTGATTGCAGTCTTTGTCTTTCACCAAATGTAATGTTTTTCATTGAAGGCAAAAAGTTTTATTTTGGTTTCATCCATCCACAGAAGGTTCTTCCATTAGTCTTCTGGCTTATCCACATGATCTTTCACAAACTGTAGACAGATAGCAATATTCTTTTTAGAGAGTAGTGGTTTTCTCCTTGCAGCCCTGCCACACACACCATTGTTGTTCAGTCTTCTCCTGATGGTAGTCTCATGAATATTGGCATTTGCCAATGCAAAATAGGCCTTCAGTTCCTTAGACATTCCCCTGAAGTTATTTGAGACCTCAAAGAGTATTTCATACCTTGCTCTTGGTGTGATCCTGGTTGGTTGACCACTCCTGGGGAAAATACCAGTGTGTTGAGTTATCTCCATTTGTACCTGATCTGCCTGACAATGGATTGGAAGATTCCAAACTTTTGGGAAATAATTTTGTAACTTTTCCAGCCTGATGAGCATCAACAACTGTTTTTCAGGAATCCACAAAAATCTTGTTTGTTCAAGCTATGACACACTACCAGACATCTGTGATGTAAAGATTAGACTTTAATGATGAAAACCCAGAACTTTGTTGTTTAAATAAGGCAGGACCTATCGTACTCACACCTGATTATCATCCCATTGATTGAAACACCTGGCTCTAATGTCACCTTTAAATGAATTGATAATCCTAGCAGTTCACATACAAATATGCAGCTTTGTATCTTTTCTTAAACCAATAAGTGAAGAAAATATAATGCTTTTGAATCATTTAATTGATTTTTCTTTATCTAGTTGTAATATTTGTGTGGAAAACAGATCACAATTTAATTCATGTTTTATCCAGAAATATTGAAAATTCAAAATAATTCATTTTTAAATTTTCAGAAGCTGTTTCTGGCCCCCACGCTAAAATAAAAAGAAAGATCGATTGTATATTTTTAATTAGTATTTTTTAAATTTATGCTAAATGTATAACCTCTAGTCTCATCCCAATTTGGGGGGGGGGGGAGAAGATGTTAAACGTCATTAAATTTAACAGCACCAAAATTAGTAGTTTGTGTAGGAATATGAAAACCACCCTTGGGTTTTGAAGTCTGAAAGCCTCCAATTTTGTGGAAAGTCTGTTGGGCAACATAATTTGAAATATTTCAGGGGAATTATTTCTACCAAGGGGATTGTTTCCGCTTTAGGTTGGGTGCTTTGTTTTTCAAATAGACAGATGAGAGACTTTGCAGACTACACATAGTCCTCAACTTGTGACCACAATTGAGTCTAAAATTTCTGTTGCCAAATTTAAGTGAATTTTGCCCCATTTTACGAACTTTTTTTACACCAGTTAAATGAATCACTGCAGTTAAGTTATTTAACATGGTTGTTAAGTGAACCTGGCTTCCCCGTTGACTTTGCTTGTTAGAAGATTGCAAAGGGGATCACATGACCCCAGGACACTGCAACAGTCATCAATATGAGCCAGTTGCCAAGCATCTGAATTTTCGTCATGTGACCATGGAGATGCGGCAGTGGTCATAAGTATGAAAAACAGTCATGAGTCACTTTTTTTCAGTGCTGTTGTAACTTTGAGTGGTCACTAAATGAACTGTTGTAAGTTGAGGATTACCTATATAAAGCTTTCTAGCTAGAACCCACTGGGAGCCTTGCTCTGCCTGCGCACCAGAAGGAAAAGAACCTATGGAATAGTGTAGCACTTTTGATCGCATCCCAATTTGTTCCATATGAGTTTATCCAAGAGAATTTCCCAATCAACTGGGTCTCTGTGTAAATTACTATAACATGCTATTGATAAATTATATATTTATCAATAGTTAAATGTTAGACATATATGAATATATGGAGACATTTTCATAAATAGCAGTTTTTTCCTGAGTATTTCAGAAACCTAGAAGTAAGACAGGCAGGAGGTTATAACTCTGAAATTAAACTCCAAAATTAAACCAAACATGTAAAGTGGGTAGTTTTACTTCTTGAAGTCGGATTATTAAAAGAGATACATTGATACCTATATTCAGAATGGTGAGAACTAGAGAATTATATCTTGCCATTTAATACCACCATTGGCCATTTTCAAAGGGGCTGTGGTGTGCTTGACTTAATGCAATATAATATTTAACAGAATATTTAATTGACTTCTTTTAAAACTTCACAACCTGTGTTGTTCTATTTGATAGCAATACTGTATGGACTGGTGTCTATATTTTTATCCTTTAATGACCCTATAATCCCTTGCATTGGGGTGGAATAGGAGCGACTGAATGGAGCTAAGCGTTTACTGGCCAGATGCCCTTCCTGACACCTACACTGAGTTCGCAGCAGATATTGTCTCTTTACGCCCAGAGAAATATCTATCGCTACCTAGAATCGAACTCACAATCTGATTATGAGGCAAGAGCTCCACCTCTGTTAAAATCCATCTATTTAAGTCAATTATAATTGTTTTCTCTCTTTGTTTTTTATTTTAAGAGATGCAAAAAATATGGCTAAAGATGTGAATGACACTCTGGTGGAAATCTTCATCACGGAGAGAGGAGTTGATAAATTGGACGCATTGAAAATACTGGCTACATTAAGAGAAGAAAAAAGATACCTGCAGGATATCTGGGCCTGAACACTAGCTTTTTGAATTCATTTGACCAATGTAAACAGCAATCTTTTAAATGCCTACTTCTGTCTGTAATTTTGTCTCAATTATTATTTGAACTATTTTTCTAGGGAAATAACAAAGAGAAATACATCATTACCAAGACATTTGTCACAGTACAAGTGGCTTTAAATAAATGATGCCACTTATTTCCATCAAGATGGTGTTTTATTTTTCTCTGAAGTTGATTGATGTAACTTTGCCTTCGGTTTGAAAATATGGCATAGATGGCATTACATGTTTTCTTCAGCTATTAACAAATGGAAGGGTTTTAAAAACAAACTATTATATGCTATGTACAATATATAGAGTGTAAGAGATGTTATTCATTCAAGTCTAGTCTTTCTCCTTTTGAAGGAAAAAAAACTACAATGGATAATTATAAAAAAATAAGTACCGTATTTTTCGGACTATAAGAGGCATCTTTTTACCCCCCAAAATGGTGAAAACTTGGGGGTGCGTCTTATACACCGAATGTAGCCCCACCCTTTGGCCTCTGCCTCCCAGCAATTTACCTCCAAACAGCGCAGAGGGCGATTAGCACAAGCAACTGATTATCAGCCTCCCGACCATCAGCTGATTGAGGCTGCAGGCAGGCCCACGTGCTAAAATGAAAGTGAAACTAAAACTGCAAGGAGGCAAATTGCTGGGAGGGAGAGGCAAAGGCAGAATTTTATTTTCTTGTGCTAATCAGACTGCTGAAACTGGATGCAAGGAGGCAAGTCAATAACTATAAATGTCTATAGAATGTTAAAATTATTAAGACTTATTTTTTAAAGAATGCTTTATTATTGTTCTAGACAACTTAACAAAATGAAGAAGCTTTTTAAAATAAATGCTTGATCTGAAGAGGCCCAGTGCTATTGTATCTTTTTTTAAATAGCAGAGAATAAAGTATACTTCAAGAAAGCGACATCAATTTTAACAGCATCTGTACAAATATAATCTGAAATGTAATAGTGTCCTGTTTTAGTATTAAGATAAGGCAGCTGAGTTAAACCCTGACTTAGTCATGTTTGGAGTAGATCTATTTAAATAATTGGGAGGAGTTAGTGTGACTACATTTAAGAAATACTGCCATAATGTACATTTCTCCAAGTCTTTGCTATTTCTATGGCTCAGGCACACATGCACAAAAATACACAGCAAACAGTGTATATCATCTGTACTGTTTGCTGGGAGGCAAATTGCTGGGAGGCAGAGGCAGATTTTTTCCCTCTTGTTTTCCTGCCCCAAAACTAAAGTGCGTCTTATACTCCGAAAAATACGGTACTTTTTTCCTGTAAGTACTTATTTATAACTTATTTATAAATACAGCTGGAGCACTTGTATTAATTGAATGATTTTTACTAAATGTACATCTAAACCAGAGGTTGCCTTGGCTCCATCCTTTTATTTTGGCAGTGCCCTCTTTTGCGAACAGAGGAAATTATGAAAATAAATTTTGGGTTGACATGGTATAAAGCAGATAATTTTCATGAAAAAGAGCCCCAATCCTAAACAGAATCAGCTACCACTTGATGATGGACCTAATGCCTAGTTCTTGCCCAAATAACGTTCTATGAACAGTGTTTTGATATGAAGGGGAAAAAACTATATATTAAATTTCCTTCTCATCTAAATATGATCAATGAAATGGGCATGATTTAGTGTTGAAAAAATATATGAATATTTGAAACATTTTTCTTAATTTCACTTACGAAGCCCAACTTTTGAATTAGTGGCTGTAGGCGTAGGGCAGTGTTTCCCAACCTTGACAAGTTGAAGATGTCTGGACTTCAACTCCCAGAATTCCCCAGCCAGCATTCGCTGGCTGGGGAATTCTGAGAGTTGAAGTCCAGACATCTTCAACTTGCCAAGGTTGGGAAACACTGGCGTAGGGGTAATCACTAAGTACATTTTGCACAATACGGAAGGAACCCTTGGTTAGAGTCAGGTTTTCACAGCCTTTGTATGTTGCATGAACCTAGCCTGCTTGGCTAGCTGACCATTCGAGGTATTGTGGAAACCAGGAAAATGAACCACTTTGGTAATCAGGTAAAGCATGTTGTGTGAATAGTCTTTTGAGAGAGATAATGCACAAATAATTTCATATTTCATTTTACTGTTATTTTAAAAGGTGACTGCTGCTACTTCAAAAGTGATTTAAAAGTCATTCATTTTTCTACTGTAGTGATAGTCCCACAGCGACTTGTCAAAACCCTTGGGTTAAGCTGCAAAATGAGAAGCTGGGTTGATTTGAATAAAGTTAATGTTCTCCAAATATTCTGAACTGTGACTGAATCAAACCTAGTGTTAGATAGTATGCAAACTGTTATTGTTTTCAGTATTTTGGCTCTGTGTTGTCATGTGAGGATCACATGCTTCAGTATGAACATCTCAAACAAAGAGGTGAGCTTTAATGCCTGCAGAATAAGCTTTTGCTAAACATGCAAAACAGTTTCAAAACCTTGCATTCTTTTTTTGCTACTAAGGTTATTTTAAACAGAAGCAAAGTGAGAAGGTATTAAAGGAAGAGCTTCATTGCCGATACTCAGTTTAGGAGCTTTTAAAGATATTAAATTGCAAAAATGATGGTTGAGCATTAAAATCCACTAGCCCTTAATATATGTTATACATGCTGATGGTTGTGCCTATTTCCAGAAGTAATAAGTGTTTTTTTTTCAATGCTGAAGAGGTTGCTTCCAATTATCTCCCAGTTTTCTATAACATTTCTAAGTAATAAACAATTATAATATGAAGATAAGAAAATGTCTCCCATTTTTCTACTTAAAATAAACAGGCCAACTGACAACAAAGAAAATAGCCTCTTAAAATAGAAGCTGCATGGCAAATACCCTGTTTGGTAGTTGCTAATGCAGTATACTAAGGTTAATTTTAAAAATCTCAACAAAATGATCTTTATGTGGTAATAAGAGATTAAAAAAAGAACAAGTTTCAGAATCTTAGGTGTCATACCCTGATGGAAAAGTTAGAAATGACAGCTTTGTTAGCAATATGTTTATTTACAAATGTACAGGTTGACAGCAGTAGTCCACAAAGGTAGCATACATTGCAAAAATAAGCATTTCTGAAATATCCCCTTTTATGCAGTAGGCTCTGAAGAATCAGATCAATTCTCCTTCTAACTTCCCAATGGTGTTCTTCTCACTATAAAATTCCAGGGTGCACAAAACCAAGACAAAGTCATGCAAAATAGCTTTTTAAATAAGTAATCGGCCTTCCTAGAATGCAATTATCCCATACTTTTTATACAAGGCTATGGATTCCTACTTAGATGTACTGTAAAACCTATTGAATTTATTAGGACATACTTCCAATTATAGGATTGCAGCATAGGTTCGACTTCAGGAATTGTAAGGGATTGCCTTTTCCTAACAATGTTTTTTTCCCCACTTGGATGGTAAAGTCCTAACAACTCCATGAGAAATACAAAGAGCACACCAGGGATCATAACCCAATTGTGTGTTGATAGAATTTCAGTTTGAAGGTCTTTTTATTTCATTAGTTGCAGGGAAAAGTCTAAAACATAAATGAGATTGGCTCTCTAAAATATTATTCTGCTTACAAGCATGGAACAAATTTCTGGTAGCCTAGCAACTCTCATTAATTTCCATGTGATGACTAGGGAAAGAATAAGGTAAGGTTTCTTTCTCTTGCACTATGAAGAAACATTAAAACTTTATGGCTGATCTACAAAAACATAATTATCAACATTTCTGGGTCTTTCTCCTATAGCGGTGACAACAGTAGCCCACCACAGTTCAAGCAGTCCTCACTTTCACACTATAATTGGGACCAGCAACATTGTTGCTAAGCAATGCAATCATAAAATGAAACATAATTTGACTCGTTTGCCTCCCATCCTTTTGTAAAATGAGACATCAGGTGATCTCCAACTTAAATTTCAAGCTATGGTCATAAAGCAAATACCAGCAATCATTATGTGAGGTCATGTGACTGCAACTTGCAATTTCCTGCCAGCTATCCCATTAACTTTTGTTTGCTCAAAGCCTCTATGAAGGTTGCAAATGGCAGACTCATGATTGCAGGTGCTCAATCATCATAAATGAGCACAAATTCCAAGCACGTGATCATGGGGACACTGCAAGGGCTGGTTGTATGTCTTCCATTTTTCACAACTGCTGTAACTGAACAGTCACTGAAGAGTAATCAACAACTACCCATAAATCAGTTCTTCCTTGTCCAGTTCTACTGTACTGGGGGGGGGGAATCCTTTCGGCAAGTGGTTTGGTGGAAAGTACCGAGGAGTGAAACAGATGGAGCAAAGCTGGCTGAGGAATTCTGGGAGTTGAAGTCTACAAGTCTTAAAGTGACCAAGGTTGGAGACCCCTGGCATAAGGTTCATGCCTGTTCTGAAGAGAACTGCCCCTTGTTTTTCACCCAGTGATCTGAAGGGGAGAGGCTGGATGGATTGTTTTCAGAGATATGTGTGGGATTAAGTTAAGAATCCAAGTTTTTAAGCTTAAATATAGTCCTTTCCCATTGGATGAAAAGGGAGAGCAGTAGTTTTGCTGCAAATATATATATATTACTGCATTTTCCATGTTTAATGAAAGTTTTGCAATAAAATTCTGTTTGAGATGCTTGTTTTTCTTCTACAATATTCCTAAATCATAAATTCTGTCAATGTCAACTGGCTGGGCAAGGGGAAGAGGCTTTGCTAGGGAAAATAACTCCCTATTAAATTTAGTTTGTGAGTTAATTTCCTTTACTGAATTTCCCTTGCTTTGAGCATGGAGGTGTGAGTTTGCTGCCCAATATAAGCAGCAGGAATATAAAGGAAGAAAATGCGATATTTTCTACAGCATGGAGATGATCTGACCGCCCTTTAGGCGAATTGAATTTCCAAATCTGAACATTAGCATTTCTGTTAGAGCAAGGGTGTCCAAACCTGGCAACTTTAAGACTTGTGGACTTCAACTTCCAGAATTCCCTAGCCAGCATGGGTGGCTGGGGAATTCTGGGAGTAGAAGTTGACAAGTCTTAAAGCTGCCAAGGTTGGACATCCTTGTGCTAGACCATATATGGCCCTTGATGGTTCTCTACCACCTCTGATTATGGGTGAAAACTGCCCCCATTTTCCTGATGGAATAGTGGTGGCTGCAAGCCACCATGGGGAAAATTAACTGCTGCTTTTCCACAAGCATCGTTAAGGGGGGTTGTCAGATACTTTAATACTCCACAGTTGACCTTATTCCATTCTGTGTTCTAATGTACTCTGCCCTCCATGAAGCCTATTTCATGGAAAGGAAGATTCTGCTTCTTGGTTTTGCCCTGATACACAAAGTCCAAGATGTTCATAGGATCAGAAGAGAATTAGGCAACCGAAGTAGGAGTTAAGACAATCCTTTTCATGGCACTTGTTAAACTGCATGCAATTAGAAGATTTCAAATGCTAAACTAGCACTTATGTTTACCATGACCCATTAATAAACATCTTTATTTATAGAGAGCCAAGGAAATGCCCGGAAACAAATAAGTTGTTATGTAAGCAAAAGTGACAAAAACATACCTTGAATGCTAGGAACAGAGGTAGTATTAAGAAGAGACTCAGGATAGCCGTCCCTGACTTGGTGGAATTGAAGGGGGTCGGGGGAGGAAAGCACAAAGCATCTTGCAAGATTCTATTATTGCTGCCTACCAATAACATATAGTATCACTTTTTGTGTCTGATCTAATTGATAGACACATTTTTAGAGAGACAAAATTTCTGATTGACAAAGAAAAGCTGACAAGATTTCGTTTGTGGCCCCAGCCCTGCTCACTTGTTCAATTTACAAAAACCGGCTCTCCCCATATATAAATGCAACTTTGCAACTGTATGCCCACTATTGATGGGTAGTAATCATTCCCATGTTGTCAGGAAGGAGGCCTTTTTCACTGAGGTAAAACTGCCACTCACAGTTGAATTCAAGCTGGTTAGATGGTGGGAAAAGAGATGACCTGAGACCAGGGGCGGGTTCCTAATATTTTTACTACCACTCTGTGGGCATGGCTTATTTTGTAGATGTGGCTTGCCAGCCATGTGACCAGGTGGGCGTGGCTTGCCAGCCATGTGACCAGGTGGGCGTGGCTTCTCAGACTGCTGAAGGGAGGGGAATGGAGATAGCTCCTGCCACCCGTTCTTTCAGCATCTCACGCACTCCCTCAGCCATCCTCCCCTGCTTGGACTCACTGTGGGATAGGAAGGCAGTGCATGCGCAGTGCCGGAAGCTTGGCTTCTAGGCATGCACAGCAGAAATTTTTTTAAAAAATTTAAAAATGTTTTTTTAAAAAATGGTGGCACCCAGGCACCGGCAACCGACCGCACCGGTACTGTGACGTCACCAGCAGGCCGCTACCGGTGCTATAGAGTGGACCGCACTGGTAGGAACCCACCACTGCCTGAGACCCTAATCTTCAAATGCAAGGCATGTAGCCAAGAGAATATAAAGGTAAAAGATGCAGCCTCTCATTTGATGCATCCTTAGGGAAGTGAAAATTATTTTATGGTTTGTGGGCCAACATATTTGATACAAACCCTATGTTCTAGGAACTGAATAGTTGAATTATTTGTTAAAGACAGTGATAGCTCTATGGATAATGTTGCCTTGTGACAAGGCAGCAGTGGACTGGTGCAAAACAGAGCTTGCTATTTCCCCCGGCTGATACTAAATCTGCCAGGAGAAAAATAAAATTTATACACAAGTAAGCACTTCCTCTATTTACATGCTGATGACAAAGTTCGCTTACTGTATAGCACAATACTTATGTCTACTCAGAAATCACTCCCACAGTGCACTGGACTTATTCCCTGACAAAAAAAGTAGAGGGTTACAATCTTGATGCATCAAATTATAATAACGGCTTGCTTAATACATGTCACCATTTTACATTTTAGCTTGATTTTTTAAAACAGTATTAAAAATAGAAGCACTTGTGCTTTTCCATCTGCTCTTAAGAAAAGGAGGGCAAAAGCAGGAATGAATCTTCAGGCAGGCACAAGCCATCTGTTGAAATTAAGAAAGGCTCTTCAAGATGAAGGGACCTGTTTATAAGGTCTATTTCGTAGAAATAATTTACCATTTCTAAACATTCCTGAAACATTGGGTAAGATTGGTCTACAGTAATTATTATGAAGAGTTTAGACTTGATTTGCACTCTTGTAGGTTTCCATTTGTGCTCAGCAAAGGAAGCCACTCTTGTTGTTATGAGTCTCTTAGGATTTACAGTAAAGCATGGGATCTTATCCTGCATTTAATCTCGGCAAATGGAGTCTTCAAATTGAAATGCAAAGCTGATCATTAGTTTTCCGGATTAGCTTCCATAAATGAAATCATTCAGCAAGTTCAAGGAATTAAACAAGTTATTCTTTTTTTCCAAATTTAGTTCTGTTTATTGCAGGAATATGCTCTGGGGGGTTGTTTATCTGTTTTTGATATAGTAGCTATACAGATGTTCATTGCTTATTCATAGCAAAGTTGTTTTTATAGTTTAACTTTTTTATTTTCATTTCTTTTAGAGATTGAAGGGCCACTTGGCTTGTGATGAGGGGTGAGCTTGTATGTATTTTCAACACATCTCATTCACTGGGATTAGAACTAGTTTCTTTTCAGTTTTTAAAATTTTTCTGTCCCATTTTTAATTTTTTTCTCCTTTTGTACTTGTGATTATCATGGAGTTTTTAGTTCCTAAATAGGATGTCTCAATTTTTTTTAATTCCTTGGTTATATTTTAATGTGTTTTTTAAAAAGTATGTTGTTTTTATCATGGAATGTAAAAAAAAATCTTAGACATTTAAAAAATAATTACTTGCCAAATTGAAAACATTTTTTTAAACAACTGCCCCTCCACCATTCTATATTTTTCTATACAAGAGATATTTTATTCAAAAGATATTTTGGTCAAGTATTTATTATTTGAAATTCAAAATCTACCAATGTGGAGTAATTTAAATCAGTAAAACTTCAAAATTTGTGGTGATCTAGATCCTTTTCAATACTGGCATTTAAAAGTTTTAACAACCACATTATATTTTCTTTATATAATAATTTATATTCATTAACTCAATAAGTACCATCTAAACATTTTACAAAGTTTTTATTTTTATTTTAGTGGCGGATAATTAAGGCTGGGGATTTCAATAAAATTTGGGGCCCTTTGCTGGCTCATGATACCCTTTCAACTAAATTTAGTTCTGAAACTTGGAGGTGGGAGATTAATTTGGTGGATATACAATAAACTTAAATACAATATAGCAGAATTTAGAAACTGCGGGATATGCTCTCCTAGGGAAACATTAAAAAAACAAGGGGTACAAAGAAAGCTTTTGGGAAAATTATTAGTGTAAAAAATACAATAATGTAATTTTCAGATGAAATTATAATGGCCTAAAATATTCAAGGGAATAAACAATTTAATGGCAGAGAAGGAGACAGAGGATATTGCAAAACAATTTACTCTTTTGAAAGATAGAGTGCCACCCTGTTTCTTTAGAGTTGTAATAGAAAGATTGAACAATATTATTCCTTCAGAATGTTTAGGGCTTAGTTTAAGAAATGAGCTGTTAGAAGTTTGATATGCCTTAGAGCAGCAGGTCTGTGGGTCGTGACCCCTTTGGGGGTCACAGGGGTCGCCTAAGACCATAAGAAAACACATATTTCCGATGGTCTTAGGAACCAAGACACCGCTCCTCTATCCGTCTCCAGGTGGGTCCACCCACATATAAATAGACTACTGCAAAAAAAAAAAATCTGTACCATGGGAACTTCTGAGCATGCGCAGAAGCTGAATTTCCAGCACTGCGCATGCATTGCCATCTTGTTTTTGGCTTTTTTTTTGCAACTTTTTTTTTTAAAAATTCAGAACTGCACATGCGTGCACACACAAAGCGCAAGCGCGCCCACAAGGCATGGCAACGCAGCGCAGAAGGAAGCGAACCAGCAGCGAGGTAAGTTAGAACCCACCCCTGAGTTTCCTAATAATTTTATTATTTTATGGTTGGGGGTCACCATAACATGAGGAACTGTATTAAAGGGTCGCGGCATTAGGAAGGTTGAGAACCACTGCCTTAGAGTAAGGTTTTTGTTGCTGTTTTGGTTTTCCTTTTGCAGTTTTTATCTTTTTCTTTCAGTACATAAATGCAACAAAAATATAAAACACAGTTTGTCAATTTCATAATGAACATTCCAGGTCGATCCTTACATACAGGCTGCAAAATGGTGCCCAAGATGCAGGCATCCTTGCTTGGTACAGAACTCTATCTATGCCAATATCATGCAGAATTCAGTGAGCCCTTATTTATTTTCTACAAATCGTTCCATCCTGGCCGATTGAAACAAACCGTGCCTGCCTATTTCTAGATTTGCCACATTGCTTGTTCTTCTGTTCCTCTGTGGCACATGCCAGCTACCTAGCTTGCACCATGATGGTGTAGCCATACAAGCTACCAGCTTCTTTAGGACATACTGCATCAATATCCTAGTCTGGCATGGAGGATGAAGTGCTTAAGGCCTCTGCTGCTAAGAGTAATTTCATTCAATAATCTGTTATTTTCTCTCTTTTGGCTTCCCATTCGTGGAAGAGTTGTCTCTTAGGTAAATGAGAATGCTGCATCCAGAAGGCAGTCTATGGCCCTTCCCATACATAACTGAGAAACTGAAGAGATGAATTAGTAGGATGGTAGCAAGCCTCAAAGTGTCCTACATAAGACATTTCATTTCTTGCCTGTATCGTTCCAATGTACAACACAATACAAATATTGCATTACCAAAGTTGTTTCTTTACTGCATGATTGTACCAACACAACTGAGTGCTTTTTGTTGTGTTAAAGCTGGCAACAACATGGTATTAACAATTTGATATTCACAAAGAGGGTTCACATCTTGGAGACCCATATGAAATTAGCAGATGCCCTTTTAATATTCATCGTAGTGATTCAAATCTGTAAAATAGGCATTGGAATACGCCTTTGCAGTGAGATGTGGATTGAAGTACTTGTTTTGTTCTTCTAGGATGAGATTATTTTTATTAAATGCCTGGGAAAAGAATAAGAAAAGGAAAAGAGTAAATTCTCTTTACTATAATATAATATATTTAATAAATATAATAATATATTTAATATAAATGAATATTTATGAGGTGCAATGAAGAAAAGAGAAAGAAAAGCAACATTATGGTGGAAATTTGGGAATATGAAAAAAGAAAAAGAAATCAAGTAAAAAGATATATTCAAATAAAATAGGAAGTGGTTTAAAAACAATTATTTTGTTGACATTTTGTTGTCAACATTTGTGGGCAACTTGAAAGAACAAAGTTTGAATAATGTGACAAATCATTGTTGAAAAATATATAAAACAGATGATGATGAGGAAACCATAACTTACATCACTTTAACATTTTAAAGATTTGAGCACCACTAGAGATGCCACAGAATTTGCATACCAGTCTCCGTATGACATGACAGATGGCTTTAGAAGTCAGCAAATATAATCAGGATATGAAAACTGCTTTAAAGTGCTGCCATATAATTCAAGAGAAGTTCTGCCTGATCAAATCTAGAAACAGAATCAGTTCTAATGCTGGTTCTACAGAATGAATTATGTTCCTTTATGTATACTAGGAACACACTTGCTTTTTGGAATTGAGAGCCATGCTTAATACTCTGTATGCTATACCTGAGGTCATTCTGCCAAAAATAGGCATGGCTATAACAAAATTCAAATAATTTAATAAAATTAAATGCACTGAAAAAGCTCAGTGAATTATGTTCATCTGTCACATCAAAATTAGAATTCTGGAGGATTGTGGGCTTACTGCAACACTGGAAGTGGAGCTGTGCCCCTCCTGAAACATCCCATAGTAATTTGCAATGGAATTTGTGTATCTACATTTGACAACACATGGCCACTATTGATGCCTTACCTTAATGGCATCCACAGAATCATACTTGTCCAGTTTGTTGAGGTGATTGGTGATGTTGGTGTTCAAGGGTGCTGGGGATACTGGATGAATGACAGTGGCATCATGAGACTGTTGCTGATATCGCTGGCAATAAGTGTAAACCAGAAGAGTCAGAAGGCACCCAAGAATTGAGCTACTCAACCCCACAGCAGTCATGTGGAACAGATTAAATTCTACAAATCAGATGAGTGAGAAAAGAAAATCAATACCTTATTTAGTTTACATGTTATAATTTTTGTATATTACTTATTTTGGGAGCAAAGTAAAATACTAAATTTTATATTGATTACAGAATTCTGCTTTCTGAATTTCCTGCCAGAGATATTTTTAGAGCAGAACAAGTTTGCAAGGCCACCACAATTATATAGACAGCTAGTTGATATAGTGGTGAAGGTGCTGGCCTAGAAACTGGGAAGTTTTGAATTCTAGATCTGCCTTAGGCATGAAAGCCACTAGTTGACTTTTTGGGCCAGTCATTCTCTCTCAGCCCAACCACCTCAGAAGGTTGTTGTTGGGGGGAAAAGAGGAGGCAGGAGTATTAGATATGTTTGCTACCTTGAGGTAATATATAGATCAGTGGTTCTCAACCTGGGGGTCGGGACTGCTTTGGGGATCGAATGACCCTTTCACAGGGGTCGCCTAAGACCATCGGAAACAACACAGAGAATGGTAAATCATAGGAAACATTAATGAACTGGGGGTCACCACAATATGAGGAACTGTATTAAAGGGTTGCGGCATTAGGAAGGTTGAGAACCACTGATATAGATGAATAGTCTGGATAAAATAATAATACCAATAAAAAACCCACATGGAGTTGGTTAAGATTAGGAGTGTTAAATAAACTGAAGGCATTATTTTAGGATCTCAAGAACAAGCTTTATCAACTGAGTACATGAAGGTGAAAATTCAACACGTAAAACAACAGCAAATCCAGCCTTTGTAGTGGAAAAGAATGAAACAATTGAGCATTTGATCAGCGGCTGCAGCAAAATTTCACATACCGACTACCATCAGCATCATGACTGAGCTGCCAAAATTATTCATTGAAGACTTTGCCAGAGATTTGGATTCAAATGCAGCAAAAACTACTGGGACCATCAAATGTTATAACTACTTGTGACCACCCTCTCAACTTGTCAAGGCTTGCACAAAGCCTTAATTTATCCATGCTAATAATAGTGAAATAAGCAGGAAAGAGTCAGACTGTAGTGAAAGAATTCATCCCAATTCTAAAGAAATACAAGAAAGAATTATTTACTATGCCTTCACTGTTGCTTATAATGCCACAATCAAAAGATTCCCAGTGTACCTAGCATAATCTAACATGAATAGTGAATGGTACAATAATACTGACATTCTGACAAGTCAACAGACACACTGAGATAAATCCCATCTAGATACCATTTAAAACATAACCAAAGGCCAAGGAAGAAAACCAGATCCCAGATCAACTCTCCATAGCAACCATCACCCAGATAAGCAGCAAACAGCCCCAGATAAACAATCAGGGAACAACACCCTAATCAGGAAACCATTAAGGAAGACATTGCATCCCCAACAAGACTGGCAGGACAAGCCACTATGCATAAACAATCTGCAAACTTCATTTTTCCATTCACAACAATGATATTAGGTCTCCTGGAAATGAAAGGTCTGCAAGAAAATAACCCAGCTCAGAGCACACAAAAAGCCCAAGTGTTAAATACTGCATTACATCTATTCTCCGCTAATGGAGCACAAGAGAGTCACAGAAATTTGAAATGTGCAATTCCAGTCTTGGCTGGTGTAAGAAAAATAGAGCAAACTCTCATGAAAGTGTTGAGGGTGGAAAAAGATGAATAATTATCACAAATAAGACAAAAGGGAAGAATCTTACCACCACATCTTTTTTCTCTCATACTGCTGGTTCTTGCAACGGTTATATCTACAATAGCAAATAATTGAATTAACAGCTGAATGGTGAAGAATGTCTAAGTAAATTTCATTTGACTGCAAGCAAATTATTCCTCAAAGGATACCTTAAGTACACAACACAAGTTGCTAATTTGCCAGAACAATAATGCACACAAATCCAGTAAGTACGTACAATAATAATAATAATAAATAATAATAATAAATAATAATAATAATAACAACAACAATAATAATAACAATAATAACAATAATAATAATAATGCCTAACCCAGGTCCTTGGGAAGGACTTGATAGGTGGATCAAAATGCACATCTGCCTGACTGTGCAACCAATCATAATAATTTTATTAAACTGGTATTCCATACAGTAATGTTTCTCAACCATGGTGGCTTGAAGAGCTGGCTAGGGAATTCTGGGAATTGAAGTCCAAACATCTTCAAGCTGCCAAGGTTGAGAAACACTGCTATACAGCAATATCAGCAGAATGTAAAAGCCAAGGTAGGAGAAAGAAGAGATTTAAATCCATCAACTGGACTGGCATGTACATTTGGGATAAGAGGGAAAACTAAAGAGCTACAAGTAACTCATCCTTGTCTCTTCCTCCAGCTCCATCTTACTGAACAGAGACAAGCCCTTAATTCTTCATTTTAGACATATATCAGTCAACTTTCAGCAAGGGTGCAGCTAGCTAGCCATGCTTGTTATTCAGGAATCACATCAGGGTATCATCCGTGCTTGCTCTTACCTGGTATGAAATTGGAATCGGAATCACACGGCTGACTTTCAGTCGTATTCCCAAAGCACTGCTGACCCACAGGAAATAAAACATTACAATGGCGAGTGCGGACCTGGACTCCAGATGCATCGCAGCCTGACCAATCTGACCAGTCTGACCAACTATCTGCAACAGACAAAAATCAACAGCGCATGAAGGGACCATCAGTCCACTATGTACTCCCTTTAAATGTCCTCCTATCCCAATCTTCAATCTTTTCCATTTTTAGCATATTAACCTGATTCTGCAAGGACTATCAATGCACTGGAGCAATGATTATGTTTTAGACCAGGGGTGTCAAACTCGCGGCCCACGGGCCAGATGCATCACACACTGGTCACGCTCACCCCCATTTTAGCGGAGAAAACGACACGTCACGTGACGACAACGTGACGACGCGAATTTGACACCCCTATTTTAGACCAACATTATGTTGATTTTAAAATATGCAAATTTTTAAAAATGCAGTTTACATTTAATAATACATCTTTCGGTGTTCTTTGTTGGATCTGGATGGATCAACAGTGTGAGCTTCAGCAATTCACCTACCCTAACAGGGAACAAATTAAACTCAACCACTTTTTTCTGTTCAAAAATTTTCTGGTATCCACACCTTACATCCTTAGAGAAACAGATATAGAAGGGAGACAGATGGTGGAGGAGCATATACAGAAATTCTGTCAACTTTAAATTAAAATATCTTTAGCTTTTGGGAAATAGAATACACCAGAATTAAGGGTTATATACATACACACGTCACTTAAAGGTGGAAGAGTTATTAATCTTAATCTCCTATCACGCATCTTGTTCTTGTTCCACATCATTGGGTGCTGCTATTGATGGCAAAGAAGTGCTGAAAATGACATCATGATTATGCAGGATTTGGAGAGTTGATCAGTTCTGGACAACTGGGGAGAAGCTAATATGGAAGCACTGTCTGCTCTTATTGAGTGTAAGGTGTAGTTTTAGCCTAGGTCAGTGATGGCGAACCTATGGCACGCGTGCCACAGGTGGCACGCGGAGCCATATCTGCCGGCACGCGAGCCGTTGCCATAGCTCAGATCCAGCACGCATATGAGCGCCGGCCAGCTGATTTTTGGGTCACACAGAGGCTCTGGGAGGGCGTTTTTGGCTTCTGGAGGGCCTCCGGGGGGACAGGGGAGGGCGTTTTTGCCCTTCCCAGGCTCCAGGGAAGCCTCTGGAGCCTGGGGAGGGCGAAAAACGGGCCTACCGGGCCCACCAGAAGTTGGGAAACGGGCCATTTCCAGCCTCCAGAGGGCCTCCGGGGGGGCCAGGGAGGCCATTTTCGCCCTTCCCAGGCATTGAATTATGGGTGTGGGCACTCGCACATGCGCAATAGCGCGCGTGCACGTGCTTTTGGCACCCAAGGAAAAAAAGGTTCGCCATCACTGGCCTAGGTTATAGCCTATCCTGACTGGGAAAGATTGAAATTGGAAGCTAAACTTCTGGAGAAAGCTGGTGAATAAATGATAAAAGTGGGGAGGATAAAAGTGGGGAAGAGCCCCCCATCTTCTTTCTGCCCTACAACTTCCCCCTCCCCCAGTTATAGATATATCTTCCATCCAACTTTCTTCCTCTTAGCACTAGGTGTTTTAGCACGGCAAGAACATTTCACAGGTTTTACAAAATGAGGCTGACACTATCACCAGCTAATGCAAAGGGATACCAATAGCATTAGGCTTATATACTGCCCCATAGTGCTTTACAGTTGAATTAGTTAGGAATGGAAAAGGCAAAACCTGCAAATGTAAGTGGAAAATATAGCTAAGCAAAGGACTGGTCTGACCATTGTTTTCCATGTGGCTGCTAACTGGAATTAGACAACTCATCCAGTTTGCAGAGAACCGCTGAGTTTTCTGCTTCAGCATCCTCAGTTTTTAATCAATGAAAACATGATTTCCACCTTGTATGCTATCTTTTGTTGTGGCCAATTCCATTCTGAGAAATCTTCAGAGCACGTCTGCATGGATTATA
This sequence comes from Diadophis punctatus similis, assembly GCA_023053685.1. Classification (NCBI taxonomy): domain Eukaryota; kingdom Metazoa; phylum Chordata; class Lepidosauria; order Squamata; family Dipsadidae; genus Diadophis; species Diadophis punctatus. The sequence goes on along the minus strand of JALIGW010000003.1, from coordinate 112,851,170 downwards.
TGGCTCAACAGCGAGAATGAGAGCAATACAATGGGCTCATAAGGCAGGGCCTAAACTAGATTAACAGGTGAGGTCATCATACCAGGCCTATCCCAATGGGATGAATGAAACCTACTTCTAGATCCTCCACCAAGATTTGAAGCTGGATTGGAATTCTAGATCTAGTTCCATATTCCTACACCACCTAACTTATGGCTTTAGGTAAGCTAAAAGATCTTCCTCAGTATAACAAGTGTATAAAGGAAAACAAATGTAGAGACAGTAAATAATTCTGAACATGCTGCCTAATTTAATCTAATTCTTAACAATGTCTGTTCTACAACTGGTGAGGAAACAAACAGGATGTTTCAAACCTGGGCATTGTTCTGTATTGCAAAGTGCTTCTTCGGTGTGGAGCCCTAAACAGATGTCACCTCCATAAGCCGGTGCTGGGTTTGTACAGGAGCGAGTCCTCATATAATGGCCACTTCCACAAGTAGCAGAGCACTTGGACCACGATGACCAACAGGACCAACTTCCATCAACTATAAGCAGAAGAACAGTGCTATTGTTCGTTGTTTCTCAAAAAGCAGATAAACACATTCACTGTCTTCTAGTTTACAACTGCACAATCTAGACCACTGCAATAAGTTTGAAGTCACAAGCCCGCAAATACAAATATATATTCTTAAGTATCACTTCTAGAAAGATAACTCAATTATGATAAGATGGAAGACAGCCCAAAGCAATGTCAATGCTGCCACTTTCAAATGGGAAGTATATCACAATAGCTACGCTGAAATGTGGTATGAATGATTTTCTACATTTCTGCCCTGTGGCAATCTAGAGACTCCGGGTGGCTTACATAGACTATAAAGTAAAACATGCTATCATAACTATAAAAGCAGTAAAAAAAAATAACACCACCCATATGGAAAACTACAAACAACATAATGAAAATGGCATGCTAAAATCAAAAGAAGGCCCTCCAGAACAACTATTTTTAAACGCTTCTGAAACATTAACAAGCAGGGGGCTAGCCTGATCTCGCCTGGGAGGCTGTTCCACAGCATCGAGGCTTCCATAAAAAAAGAGCAACTTGTTTTTTATTTATTTAATCAATCAATCACATTTATAGGGCAACCTAAGTCAACCAACACTGGGCAGTTTAAAGCAAAAACAGCCAACATAAATCCTCCACTAGTAAGATCAGATAAAAATGACAGAAATCAAAAAGGTTCAAGGTCTGATAATTTTAAAAAATGTGTGCAAAACACAGTTCCTTAACCCAGGGCCTGGAGAAAGAGCCAAGTCTTCAAATTTTGCTTAAAAGGACAGTAAATCTGGGATAATTATGAACCTCTGTGGGAATACCAGAGGTTAAAAGCAAAGTCAAGAAACTCTGAGGTTATCTTCACACTTCACCACACAAGAACACCTCCTCACATCTCGGTAGTAGCAATTACCACCACCCATGAAGTTTTATGTTTCCAAACATGAATTCAGTCCCATACAAGGACTCTTTGAAAACAGGAGAAGCAGCTGCTGAGAGCTTGCAAAAAGCTTGAGCAGGTCATGCAAGAACCGGGGAGTTTGGAGAGGAATTTTGGCAGGGGAGAAACACACTGACTGTCCCTTCCCAAATCACAGTCACAATTTCAGAGGTGAAATTAGTTACTGGGCAAAGAAGTCAAGGCTCTGTCTTCTGAAACAGTATCACATCTTTTAGTTGAACTAGTCCTAAAGAAGGAGAATATAAAGTAATACAAGTAATAACTAGTATAGAAGGAGAAGGCCAACAGGTGAGGGGGAATCTTCCAGGTTACTTTACATCAGGGATCTCCAACCTTGGCAACTTTAAGAGACGTGTAAATTGCCAAGGTTGGAGACCCCTGCTTTACATAGTGTCAAATATGTAACTATTTGCCTCTTGGGGACTCTTCTTGGCAGTAAGTTCCTAGCTCTCAGAGAGCAGATGCTTTCCCTTGAGACTACAGAAGCTGAGATAAGGATGCTCAGACAACCAGATAGATTAGATGAGATTTATGGGATGCGATAAACTTTGTCCCACTCTGACAATGACAATCCCTTGTTGTCAGGGAGGAGGAAGGCTTTAGAGAAGGAGGGTATCATTTCAATGATAAACAATATGTCCCTGTAGAAGGGGCCCAATTCTTGGGTGATGTACCCATATCCTCTCATTTCAAAGATATTCCTCTGGGGCGAGTGGAGGTTACTTCTTTATAAATGATTTGATCATTAGATACAAAGACAAATGTCGACCTATCTGGTGTGAAGGCTATAAATGTCATATGCCATCAAGATAAGCTACTAAATACTGTTGGAGAAAAGGAAGAATTTATGGGCATTTTGGTACCATTGGGAAGCAGGTAACAAATTCAAGTCCAGGACTGCCAAAGTAGCATTTTTAGAGATACCACTAGATCCATGCATGAGGCTAGTTAGACATGCAGAGTTCAGAGGTCTCAATGTATGGATGAGATAGAAATGTGAGGTGGAGGATTTAGATTAGAAAGACAGGCTACACTTGAACTAAAATAAAATCAGGATGCAAGTACAGAAAACAAACAAAAACTGACATAGAGTTTAAACTGCTCCTTTGGGGCTAGTATCAGTCCTACAAAGTAGACAAGATGGAGACACCAATGGCATATAAACTAAGACTACTTATATTGCAGCTCTAGTAACAAAATTTTGCAAGTCTGAATGTGCAGTTCCCCCTCCTACACTATCTTTTTAGGCTTCTCTGAGTCATTTTTGTCAAATTGGTTTCTTGGTTTTATCTGTCTGTTAGTAGCGGCTTTTCCTCCTGTCCTTCAAAGACAATTCCCTATACCAGTGATGGTGAACTTTTTTGTTTCAGGTGCCAAAAGGGGTATGCGCGCTACCGCACGCACATGCCCACACCCATTCTCTTCCCCCCACGCATGTGCACCTCCCGCGCTGCCCCCTGCCCATGCACACAAACCCACCCCACCCCCGTGCATGCGCACAGGCCTCACTAAAGCCTGGGACGGTAAAAAAACGGGCAAACTGGCAAACCGTAAGTTCGGAAAAAAGGGCTTCCGGTTTGCTCGTTGTGCTGTTTTTCGCACTCCAGAGGCTTCAGGGAAGCTTCCTGAAGCCTCCGGAGTGAGAAAAACAGCACAAAGGGCAAACTGGAAGTCTGTTTTTCTGAACTTACGGTTTGCCCATTGGGCCGTTTTTCGCACTCCGGGGTTTCATGGAAGCTTCCCTGAAGCCTCCGGAGGGCGAAACGGCCTTCCCCAAGGCCGAAAATGAGCTGACATAGGGCAACGCCTCATGTGCCCTCTGATATGGCTCCATGTGCCACCTGTGGCATGCGTGCCATAGGTTTGCCATCACTGCCCTATACCCTCTATACAACAGGTGCTGGATAACATTTGTCTCAGAAGAACTTTTTGCTGACACCTGGATTGGAAAACATGTTGCTTATTGGAGTGCCTATAGTTAAGAGTTGATTTATGGGATCAAGAGTTTTATATCTGTTAATTAAAAAGAGATAAAGATATAATGAAACTCTTTATATTATGATGAGGGTGGGAAGTTGCTTTCCTGTTTTCTTGCTCTTTTCTCGGTTTTTCCTTTCCTTTTGTGGCTTTCTTGCAAAAGAGGTTATATTTCTTTTTAGTTTATAGTATCTTTCATTATTTTAATAAAAATATAATTAAAAAAAGACTGTTTCCAAGTGTTGTGTATTGGAAGCGGTATCTCACTTAAAACTATAGCTGATCATTGGTCCAGACCAAGCCATTCCCATGAATTGCAGTTTATACTTCCTGTCCTATGAAAAAGTATAAAATAGTAGTAGAATATGCCAGTGTAGACCTTACTCCAAGAGACTACCAGCTGGCTCCAAATGATCCATTTGCTATCAAACTGTGTCTCGTGACAAGTTAAAGAGAGATAGTATATAATCTGGTATAGCTTTTCTTTGTTTTCTGTCAGTTTCTTAACATTAATAAAATCGTTTTTGGAATTTATGTTGGTTTGAGAGTACTACTTTGAGCCCTCAAATCTACTGCCTGCTACCAGATGAAACACACTTATTTCATAGCAACATCTGGATATCTGAAAAGTGTTTGACAAAGTTTCTTATCAAAGGTTTTTGAATAAAATTAATACCCATGGGATAAGGAGTGGTGCAGTGGCTCAGCGGTTAAGAGGCTGACAGTATGGGTTCAACACCCAAGTGTCACATGAATGGGCAAGCTCCTGTCCTCACCCCAGCTCCTGCCAACCTAGCACTTTGAAAGCATGCACATTCAAGTAGATAAACAGGTATCACTTTGGTGGGAAAGTAACAGCGGTCTGTGACATCATGTTGCCCACATGACGGCAGAAATGTCTTCAGACAGCACTAGCTCAATGGCCTTGAAATGGAGATGAGCACCAGCCTATAATCAGCAACGGCTAGTGGAATAACATTCGCAGGGATTCTTTTACCTTTTTTACATGGGACAACCTATAACCTAGCTTTTTTAAAAAAGAATTGGAATAAATTGCAATTTTTTCAGTGGAGGAAAGAAAGTCTCTCGGGGTTCTGCATTGTGGGCCAGTGCTTTTTAATATTGACTTGGGGTAATCAGTGAGTTGGCCAGATGTTAACAAACTATTCAAGTCACTAAAAACTAAAAATAACACCCAAGAGTTTCAGAAGGTTCTTTTAAATTAAGTAAATGGTCATCCAAATGGTAAATGCAATCCAACTTAAGTTTAAGTGTAATGTCTCTTCAATGGAGCAAAAAACCACTAATTTCATATTTATATTGCACTGTTTGTAACCAACTAGGAAAGAGATCACAATGACAGCACCATGCAGATGTTGAATGAGTCTGAAAAAACACGAAAAAAGGAAAATTTCATTCTAGGGATCATTAGGAGGGGGCTGAAAATAAAAATGCTAAATTCTAATCTAAATTCTAAACAAAACTATAATATATCTATTTTAGCTCTGGTTGCTACACTTGGAAAAGTATTTAATAAATCTGGAAAAAACAGAAGAAGGAAATCAAAGTGATTATAGGATTCAATCAATCAGAACAGAGCTGGAAGGGACCTTGGAGGTCTTCTATTCCAACCCCCTACTCAAGCAGGAGACATATACCATTTCAGACAAGTGGCTTGTCCAGTCTCTTCTTAAAAACCTCCAGTGATTTTTAAGAGACTGGACAACCATTTATTCTCTTTCTAGAACTGCTAGAACTATGGGTCATCCAATGATGCTCTGGAAGATAGAAAAAACCCACTTTTACAAGATAATATAAGCCATTAATGTGGGTAGCTTTAAAAGTGGGAATTGGATAAATTGAAGGATTAGAATGGTTTATAATTAACACATAAATAGGGAAAGGTTTATCAAGCATTATTGGTCTTGAGGACTCAATATTGTCTCCATGTTGGGAACAGGATGTTTCCAAATAAAATGTCTCAGGGAAAATGGTGGGAAAGGGATATCTTTTGTTGCAGCAACCTATTGGCATCTAGCTGTCCAGCATGAGAAATTTAAAAAAATGCTGGAATAAGATGAACTTGATTTGATTCAGCATAGTTGTTCTGCCCTCATGCAGAAGTGAGTATAATTAAAGAAATAAAACTAAATTATTCCTTCTTTACAATGCATGTTTAAAAAAACATTCAGCAGCTATTGCATAAAATAAAGCAGAGGGCATTAACATAAAAGGTAAACGCACTTGGTCTCCCATTACTTCCTTGTTGGATTACACAAGGTTGAATGCTTTGCAAATAACTCTTGGTTTTCACATTTCTATGGCCACTTACCTGGGCATGGAAGGATGTTGCATTCTTGGTATTCCAGGGGAGGTCCCACACAAGGCAATCCCCCATACTTTGGCTCAGGATTATTGCAAATTCGTTTGCGGTTTCGAATACCTCTGTTACAGTCACGACTACACTGAGACCATGGAGACCAGGGGGACCAAGCACCATTGATAGTGTGAGTGGAACGATGCCCAGAATGCAAAAGATCACCTAAGAATACAAATATAAACAGAATAAAAGAATTTACCATGGCAGTAATCTGCAAATGTACTGATAACATGGTTCTAATTTAATTTGCATCTGACCAAGTAACTTTAACACTTATGAAGTATTCTGTCATATGGATTATATAATATGATATCAGAGACTGACAGTTATACTTCATAGGAATCTGTGTAAGTATAAAAATAACACTGGCCAGTGAACCATGAAACTCCAATTCCCAATGCAATTTAATCAGGCCCTTAGTGGCTTTACCAAAGTAGATACCCCACACTTGAACGTTATAACTCATTTTGAGTTATGAGTTATACCTCATAATAGAAAAAAACTTTATTATTAACTGGATCCAACTTTATTATGAAGTCGGACACTGCTACTGGTTGGAAAATAGAGTGGTTTTTAAACAGACTTCAGTTGGTCTTTCTTGTACAGATCTGTCTTGAATATATAATTTGTAACAAATGTGGATTGTCCAGATTTAAAATGTGGAAGATCTCAGAATGGTTGGCAAAAGCAGCAAAAAAAAAAAAAAATAAAGAAGTCTCATGAAGAAGAGTGAATTCTTAAACAGATTTTAATAATATTAATTTAATTGCACTGAAACAGGTTAATGTTAAAGGTTAAAATGGTTATTTTCAAAGCATAATGAGCTAAGTAAAAAGGAAAATAGACAAGTAAAATTTAAAAGCCACTGCTTTTTATCAAAATGACGGTTTCATCAGGTATACAATACACAACAAATAGTGGTATTTGTTGTAGCATATATTTTCTGTAAGAACTCAATGACCAGGTAATGAATTATGTATAACTGCATTTACAATGAATGCTGTAACTTTTAAGTCTAGGATATTTGTGATGTTTGCTTTTCTGCTACATGTTTTTATCCATGACTTATGAAAAGTGAACTGTGGTTTAGAAGCACATTTATTTTTTGTTTGTACTGCAAATGCATTTCAATTGATCACAACACAAAGGTTTTTTAAGGATGAGAAAGAAGTGCAATACAACTCTTGGCAGACATTATTAATTTTGAGTCTTTGTAAGAAGTAAACAAATGAACAATGCCAATTCCAGATGAAATGGCTACAAGGAAAACTGCACATGTAGAGACATTTTCATCCATTGGTCTTCAAAATAAGTAACCAAGCTTCATCAAAAGCCTCACCACCACTCCTTTTAGTTTTTAAATTACTTTATAGCCAAATTCTAGGCATTACTGTTTAGATAAAATCTGGTGTGTTCTCATTAACTCCCAGTAAGTAGGATGGCAGCCTTATTATTTTGTCAAAAAAATCTGCATCTCCTCTTGCTGGAATAATTAGGGAACTCCAATTTCAGGGATCCCTCATCAATTTAAGAAAGATATCTAACAGCAACCTCTATATTCAGAGTCTACAACACTGAAAATGACGTGCAGAAGAAGAGGTTAAGAACAAGATTAAAGTACAAAGGGGAAACATATTAAGGAGGGGGAGAACCCTGCCAGGCAGGAGATGGGACTTGCCCAACCATGATAGAATACTGAATGTTAGTTCTAGTGCATGGGGAAACAAAATAAAAGTATTCTGAATGGGGCACTGTAAGCCAGGTGGCTATCTGAACAGAAGAAGCATTTTCACAATTCGTTGTAGTTCCACTATGTGCAGTTAAAGTTCTTAGCACCTGAACAGCATCCAAACCAGTTCAAAAGCACCGTCTCAATCATCCTTACAATAACTCTACAAGGTGGATCCTCACTTGGCAAATATAGTATTTATACAGAAAAGCTTGCTGAAAGGGAAAAGTGAGCTTTAAATCTGATATTTCTTGCCTCAGTTTTTTTAGTTAGACACTAGCTCTTTTCTGTTTTTATCTTTATCCTCAAGACTATTCAATTTACAACAATAATTGCGAGAGTTGCAATTACCAGATCCTTTTTAATTAAAACAACGTAAAGTCAATAGAGACAATGATTAAAAGCCTTCAAGTGCTTGAGATTCTGCTAGATAGAGGTTACCATTGTTGTCTCCTGGCCCAGAATCAAGAGTCAAAAATGAGAAAGAGAAAAGATGGATGAGTTATAACAACTTGTGTTTAGGTGCAGCATTAGGAATGTTAAAATGGTCACAATGGCACCACAGCAGAAGAGCTATTCTACATGATGTAAAGAATGAGGCACACAGGCCATGTTAAAGGAAGTTTTAATTGCAAAATGCCTGCCGCAGGGAGGATGGTAGAAGACACTGTCCTGCTGGCATTTCAAATGAGCTGCTGCAGGCTATAAAGTTTTATTTCTCAGACTCAGGCCTGTATACAACTGTACAACTGGAAGAGAATCAGAAAAAGAAAAGCAACTGGGGAGGTAGGGGCGGGAGAGGGGATCTGTATACAGACATCAAGAACCTCTTATTTGTTTCAGCTGCCAGTTTACAATTGCACAAAAAACCGAACATGCCAGAGATTTGGTTACTTTCAGGATTTGAGTTGGTTGAATGGCAGCCATGGTTGAAATCTGGCTAGAACTTACCTAACGACTTTCACTTTGCTTCCAACGGCAGGGTAATTGAGAGAATACATTCAAGAGAGCAAAATCTTATAGTGAAGAATCAATCAGAAGGTGCAACGTGTGTTAACCCTCCTGCCTCAGCCATTGTCCTTAGAAGAGATATTTGCAAGGAAAAATACACAAATACTCCACATCTACGTATGTTAGTTAAGTGCAGAACTAGGAGTGCAAAGATCCAGATTCTAGTATTTCCTTAGCCAAGAGCGCAACTGGATAATCTCAGGCCGGTCACATCTTCTTAGTAGGTACTAATGATGGTCAGACTCTGTGATGTTGGGTGATAAACAAACACGCTTGTCATATTATGTATTGATAGCTTTGCTGCAAGAGCTAGAGGAGTGCAGTATTAGAAGAGCAGGCCCCCAGCATTCAGGGCAAATGATAAGCAGAACAACAAACAACAACTCTCGACCCTCTACTTCTACTCTATACATATGTGGCTCATTTGTCTTTCCAGAAAACAAAGAATTGAGCCTTTTTTCCTAGAAATTCAGAGACTTCTGGATTTGACAAAAGTGTCATTAGGCAAACACCCACTAAATAAAAGCAACATGTAAGCTAAAGAAATTGGACCAACACAGGGAAGGAATGAGATAACAGTGTCAAGCAGGGGTGGGTTCCTCCTGGTACGGACCGGTTTGCCCGAACCGGTAGCGACCCGCTGGTGACATCACAATGACGTCACTGAACTGGATCGGTTGGTGCCTGTCTGTGGGCGGCGGCGGCGGCATCTTAAAAAAAAATTTTTTTTTGCATTTTTCCGGGTTTTTTCTTCTGCGCATGCGCAGAAGCTGGGTTTCGGCTTTTCCCCCTTTTCGCTTGTTTTTGCTTCTGCACATGCGCAGAAGCTGAGTTTTTGGCAGGGGGGGAACGCTTGCCTGACTGCTCCCTCCCTAAGCAACCTCAGAAGTTTTCAAACTCATCTGGAGAGGCGTTTTTTTTAAAGAAAACCATGAAAAAGCCGCAAGATCCGGAGCTGAGTCTCCGGTAAGATGCACATCTCATGGCCCACCTGCCACCCCCAAATTGCACCCCATTGCGAGCGTCTCTCAGCCATTGAGTGCAGGGAAAAACCTTAAACAGTAAAGAAAAGCTTCTCGTGAGTGTGAGGCAATTAACAACTTCTTGCATGCACGAGAAGTTTTTCTTTATTTGTGCAAGGACTGGGAGTTGCTCCGAGGCTCCGAGGAGCAAAATGTCTGCCCCCCCCGAATCCCCAGCAAGGGATGAGGTAATCACGCCAACAGCTTGGTCTCCTGCCATGTTGAAGCAGAGCTCCGGCGGGGCTTGAATCTGCATTGCAGGAAGACTCCACTCTTGCAGTGCGCGCACTCCAAGCTTCTTTTGGAGACACCCCTCACAACCTTCCTACAATTGCCAGGGACATCTTTCTTGGTCTGCCGGTTCCCCTTCGCCTCTTCCCATGCCCAGGTGGGGGAAAAACACCTCAGGGCGCCCTGATCCATCTTCCTCAACTGGGAGGCTCCGCTGCTCCCCAAACGGCAGCACTCTCAGAGAACGATGTTTTGCCCAGCCTGGAAGTTGCTTCCGAAGCACGGAGAAGCTTCACTTTTTCTCCTCCCCAGTGAGCGAAAAGCTGGCAGGCTGGCAGGGTCCAGCCCACAAGCCCTCTCTGGCCCCAGCGCAGGAGCAGCCCAAGCCAAACAGAGCCGAGCTGACTGTAGCTGGGCTGCCCAACCCAAGGAATAGGCGAATAGAATGACGGGCAAGACCACAGGAGGCATAGCCAGAGCCACGGGCAACCGGAGCCATGGGCAGTGGATCAGCTCGCTGCGGACCTTAGATTCGAGGGGCGGAGGTTTTGCTCTTATGATTGTGAGGCAATTAACAACTTCTTGCACTCGCGAGAATTTTTTCTTTACTCTGCAAGGGTTGCTCTGAGGAGCAAAACTCCCCCCCCCAAATCCCAGGCCCGCAGCTCTCCGACCCTGCTGGCCCGCCAGCTTTTCGCTCACTGGGGAGGAGAAAAAAAGCCTCTCCGTGCTTCGGAAGCAACTTCTAGGCTGGGCAAAACATCATCCTCTGAGAACGCTGCCGCTTGGGGAGAAACCTCCCAGTTGGGGGAAGATGGATCAGGGCGCCCTGAGGTGTTTTTCCCCCACCCAGGCACGGAAAGAGGTGAAGGGGAAACAAGACAAAGAAAGATGTCCCCGGCAATTGTAGGAAGGTTGGGGGGTGTCTACAGAGGAAGCCTGGAGTGCATGCACCCCAAGAGTGGAGTCTTCCTGCAATGCAGATTCAAGCCCCGCTGGAGCTCTGCTTGAACATAGCAGGAGACCGAGCTGTTGATGTGACCACCTCCTCCTGGCTTCTTTCCCTCTGCCAGTAGGGAAGCTGGGTTCAGTCTGAGCTTGTCACCGCCCATCCCAATGCCAGCCCCCCCTTGCCCGCCATTTAATTTGCCTGTTCCTGGGGTCGGGCAGCCCAGCTATGGTCGGCTCGGCTCTTGGTGGGTGAAGAATCTATGGGTGAAGCGAGCCCCTCTGGGGAGGGCAGTGGGGAGCAGCTGCCCGGGAGGACCTGGCCGCCCTCCCTCACTCTCCAGCCATCGCATAGCCAGAGGATTAGGCGCCCCAAAACGCTACTGCTGTGGTGGTGCCAGGGCAAGCATGGTGTGTGTACGGGGGCATGGACCGTTCGACACTGAGGTAGAAGCAGCTCCGGCGGCGGGGAAAGCGAGGCTTCTTTGCCAGCCTCCCAGCTGGCAAAATATAATTTTTTGCCGTGGCTAGGTAGGGGGGCATGGGCCTGAGGCGGGAAGTGGCTCGCTCGGGCGGCGACTGCAACAGCCGCGGGAGGAGCAACCCTTCTCGCCTCTGACGGGCCTTCCCCTGTTGCATTAAAGAATGAATCCGCTCCTGCTGGCGCTGAGGTAGAAGCAGCCATAGCGGAGGGGAAAGCGAGGCTTCTTTGCCAGCGTCCCAGCTGGCAAAACATACATTTCTGTGGGTTCTGTGGGCGTGGCTAGGTGGGGGGCATGTGACTGAGGGCGTGGGTGTGAATGATGTCAAGTTGGCCACACCTACTCAGTCACATGACCACAGAACCGGCAGTAAAAAAAACCTGGTGTCAAGGTTTTTAGAGGTTAAGATACAAGTTCTAGCAAATCATGGGCCAGGGAGCTTCTTAAGTATAAATAAGGTGTCTAGGGCTAACAACTAGATGTCTGCAAGGAATAGAAGTCCTTCCATTCTCCACCATTCAGTCAGAAATGAAGAAGCTTCTTGGATGAGAAGTGAAATGTCTTCAAGGAAGAAACAAGAAAGTCCAATTGCCTTTTGAAAAAGCACCTTTGGGACATCGATATGGTGATATCCATTATAAATTACAATGAATTGTTACTCAGATAAAACAAAAACTATATATACCAGGTGAGGCATGACAATAATAATTCTGGCTATGGAAAATTTATGAGATGCTGCAAATCACACACAATTCAGCAGTGTGATCTTTTGGCAAAATAATACTGGTTTGAACTGTAGAATTATAGTTCTGTAAAATAAGTATTAATAGTATTTGATGGAATGTCAGTAAATATGCACTGTAGAATTCTAGAATCAAGAATCAGATGCTGATGAATGTTGAAAGTTTAAAAGATGTTAGAAAAAAGCAATAGCTTTATATCACTTTTAATTCTAAAAAATATTTTCTAATTATATCTTCAATGATCAGTCAAGCTAATAGGAATATTTTTTTAAAGGGGCAGGGTGATTTGCAAAAAGAAAACATTAATATCTCTTTCAAAGCACATTACATATACCTTTATGCATAAAAAAATGTTTCTATGGAAAAATAAACCTCAGTGTTGCCTTGCGCCACAAGATGAATGGCATATAAATTTGACAAATAGATAAACGGATAGATAGAATTTTGTTTTTCTGCTAGAGAACTGAGTGGCAGCAGTTAATTTTTACAATGATGTATTTTGTGTTCATATTTCCTGGATATGTTCTCAGGCAACATGACACTATGTAGAAGTGCAATAAACTATTACAGATGTTAGCAGTTACTACTCACTTCAATTGCTGCTAACTCTTTGAGGTTGTCCAGATCAGGAAACAGATACCACAAGATGACTAGAATTTTACTGAGATTGGTTATTGTAACAGTTTTATGAGCCTGATTGCATTTTCCGTTTCCTTCTTCTTGTACCCCAGGGAGCAAGGGAAGGACCAGTCTGAGCCTCTTCCTAACACTTTCTCTGTTTCCCACACTCCACACATCCTTTTCCACATGTTGTTCTAACAGTCTCTAAATAATGTCATCTCCATGACTCCCTACAATGAAAAGATAATAGGGACCACACCAGAGGTGGGCTACGTTTGCCCCACTGCAGAGGTCAGATATGTTCATCAATCGTAGGTAGTGATGGTAAGAAACCTGGGGAGAGAGGAGAAGTACTGCTGCCTGATGAACCACGTTATCTCCAGATGCATGCCATTAGGTTCAGTCATAAAAGAGCTCCCTGCAATTCATACTCCATCACTTAATTTATTGTAATAATAAGCAGTTAGTGTTTGTACCTGAAGTCTGTGAGACCTTCTATCTATTATAACAAGCTTAAAAGATTGACAGTGATTATATGGATGATTGCTTACCATCAGTTGCACATCCAGTGGCACCATCCTTTGAACAATAGCGCATTTCAATCCGTTGCCTTCCCACATCTAACAAACTTGCATCAGGAAGGTGTGCCTTACAAGTGTATCGGAATCGTTGTTCATAGTGCCCACCATTGTCAGAGATATTCACTGGTGTCCACGGAGTCCAAGGAGTTGTCTTCTTCAGTTCTGGACAAGGGTTGGTATTGCAAGCCTGATACTCCTATAAGAAAGGACATGGTTTAATGAGAATAGCTGAGTTGGAAGGGACCTTGGAGGTCTTCTAGTCCAACCCTGCTCAGGCAGGAAACCCTATACCCGTGATGGCAAACCTATGGCCATATCTGAGGGCATGCAAGGCGTTGCCCTATGTCAACTCCAGTGCGCATGTAGGAGGCTTTCCTGAAGCCTGGGGAGGGCGAAAAATGGACCAACGGGCCTACCAGAAGTCCGGAGGCTTCAGTGAGGCCTGCGCGCATACGCGGGGGGAGCGAGGGGGGGTTGTGTACGCATGTGCGGGGGAGGGCATTGCATTATGGATGTGGGCACACGCATGCGCGCACCCTTTTGGCATTCAAGCAAAAAAAGGTTCGCCATCACTGCCCTATACCATTTCAGACAAATGGCTGTCCAGTCTCTTCTTAAAAACCTCCAGTGTTTATGATACTCTGTGATAAATGTATGATACTGTATGATAATTTGGATAATTAAGATCAGATCTTGTCAAAGCTTACAGTCTGGTGACAGACTGTAAATTATAACAGCATTATAATACGATTAATATGCAAGTTGAAAGATTACACAAGATTCAGTCTTCCATGGACCAAATTATCTTGAACTGAAAGCTTAAAAAACATTAACTGCAGAAATTATCATTTGGATACTAATAGATTTACTGTAGGCAATAAACAAAGCTTATAACAATGGTTATCTCAAACTCTCTGGATCCAGTGGATGATAGAATTCTGGAACAATGGAATATACTTTATATAAAATATAATTTTATGGTCTTATATTCCAAGGATATACTTGATTATTTAAACTGAGTATTTTAAATTGTATCCACAGTTACTTTTTTTAAAATAAAATCCACTGATACTAGTATAAATATAGCTTTAGAAAATCACAAGCAAATCGCTCTGAAAAGGGAATTTGAAAGGGAGGAAAACTATCAAGACCCTTCTCTTGGATAATCTTGTCCCAAAACATTTAGAATTTGAATGGTTAAAGCTACGTATGAGGCAAGCCATCACCACAAAAATAAATGCCTACAGCATATGTATGTTAGAAATAGCAGTTCTACTGTTCTGTGTATTCCAGCTCTTCTGCCCATTATTGTCAGGGAACAGAGCAAGGCAGTTTGAAATGGTACAGGGCTCCAACACAAGAAATTCCATGGGCAAAAAACTTATCTTCCTAATATGTTTTCCTGACAGATATAATGATGAGATACTAGCGCCGTAACCCCTGGCTTCTTTTCAGCTCTACCCAGAGGTGGGCTGCACATACTTTAACAACCGGTTTGCCAAAAATATGAGCACGCGTGCACGCCCACTTTGTGCACGCCCACTTTGTGCACGCCCACTTTACGTGCACGCCTTCCGCATTTGCACGGAACACCTAAAACAAGGCTTTTTCAATGGGGGCGGCTTCTTGCACACCTGCTAGGTCAGCCACGCTTAGTAGAATGGGAGAGGCGCGCAAATCAGCTTGGCTGCGGAGCGGGGCGAGCAAGCCGGAAAGTGAGATATATAGGACCAGATAGCATCAGGGCGGGTGGGCGGGGCCAACCAGTGCTCGGAACTACTGGTTCAGGCGAACCGGTCCAAACCGGCAGCAGCCCACCACTGGCTCTACCTCATAGCCCACTCTGGTTTGATACAATTAATTTGGCCAAGTACTTTTCTTCAATGAAGCTTTCTTATGCATTGGTGAAACTAAACTCCCACCTAACTGTACCTTTCCTCAGTGCCTTGGCACAGTCATAACATGTTTAGAATCTCTTTCTGGTTTCTGGGCTGTACTGGCTGGATTAAGAATGGCAAATGCCCCAAGTAGCAAGAAAAAGGGGGCTAGGGGGAATTCAGTCCTTAAACATATAGTATGGGCATCCTGAGCATAGCTTTTAAACTAGCTATCCCTGATTAGTTAAAAATGTGATGTTGTAAATTCTGGATTCCTTCTCTATTGAAAAATGCAACATCTAAACTAATGGTCTCTGCAATACTTTGCAGAATGTTCATCATTAAAGAGCCTCATTTTAGGTCCTCAGGTTAGTTGCTCATTTCACAATATTTAATTTTTCACTTTAGCACAAACAAGCTTTATGACTGAGTCAAATGAGAGCCATAATTACAGCAGCTAAAATGAAACATATTTCTCCTACATAATATGTGTGATGGTTGACTTCTCTTGGGTTAATGCCAAATCACTCCCCTCAGTTAAAAAAAAATCACAAGAGAAAACTTGTTTTGATCTGCTATGTTATGATAGGACTGCTCTGACCTTTTATTTACCACTCAAATTTAAAGGTTCACTAAAGGAGATCAAAATAATCCTCCTCTGGAAGTCTACAATAGAGAGGCCACTGAAAGGTAAAGTGAAATGGAGAATGCTCTTAACCTGAGTTTGTGTGGACAGAATATAAATAGATTTCATTTATCTAGGACGCTTCTGGTTTTGCTCAGTTAAAAGTACCAAACAATAAGGTAGAAATCCATAAATCAGAATATAGCCCAGACCAGCACAGCAGCAGAACTCAGCAAAACTATAGAATTAATGTTAAAGACAACTCTGAAATACTGGAACAATGAAAACATTCACCGGGCACTGGACTGGATTCCCAGCTGGCCTCAGGGCAGTCTCCCACCATCATGCAGGAAGACGGCTCTGGCAACAGAATATCAGGCCGCACAAACTTCCATCCTACAGTGTGCAAACATGAAGCAGCCGCTTTTTGAGGTGCTGCATTCATGTTCCCATGTGCTCCACAGCCTCATTTGGAGGCAATATCTGAAGCATGCCCAGTTCTAAAAAAATGATAATATTTGTTGTGTAGTGATGAATCAGTGTATTTCTGAATTCTTCTCTGGGTCATACATCACCTTCTCGACTCACAAATTTATGGTAAAGTCCTACAAATATAAAAGCAAACAAAGAATGCAGATATTACTCACAACACTGCAACCCGGACAATCTGGACCATTTTCACAAGTTCGGTGGCGAGCCTGAATGCCTCCTCCACACTGAGCTGTACAACGCTCCCATACACCCCAGCCAGTCCAAAACACATGCGGAGAACACAACAAATGCTCATTACAATACCTGTAAGAAGGAAAGCAAGGTCAGATTTAATGTGGTCTTTAATGTGCTGTTGCATTAATATGATTTATTAATATACCTGTCTAGAAATGAAAGAAAATTAAATTACAGACATCATCCCCTTTTGAGCTTGGATCAGATAATTTTGCCTTGGATGCAAAAATAACATGATTTGATATTCCTATCATTCTTTAGATTTTATTTTTTCCCCCAGATGTTCTCTTTTCTTTCTTTTTCTGCCCTTTGAAAATTATTTACAGTCTGTTAGGACCATTATTCCAGCAGCCTGCAGGACAGTGCTATAGCATTCAGTAGTGTGATCAAGAGATTGCCACAAGCTGTTTGTGATAGGCTTACGTTCTGACTGAGCGATCAAGAGGCCTCTCCATTGTGATTTTGAAATAGCTGTTTGGAGCAGAAAAGCTAACACAAGTCGGCTCAACCAGGTACTCAAAGAACATGGCCAGCTGCTGCAAGGTGGGTGATGAAGCTAGCTTAGTGAAATCTACTGCAACTAAGAGAGCTGAGAAGGGGAGAAGGAGGAGAGAAGCAAATAAAGGAACATTAAAGGACAACCTAATCTTCTCCTTTTTTGTTTTTTGAAAAAAAAATGTACGTGCAAAGTTTCTTCTTAGAGAAGTTTCCAATTCCACCTCCTTGAGTACAGGTTCCCCACAGGGCTGTGTCTTGAGTCAGATTACAGATTAACAGAGTTGGAAGGGACCTTACAGGTCATCTAGTCCAACCCCCTGCCCAAGCAGGAGACCCTACATTTGCCTCTACCTAGGATTGAACTCACAACCTCCTGATTGTGAGGCAAGAGCTCTACCTCTAGGCCACAGCAGCTGTTCAGTTACTGTTCACCTTGATGGCCAATGACTGCTGTGCCAAATCATATTGTGAAGTATGCGGATGACACGGCAGTGGTGGGGCTTATCCGGGAAGACAATGAAGATTCTTACAGAGAGGAGGTAAAGACTTTGGTGGACTGGTGTGATAAAAATAACCTGGTTTTGAATGTTAACAAAACAAAGGAGATCATTTTTTATTTTAGAAAGAGCCGGCATAGTCATACTCCACTTTGTAGCAAGGCAGCAGCTGTGGAGGTGGTCAATAGTATTAAGTATCTGGGGGTCACAGATAACCAACAATCTGACTTGGTCTCTTCATATGTTATCTTTAGTGAATGCAAACCAGCATTTGCAGTTCCTGCATTGGATGAGGAGAGTACATTTCTTCCTTCTGGCCTTTTTACAGAGGCACAACTGAGAGCATTCTGACAAACTGCATCACTATTTGTTTTGGTGGCAGCAGTGCCTCAGATAGAAGGTCCATACAGAGAGTAGTAAGGATAGCTGAGATGATTATAGGAAATTCGCTTCCCGTTATTCAGTTACTTATAAGCTCTATGTACTTAGAGCTTGAAGCATTAAGACCCCACATACCCACTTCACAATCTGTTTCTGTTGCTCCCCTCTGGGAGGAGGCTTCAAAGTTATCTATAGTAGGACTACTAGATTTTGTAACAGCTTTATTCCTTATGCCACCCGTCTTGTAAATTTGCAGGATTCTTTTTTTGCCATGTATATGTATACATCTGAACTAGACTGTGATTGTTCTCTGTGTCATATGTGTGTGTGTGTGTGGATATATTCATAATGGTTATCTTTTGAGAGCTGAATGAAATGAAAATTCATTTTAATATATGCGGATTAGTGTACATTTAAAGTGACAATAAAGTTTTTATTCTGTTCAAAATCTTGTACATGCATAAAGAAAAAAAGGCCCAAACTATGGATACGCATGAACCTTTACATATTATTGGTCTCTAAAGATCAGCCAAGGATAAGAAACAACAGGTAATAAGGATCATTTGTATATTATCTATACAGCATTCCTCCAAAAATTACATCTACACGCTGAACTGCTTGCTCACTTTTATAGATCTGAGGATAGACCAAAGTTGCGTAATAAAAGGACCCCAACAACTGTGATATTAACATTGAACCACCTAATTTGAACGAGAAGAAAATGCAAATATTTAACATAATACAGGTGTAACTAGATTTGACCAAATCCTGAGGGTGAAGCTGAAAAGAAAATCTAGAACAGATTTTTATTTATACAGAATGGGTCAGAATGGGTTCCATCTTGATTTTGGACCTTGACACCATCAGTTGGTTTCTTTGGAACTCCAGAATACTATAAGAATAGTAGTACTATAGCAGCCACACCTAGAAAGGAATACTATTAATGTACAATGTCACAGGGTGGGAATACTAGATTTGGTCTGCCATCCCATCAGTGTGACCTTTGTACTCAGATAAACGTTGACTTCTCCAATATCAGGGAAAGATAGAGAGATCCTGAGTTATATTATTTGTTCCAGCTCACTCTGCCCAGTTTTTCAGTTATATATGGTACTTTGTGAACTCTGCCAGCTAGCTGACCTAGCCAAATGATTTTTTTTAGTGGAAATAACTATTGAGGGTTTTTTTCCTGCCTCAAACCAGCTATCAGTTCCATCATGTTCAAGAAGAGACATCACTAGTTCTTTCAGAAACTTTCTTCTTTCTTACCCATTGCAAGGCTACTTATTACAAACTTTTATCACATTCTGTCCCATAACAAAGTTAGAGGAACAATAGCTTTTATGAAAATTGACCTGCTTCATGACGTTATGAAGCTCCATGTTTTTTGCAAACATCTTTTCATTCTGCTGGAAAAAGTGACATCAGTAGGCTTGTAATCTTCCCATGCTTAAAAAAAATTGCATCTTTCTAACTCCTAACTCCAGGCAAAAAGTAGAATTGAGCCACCTCTGGAGAAACCACCTCTGACTATATCCAACCATTTATGGAACTCCGGACTCGGCCTCTAAACTAGAAAAGCTTGCTTCTGCATAGCCTTAATTATAACCACAGGAGGCCTCAATGTCAGCCTTATTCAAGCAGGGGCTTTATCAATTTATGCCACTTATGGATGGCCATGCAGTTTCACCTGTTTTCCATTTCACTCAACTTCACACCCAGTTCAGATAGTAATAGCTGACAATTGGGAGCTGGTACATTCCCAAAGCTCTGATTTTAACATTTTTGAAAAGTGTTTTGCATTTAATAAAACAAAGAGGCATGGTGCCGGTTTTATATTTTCCTCCCTGTATGTACAGCACACAAGTGCATTTCCTGCAGCAAAGAGCAAGCAAGCCCCAGAAATCTCAAATATGGTTCAAAGTCTCATTTCCGGAATGAATCTGCTGGAACACAGGAGTCTGAGCAAAGTCCAATTAATCCTCTTGGAAGCATTTCAAGCTAGCAGGTAATGCCCTGCTGATATTCCCTCTCCCTGTTATTTTTTTCTTTTCGTTTCTCAAAACTCAGAGGATTTATGGTTTGCAAAATAAACAATGCAACAGCATTAGGTTTCTGACTGGTAGACCTCTGCACTGACCTTGTGTCCAGAAATGATGAGATAGAATTGAGAAGGTGACGTGGGAAAACTGTCAAGCAAGTAATATGACCTTTGACATATCCAACAAGCCCTGCTCAGCTTCCAAAGTGGTCAACAGTTTTAAGTAATGAGAAGGAAGAGAAAACAACAAGCTAGTTCCTTCTACTGACATAAGAATAGGAACACCTACTTAGGATAAAACCCCTTTTATACATAAAAAAGAAAATGGGTGTTATTTGGCTAAATAATTTATTACTAACTCTGACTAGGCAAGAGCTCTACCTCATTGATCAGAGACCCACAACTATCTAGGCCAGAGGTCTTCAAACTTGGCAACGTTAAGACTTGTGGACTTTAACTCTCAGAATTCTCCAGCCAGCTATGCTGTCTGGAGAATTCTGGGAGTTGAAGCCCACAAGTCTTAAAGTTGCCAGGTTTGGGGACCCCAGATCTAGACTTTCCCAGCCTGGTTCACTTCTAGTGTGTTGGAATAGCTTGGACTACAGATCCTATCACTTCCAGCCAGAATGTCAACAACCATGCTATATGTATGTTATAACACATCCAGGGAAGCCCAGCCTAGGTATATTTGTTTTAATAAATTAAATCAGTCAGTTAAACATAATAACCATTGCTCCAAATTAATCAGGAAGCAATATTTACTTATTTTTTCTTCCACAAATGGTTTAATCTGAAAAAGAAAGTTTAAAGACTCAATAAACACTATCAATGTTTATTAGTGTAAATTGCAATGGACATACTATATCACTATCTATTTATATCTTAAAACAATAAAATTAGCCCTAACTGTGTTGATAACTGTTATTGGCAATTTGTGAATGGAATTTACACATAAGGTAACAAATTTAGCAATCTATCTTGACTGTCTCGCAGACAATGTAAATAGAAACTAGCAGAATGCCCTGGAAATTTAGTTAAAAGAGGGGTAATCAGCTGGTGATGAATGACCCTATAATGCTGACAATACAGGAAAAAAAAACAGCCGTGGTTTCTATTATACCCATGCTACAGGGATAATACTGTACTTCAGAAGGAATGTTCTTATATTACCCTTCTAAATCAGCTTTGGGGAGGGCATTAAAACAGGCTTCATTTAAAACTCTTAAATTTAGGAGTAATATATTGGAATAATGGTTTGGGAGCTAAAATTTGATTATTTATAAATTCATCCCATGGGAGGGTAGCAGTGTGACCTTCTGTTCCTTAAGCCCTCTGTCTTAAAGCTAATTTAGCTCGATCTGGGCCCTAATGGTAAAAGAGCATTGCCAGAAAAGCTGTAATAGTTCAACTTCCTTTGGCATTCTTTTTCCTAGAGGATTTGAAATTATCTCCTACTGTATTAGGTGAACCAAGAGCAAGTTTAGCATAGTGCAGTGATGGCAAACCTTTTTTTCCTTGGGTGCCGAAAGCAAGCGCGCGCGCTATCATGCGCATGGGAGTGCCACACCCATAATTCAATGTCCCCTGCCCCCCTGTGCATGCATGCGTGACCCCCACGTTGCCCCGCCCCTCGTGCATATGCACATGACCCCATCTCCCCCCCATTTCCCGACTTCCGATGGGCCCGGTAGGCCCGTTTTCCGCCCTCTCCAGGCTCCAGAGGCTTTCTTGGAGCCTGGGGAGGGCGAAAACGGCTTCCCCCGCCCCCGGAGACCGCAAACGCCCTTCCAGAGCCTCCACACAAGCCAAAAATCAGCTGGCCAGCATGCACATGAGCACTGGAGCTGAGCTAGGTCAATAGCTCGCGTGCCGGCAGATATGGCTCCGCGGGCCACCTGTGACACGCGTGCCATAGGTTCGCCATCACTGGCATAGTGGTTACGGCACTAAGCTAGAAGCCAGAAGACTAAATTCTACTCCTGTTTTATGTGTGAAATTAATTGGATGACTCTAGGCCAGTCTCTCTCTCTCAGCCCTAGGAAGGAGACAATGGCAAACCACTTTCTAAATCTTGCCAAGAAAGTTTAACTTTATTATGGTTATTAACCACCATAAGAGAATTGGTATGCAGGTATCCAAATTATTGAAAACTAAATTTACAATGTCAAGATAGTCAAGAAAAGCTAAAATTGGCTAAAAGACAATATTATACTGTATTATATTATATTACATTATGATATATTTATATCAAAATATGCTAACAGGCTTGCTTTTGGCTACAAATATTCCACAAGGAGAAATTAAAATTAGCAATCTGGATAAACTTTGAAATAGTGGTATAAAATACAAGTGCAACAGAAACACACATGCACACACATTTATATCATATACATGTGCATACACACATGCATATTTGAAAATAAAATTATCCAAAAGGGATTTAAGAATTATAACTTCTCTTACAGAGTCCTGTCAAACATGAGAAAAATATAATATATTATCTGACATGGCATGTACACCCTAATACCAATGGTTAATGCTGATCCTGAGCCATTTCTGGCTATCCATACTCAGTTTACGTTCAAGTACAAGGACTAGTCCAAGTAATTCACCAGGGGTCAATAATGCCCACGCACGCACGCACACACACACATGCATACACACACACACACACACACACACACACACACACACACACATATACACAAAATGAAAAGTAGATTCATCCAACAGAGTTGGGATTAGTTTCAGCTAATAAGTAAAACTTAGTCCTCGACTTGCAACTATTCATTTAGCGACCGAAGTTACAACAGCACTGAAAAAAGTGACTTATTAGTGTTTTTTTACACTTACGACCACTGAAGCCTCCCCATGATCACATGATCAAAACTTGGATGAAGGTTGCAGTGTCCCAGGGTCATGTGATCATTTTTTGTGACTTTCTGACAAAAAAAGTCAACGGGGAAGCCAAATTCACTTAACAACTGTGTGGCTAACTTAACAATTGCAGTGATTCGCTTAACAACGATTGGCCCGAAAGGTCATAAAACGGGGCAAAACTCACTTAACTGTCTCACTTAGCAACATAAATTTTGTGCTCATTTGTGGTAAGTTGAGGACTACCTGTATTTGTCAATTGCACGGGTGTCAAACTCACCACATCACGTTGCCGTCATGTGACGTTTCGCGACATTTTTCCCATTCACAGAGCTGGGTGGACGTGGCCTGTGCATGATGCATCTAGCCCATGGGCCACCAGTTTGACACCCCTGGTCTACAGACTGGATTCAAGTTTACTGACTCCTGCTTCCTATACAAAGTACTACATTCAGGACCTGATTTTTACATATTTAGCTTGGTCCTAGCTGAACTCTATAATCCAGTTGTATTCAGGCCTTAGCTGCAAACAATTTAACTGTAGCAGCAGGCGTAAACTGTGGTCCTTGAGCAAAGTAATAAACTTGGATGACTGACTCTGATTTCCATGCATTTTGTGATAGATCAACAGTGAGTTATTGACTTATTTCTTCCTCATTTGCCCAAGTGAATCATGGACCAGGAAATCAGCAATCCTAAATACTGTAGAAGGACAAGGACAAGAACCAACACATGTTTATATCAGCAATATGTATGGCGTTTGCCATCTTCCTTTTAAAAATAATATATGCATTGTGACAAACAGCTGTTCATAGCCATGGATTTGCCTAATTCCCCTTATGAAGCTATCCAAATTGATGGACATCAATATTTCCACCATGATTCTCAAACTGTGATGTGCAAAGAGATTATTGGTGACAATGAACCAATGGCTGAACCACACAGGTTATAATAAAAATGGTAATATGATGCTAAAATTCAGAAAATGGCAATAATTCGGTTATCCATTCCTTTTATTCTTTACTTTCCCACCACTCTCTTTTGGAGGACAGGTTTCACATTCCTCTTAACTCATTCACTCTTTTCTCACACACCTGTTGACTTCATTTTCATTCATTCTCTATATGACCAATGCATCTCCAAATGAAGGAGAGGACGGTGTTGGATAGGCTAAACTGATTAATACACTTGCTATTCTTAATTAGTTAATCAATCATTTCCACTACTTTTTGGTCAGAGGCTAACCCTTATCATTTTTTTCTAGTTCTGATCTTTGCCACAGTGCTATGATTCCTATCGAGATCTCTAAAATACTCTTTCCAACATTCCCTCATTTCAATTTTATCCTTTTTCATTTTTTTTCCGCATCACTTCATCACTTTTATTTTTTATTTTATTCAATCTACTGGAAACTTCTTTAGTTCTCTTCACCCATTTCCAAAACAACTTTTTTATAATACATCAGTCATATATTATTATAATACAAATGTAACTTTTTTTTAATTCTAAGCTGTTTCTATACTTTCTTTTATTTCCACTTTTCACCCATTTTGATGGGAAATTAATGCATTTTCTGATACTTATCCAAATAGAATCTATATTTTCTCTTCCTTCAATCATCCTACTTTCACTCCAGAGAATTTTTTCTTTCTATGTGCATTTTCCCTAAAGATCCACACTTCATGCTATGAAAAAATATTCCACATTTATAACCCTTCATTGCTATTGTATTATTAATTAATTCTACCAACCTTTCATTGTAAATGATCAAATCTGCCTTGCTTTTGTTTTTGTATTCATGTTTCCATGTGTCTGTATGAATAGGTTAATGTTTAAACTGCATATATGAAATATAATTTTTTGTTAGCAGTCTATGCATATTCATCTTGGAACTCCAAATGACTATTCATTTGATTGTCTTGTGTTGTTCCAACCAATCTATTCATGAAAAATGAGTCTCTCCCCCCCCCCCCCACACACAATTTCATTCTTTTAGGTTGCAAAATTTTCTCCAAAACTCATCCAGCCTTTCTTCTTTATCACTATTCACTGGCCATCTTCTCTTAAGAATTCCTATTTTCAGATGTACTTGCAACACAGATGGTAACAGTTCACATTTTTAACATATATTTTGCATTCATAATTAATCCTACACTCCTCCCTGCGTGTACCCATCAACTCCATTCCGCAAAATCAGACTACCTTCATTTAGATCTATTACATCCTTCCTACTCCCTTAGTTTCATAGACACAACAAATTCTTTTTTTTTCATTTGTTATTTCTTTGTTCTTTTTCCAGATAGACCCACAAATACTGAGTTCCATCATCACCCATCAGGGGTTTGGTCAATCAAGGGTATCAGACAACTTTCTTAATAATACAAAATGTAGACTGAGTTACCAGCTTTAGTCGTATCTAGGTTAAATGCTAAATAATGTTTTCTATCCGTGGAAAGGAAAGTATCAATCAGTCTGGCTTTTTCTGGCCGGGATGTCACAACCACAACTGAATTCCATTTTTTTCTGACACATGCTCATATTATCTTATGTAAGCTGGCAGCTGCAATTAATGGACTACCTTGTAATGGACTACCTGTTGTCTATATTCCAGCTCAGAGTTACATGCAGCATGCTAACACACAATCAGAATGCATGATGTGTAAAGAAGGACCTTATCTGTCCTGAAATTCATAAGCATTTGCTTTCATTGGCTCCTTCTCACATCTACACTTTGGGAGACATTTCTTTATTTTATGTCTTTCCAAATTATAGTCGTATATAATGCCTCCATTTATTCACATTTTTCTTAAACTGCATGGCTAAAATGTCTAACTGAGCATACAGTTTTTATTCTTGTGGCATTTTTTGTCCTTTTCTCTGCTCTAAAAAATCCATGTACATATGCTCATAGAGATATAGTGAGAGCAGGGTATAGAAGACTATGTTAGAGGTTAAATTGTAAAATAAAATTTCAGGTCTGACAATTGCAGCTGGTGCTCTAATGATGGACAGCATCTGAACGGAATACACACTTTTCTCTTAGACTGAATTCTAGCATCTAGATGCAATCAAATCTTTCAACATCTCCATTCCCAGAAATGAAAAATGTTTTCTTCCTTTAAAACTGAGATGATTCTCTTTCAGCCTCTGTTTTATTCCAGGAAGAATAAATTTCCAGGTAACTACTGAAAACAATAGTAGCATATCTTTACGGCCTCATTATTTTCTATAATGGAATAAACTGGAAGTGTGTTAGAATATTTGGATTTCTTTTATCTGTGTGTTGCAAAATAATTATATCTGGATCAACTTTGAGAATGATGATTAATATCAGCTCATTTCATCCATGAATGAATGCAATAATTTGCCTTTAAAATTATATCGTTTGATTTGGGGTTTTGGGTAGCTTGTACTGCAATTACTAATTTGGGGCATCTCCTGGTTTGCAAAATAGTGGTATCAGATCAATACCATCATCTTGTATTAATTTTATATTTTCTGATGGATGCTTTTTCCTCCATTCACCTGCAGATTTCAGAATAACTCCGTGTTTTATATTTTCCAACATGGATTGTCTCCATTTTGATATGTAAGTCTAAAAGAAGTTCTTCAATTTGTTTCTCTTTAGTTTTAATTTTATCTGTTTAATATAAATCATTTTAAATGTATTTAATTTTTTTCTATATCCTGTGAGGTAAGTCCAGTTATACTCTATTTTTAGAATTAAAGAAATACAACATGGTAACACAGATTCAAACAAAGGGGAAGCAGATGATGGAGATATTAGCCTCTTACCTCTCTTCACGGTTCTGCCCAACACATACACGGCCTCCGTAGCGAGGGCTTGGATTATTGCAGGAACGTTGACGTACTTGAAAGCCTATTCCACAAGTGGTGCTGCAAGGAGACCAAGCTGACCATGGAGTCCACCCTCCATTTCTGTAAGAACAATAGATCATGCTCAGTAATTTCTAGGTGTGCATGTCCAAAGAAATATTTGATTCCACAGGGGAAAAAGCTCTTTATGGGGTACCTGGAGCAAGAACAATAATGATCAACAAAACAATTAAATATCATTTCATTAACACTAGAGAATCTCATTACAAAACCCAAGCAGCTTTTAAAAACCGGACAACCTAGCATGGGCTTAATTACA
The DNA here is from genome assembly GCA_023053685.1 of Diadophis punctatus similis. Lineage (NCBI taxonomy): Eukaryota > Metazoa > Chordata > Lepidosauria > Squamata > Dipsadidae > Diadophis > Diadophis punctatus. The sequence goes on along the minus strand of JALIGW010000003.1, from coordinate 112,824,274 downwards.
TGGTTAGATCCTCTGTTCTTCCAGAATATCCAATTTTTCCCAGTTGAGTCATTCTTGAAGAAATCCTTCCATAATATAATTTCTCCAACCTGAAGTATTCTTTTGAATCTTTCCATCAACTAAGCAACTTTGCCATTATCTTAAAGTGTTCTGGTTGTTTTTGTTGTTTTTGCAATCATTGCGTCATAGGTTGTGCATATTTTGGTCTAAACAAAATCACCATTGGAAAAGTAATAAGACAAGATATCATAATTCAGCATATTACCTGTTCTCAAATGATTTTTTTATTACACTAATTAATGGGTTGTGAGAATAACTTTGGGAGATTGTAGAAAGAGCCACAATCAGGACAACAGTTGGACAAGAGACAGCCCACAAAAGGAAATGGAGAAAGTATCTTAGAAGGGACCCTCTCCCTAGTTCTCTGGAAAGTAAAGGCAGGGGAGGGTGGAAGTGCTTTCAGACTTTTGTAAGATTCTGTTACTGTAACCTTACAATAAAGGTAATATTAATACTCATCTTTTTGGTTTCTTGTTTGGACTACCTCGAAGGGCTGATATTTCAGCTGTATGCACTTTAAAAAATAAAAAAACTTGAATAGCTAAATCAGAGTTTGCCAAATTTCAGATATGTACCGTATTTTTCGGAGTATAAGACACACCTTTTTACCCCCCAAAAGAGGGTGAAAACTTGGGTGCGTCTTATACACCGAATGCAGCCCCACCCACCCAGCCACCCCCACCCTTTGGCCTCTGTCTTCCATCAATTTACCTGCTTGCAGGAAAGAGGGAAGAGCCTGTAAAGCCAAGCAAGTCAGTAGCAGTTTCCCCGATCTACAGCTGATTAGCCACATGGAAAAATGAAAGTGAAACTAACTACAAAGGCAAATAGCTGGCAGAGACAGGCAGATTTTTATTTTTTGCTGAACTGGATGGAAAGGGGGTAAGTGAATAACTAAATGTCTGTAGAATGTTCAAATTATTAGACTTACTTTTTAAAGACTGCTTTATTATTGTTCTAGAGCCAGGGATCTCCAACTTTGGCAACTTTAAGACTTGTGGACTTCAACTCCCAGAATTCCACAGCCAACGAATGCTGGCTGTGGAATTCTGGGAGTTGAAGTCCACAAGTCTTAAAGTTGCCAAGGTTGGAGATCCCTGTAAATCTAGACAACTTAACAAAATAAATAAGCTTTTTAAAATAAATGCTTGCTCTGAAGAGGCCCAGTGCTATTGTATCTTCTTTTAAATAATAGAGAATAATGTATACTTCCAGAAATTTTAATTAATTTTAACAGCTCTGTACAAGTATAGTATTAAATGTAACAGTATCCTGTTTAGTATTACAGTTTAGTTACCTTGGAGTAGATCTATTTAAATAATTGGGAAGAGTTAGTGTGATTACATTTAAGAAAACTTTCTGGCATAATGTACATTTCTCCAATTCTTTGCTATTTCTATGGATCAGGCACACATGCACAGGGAAGAGCCTGTATATCACCTGTGCTGTTTACTGTTTGCTGTTTAGCAAATTGCTTGGAGGCAAAGGCCTTTTTCCCTTGTTTTCCTCCCCCAAAACTAGGGTGCGTCTTATACTTTGGTACGTCTTATACTCCGAAAAATACGGTATATAATTGTAAATTTTTAAATCTTCGAACTCATGAAATCTTTTAGTTAATCATATTTTAACCACAGCGAGTTTTAAAATATTGTATTTCTAAGGTAGCGAAGATTTCTCTTCTCTCATATTGTTCTCTCTTATTGTATTAAATGACTCCACATACTTTTAAAACCAGTACATGTTTGAAAACCACACTTTAGTTTAGAACCATATTCCCCCAATATATAGAACTGAGGGTTAAAAAAAAGTAGGCAAAACAGTATATGTAGGCTGAGTTTATGAGTTCCAAAAAAACCCGACTGAGGTAGGATTGCACTGTATTAGGTAAACAGGTCTGCTACACAGTAGGTAATTTAAGACTCTATACTATAGGGGTGGATTTTGGATGATTTTTTTAATGCCACCTTTATTATTTTTATAATAAGTAATTCAAAATGGCGAACAAATCTACTTCCTCCTTCTTCTGTCCTCACGAAATGGTGAGATGAGTTGGGCTGACAGATAGTGACTAATCCAAAGTCACCCATTTGGTTTTTCAAGCCCAAGGCAGGACTAGAACTTTCAGTCTCCTGGTTTCTAGCCTGGAGCCTTAAGCACTAGAGCAAATGGGCTGTTTTTCTGTCATAGTTTTTTGTTTTTAGAAGATTAAATAATTCTTCAGTATCTTAACAGTAAGAAATCCATGTTTGACACTGAGGGTATACTTAAGAGACTACTATGTTCAATCACAATTCCTTAATGTCTCAAAGTTTGGGATCCAGATCTGCCCATTAATCCTGAAAAGGCAGAATCTGAACATAACCAGAAAGTAAGATTGGATCAAATTGGTTGCACGATCTATATTTTATTCTGCACTAAGTGGGAATGGAATTTTTGTGCTTGCTGCTGCATTTGGAGCCCTGATAAGTGGCACATTTTATCACCAGCTGCAGCCAAAAGTACTTGTTGTCAAACATATAATATATGTAATATATTGTATTACACTGGCTTATTTTAGGCATATAAAATATGAAGCGGTTCTATTGTCAGCAATGACCGGGATATACAAATAATCTTCCAAGAATTCAATATTACATTATTAATTTTACTTTTTACATACCTAGAGCAGTTAACAATCTCAATACTTGACCCTTCACACTGGCGACCCCCACATTTTGGAACCGGATTGTCACATAAGCGTGTTCTACAGAGGCAAACGCCTACACTTGATCCATCTACATGTGTACAAGGCTTCCATTCGGACCAGGAACCAAAATGGCCATCCACAGTCAAATTCCTCTTCTGGAAACCAAAGGAGAAAAGAATAAAGTCCAGTGATCCACATTTAAAGTAACAGATAATCCACTATATGTTACAGGTCCAACTTGCCTCACTGATCAAGAGCACCTCGTATCTGGCAACTTTTGTTGGACAAGCACAGCCTTGTCACAATACTCTTAAGATGTGTAGGGGAAGCTCTTTTTGTACACATGTACAAACACCTGTACTATCAGTTATGTTATAATTACCGTATTTTTTGGAGTATAAGACGCACCTTTTTCCTCCCTAAAAGTGGCTGAAAATTTGGGTGCGTCTTATACTTCGAATGTAGCTTTTTTTTTTCCAGCCCTAACTAGGTGCTAACAGATCTTCCCAGCTCTTACCTTGCAGGCTCTTTCATTGTTACTCTCTCAGAAGAATGTTTTTCCAGCCCTAAGTCTTTGCAGGGTTTATTTTCATTGCTCTACTTGCTCCAAAGAAGTTGTTTTCTAGCCCTAACCAGGTGCTAACGATCTTCCCAGCTCTTACTGGCTTGCAGGCTCTTTCATTGTTATTCTCTCAGAAGAAGGTTTTTTTAAGTCCTAACCAGGGGATAAAATAATGTGCTGAAGCTGACCAGACTAAGGACGCTAGCCAGATGAATACCTAGTAGGCAGATTGTTTTCCCCTATTTTCCTCCCCAAAAACTAAGGTGTGTCTTATACTCCGGTGCGTCTTATACTCCGAAAAATACGGTACGAATTACCTCAAACTAATTTTAAATTGGTATTGCTAGTTTATAAAGCTTTAAGCATCTTATGACCAGGTTGCCTAAGGAACCATCTACTTGCATATGGCTTACCCTGTTGAAGGAACCACCTCTCCCATTAGCAATAGCAATAGCAATAGCACTTAGACTTATATACCGCTTCATAGTGCTTTACAGCCCTCTCTAAGCAGTCTACAGAGTTCAGCATATTGCCCCCAATAATCTGGGTCCTCATTTTACCGACCTCAGAAGGATGGAAGGCTGAGTCAACCTTGAGCCTGGTGAGATTTGAACAGCTGAACTACTGAACTAGCAGTCACTGAAGTAGTTGCAGTGCTGCTTTTAACCACTGCGCCACCTCGGCTCCTATGTATTATGAATCTAATACATACACTGAGCCTTGTTGGTGCCGTGGTTAGAATATAGTATTGCAGGCTAATTCTGCCAACTGCCAGCAATTTGATCCTCACCGGCTCAAGGTTGACTCAGCCTTCCATCCTTATGAGGTTGGTAAAATGAGGACCCAGATTGTTGGGGGCAATATGCTGACTCTGCAAACTGTTTAAGAGAGGGATGTAAAGCACTATGGAGTGGTATATAAGTCTAAGTGCTATTGCTAAGTGCTATGAATCAACCAACTACAATGTGGGGTCTCTGGTGCTCTCGGAAACTGGTTGTTTGCTTGCAGACATTTCATTACCAAACTAGGTAACATCATCAATGTGCTCATATTACCTAGTTTGGTAATGAAATGTCTGCATGAAAACCACCAAGCTCAGAGAGCACCAAGGATTCTATAGTTCCATAATGGTGAACCTATGGTACGTGTGCCACAGGTGGCACGCAGCGCCCTCTCTGTGGTCACGCGAGCAGTCACCCTAGTTCAGCTCCGCCGCACATGTGCACACGCCTCCAGCCGACCAGCTGGTCATCGGGTCTCTGCCACGCATGTGCAGGGGTGGGGCATGTGCGGGGGCGCACATGCATGCACAGGGGTACGTGCAGGGGGGCGAGCGTGTGCTTCTAGCTAATGGAATGCTCTCAAGAACTTTATTCCAGGATTCAGGAAAGTGAGCAAAAAGATGCCTGTTTCATCAAGCTTTTAACTGTTAAATTGATTTTATAAGTGGTCCTCATTTAACAACCACTTGTTCAATGCCCGTCAAATACCCCGTTTCCCTGATAATAAGTCCTATCCTGAAAATAAGCCCTAGCATGTTTTTACATGTGTGCCTAATATAAGCCCTACCTCCAAAATAAGCCCTACATAAGAGCCGGCACAGCCGGTGCCCACCCATTCTGTCTGGTTGGACACACAGTGGCCATGAGGTGCTGTGGCCATGAGGTAAGGTGGGGTGGTGGTGGAACTGCCCCATGTATCCCACAAGGGCTTTCCTCAGGGCTACTCTAGCCAGGACATCCACACCCTGACACCTGCCTTGCGGCGGCAGCATCAGCAGCCATGTGCAGCAGGAGCCCATGTGGCCACTGGCCCACGTCTTCCACTTGCGAGGCAGGTGTTGGAGTGTGGATGGCCTGGCTGCGAGGGCCCTGAGGTAAGCTGCTGTAGGGCAGCTCCAGCCCCCCCCCCACCTCACTTCGTGGCCACGGCACCGGCGGTATCGGCATGTCGCTCGGGCTCCTGCTCTATTGCAGCCATGAGGAAGAAGTGGGCCAGTGACCATGCGGAGTCCTTATGAGCTGAAGTGGTGCAGTGGTTAAATGCTGCGACTGCAGGCTGACTGCTAGTTCAGCAGTTCAGCTGTTCAAATCTCACTAGGCTCAAGGTTGACTCAGCCTTCCATCCTTCCGAGGTCGGTAAAATGAGGACCCAGATTGTTGGGGGCAATATGCTGAACTCTGTAAACCGCTTAGAGAGGGCTGTAAAGCACTATGAAGCGGTATATAAGTAAAGTGCTATTGCTATTGCTATTACTGGACAGGGCTGCCCAAGCCACCGCCATGAAGTGAGGTAAGTGTCGGGGCATGGGTAGCCTGGCTGCAGGGGCCCTGAGATAAGCCGGTGCGAGGCGCATGGGGCAACCCCAGCCCCCACCTTGTGGCGGTGGCACTGGCATGCCACACAGCCTCCTGTCCTGCCGCGAGCAAGCAGAAGAAGTGGGCCTCCTGTACATGGAAAAGAATAAGACACCCCCAAAAAATAAGCCCTAGTGCTTATTTTGGGGCCCAAAACAAAATAAGACTCGGTCTTATTTTCGGGGAAACATGGGTATATGACAGCACTGAATGAATTATAGTTATGCCGGGACGTCATACTTATATGGAGCCGAGGTGGCGCAGTGGTTAAAAGCAGCATTGCAACCTACTTCAGCTGACTGCTAGTTCAGCTGTTCAAATCTCACCGGCTCAAGGTTGACTCAGCCTTCCATCCTTCCGAGGTGGGTAAAATGAGGACCCAGATTGTTGGGGGCAATATGCTGAACTCTGTAAACCGCTTAGAGAGGGTTGTAAAGCACTATGAAGCGATATATAAGTCTAAGTGCTATTGCTATTGCTATTATAATTATTGCAGCATCCCTGCAGTTACACAATTGTTATCTGGGTGCTTGGCACCTGGCTTTCAATTACAACAATGAAGTTCCTGAGTCATATAATTGCAATCTGCAACATTCCCTGATAGCACTTCACAAGCAAAGTCAAAGGGGAAGCTGTCAGGAAGATGGGGGTCATATGAGGTCCTCACTTAACAACCCACATGGTCCTCGCCCAAAGTTACCCAGCCAGCTTTCATGTAACTAAGGGAAGCCTAGAACTCCTGCTGCTTTCTAGGCCAGTACTTTAACCACAATAATTGGTTGAATGCTTATATACTGTGTAGCATAATGGTGTGTGTGTGTATATATAATAAGATTATTTTTAAGCAGAAAGGCAGGTATAAATTTAATCATCACATTTTTGAAGGGCTTGTTGGGCAAGAAAAACACTGAGGGAAAAACTCGTACATCAAGTTGCAGAAATAAAGAATGTAATTTGTACACACACTGACTGAAAATTGAATGTTGTTTCCAGACTGTTTAGCTAAGATTTAGCTAAGATTGCAATGGGTAATTTAAACCAAAAGAAATAAAAGAAAAAGAATTGCAAAAGGACCTTGCAACTGTCATGCCATTGGTTGCCAAAACCACATGGCCTCGCCAGGTTTTCTTACATCTGCAGTCATGAGCTGTGAATACATGCTCAAACACTTAAATGAGTGAATATTGTTCTGCTTTTCATGTGGCCTGCTAAGATGCCCCCTACCGAGCATCTGAGCGAGGAAATTAAGCAAACTATGTTAATTGATTGTTAGTGATTTTTTCCCTAGTTGTACTTTTCTCAACATTGGGCATTTGTTATCTGGACTCCTGGTTTAATTTTATGGTTTTAATTTTTGTATGTTGCCCAGTTATTGCTATAAGAGGGCTTTCCGTTTCTAAAAAATAAATAAATAGATAAGCAAGCAAGCTCTGGTTTCCTGCTATAAGAACAAGGTGGAACAAGTGTTCAGTTTACACCAGTTCTTCCCAAAATCTTTTTTTAAAGTAACAATTATAAACCCATTATCTAAACATAACAAAGACATTCTGATGAATGGTAAAAAAGACTTCCTGATAAGCAGATTTGGGTAATGAAGGAAAAAGCTTGGGGAGTAATGTCTTACACAATCCCATCAATCCAGGAAGACCATGAGAAACTCCAAGGATTGTGCTTTTACTTTTACTTAATTATATTTTATACTGTATATTGTTTGCATGATGGTTGATTTGAATAAGTTGGTTTCACAACTTACAGTCCTTTCCTTTATACTATATAAGCAACTTCTATTGCAGTGTTTCCCAACCTTGACAACTTGAAGATGTCTGGACTTCAACTCCCAGAATTCCCCAGCCAGCATTCGCTGGCTGGGGAATTCTAGGAGTTGAAGTCCAGACATCTTCAAGTTGCCAAGGTTGGGAAACACTGTCTATTGTCACCCACCATTGTTAGGCCAAAATGAAAGCAATGAGGACATGGATAACAACACTACAGGGAAAGGTTGGTGATGCAATGAAGGTACTATAATCCATCAGTGAGGAGATGACCTCTAAACAAGAAGTTTCTTCCAAATAAATTTGTGAGGTCAGATGACAAATCATGGTTAAATCAAATGAAAAGTGAATGCTTCTGAAATCTTCCTAAATGAAAGGGTAGGGAAAGTGCACACATCTTTATGATTCATTCTCATTATGTTGAATGGTGCTTAATGTGACTTCAGAATAAGGCATATGTATATGATGTATTTATTCCAATTATAATAATAAAAACATTTTGTGTTCATTTTCATATGATTTTTCATATTACAGCTCAGAAGAAATTAATGGTAGCTGAGGCAGAGTTAAAAGAGTGATGAGATACATTTACTGCTAACCTATACTATTTCCAAGAGGACGACTATCATAATTAATCTTCCCCCTTTAAAAAAAACCTACATTCTACTACAGAAAATTAGCACGTCAGACATAAGGGTTCTAGCTAAATTTCCTGACACACTAAATTTCCATGTAATGGAAGTATTTACATGGAGCAAATGGTCATTGTGCCCCGAAAAGCAGGCTAAAACTCAGTAAAATAATCCTGCAAGGGCTTTAATGGGTAACACACATTACAGCCCTTGGAGGACTATCCTATGGATTTTTCTCATTCCCATGACAAATTTTCAACATTTCAGAACAAAATGCTTTCTCCACCTTTTCTCTGTATACAGATAAATTTAGTTTGAAGGTTGGTTATTATCCTAATAGAGGGAATTTTTTTTCTACTCAGGAGTCACTGCGGCAGCTGAAGCTGCTGAATCATGTCCACCCTGCATGCAAAACTTATTACCAGCTGCCTGCCATGCCAGCTGTCTCAAGGTAGAGACAGCCAGAGCCATCAAATCATTCCAGCGGCAGAGCAACTGTGCTAGATGCCTACCATCTGCAGATATTATAATTGGGCATCAGAAAGTTGCTTTCTAGATCCACCCATATTACTTTTGATTCTGTGGGGCTCAATTAGAATAGCTCAGTCCTCTGTTTTGTCATTTGATTCCTATGTATAAATCAAAAAGCAATTCAGTGTTTCATGTGAAAACAGGCTCTTAAACATAGAGAGCCTGTGTAAGGTACTAAAAGTGGTTTCCGTACATATTTTGTGTCCTGAAAACATTTGTGTCACAAAAATATACATACATTTCTGTCTTCCTCTACCTGGCAATATTACTATATAAAAAATATCAGTCACAAGAACATTTTGTACTAAGTCACAAAATCAGCATATTCAAATAAACTCTCTAAAGGTCAATGTGGAAAACAACAGAAAGGAGGAAATTATCTGCAAATACTTCAGACAGCTCGTAAGTGTAAGTGCACCCACATCTAGGACCATCTGTTGTAAGGGGGGGGGGGGGTCTGCTCACTAAAACAAGAAAGGCCTTGTGAGTTTAAGGAAGGAACAAAACTTTGGTGTGTGAATTAATAGCAAGAGATATGTGTGCTATTTCTGCATATCCTAAGACGGGGGGGGAGGGGAGGGGGAAATGAGATAGACTGGCTCAATAAAAGAGGAGGTGGAGTTGCACTATATATAAGAAATAACGACATCTCTACAGAAATAGAGCAAAACAATAATGAAAATTATCTTGAATGCATTTGGGTCAATATTAAAGGCAGGGGAAACGACATTGCCATAGGTCTAGAAAGAGTGCAGAGAAGAGCAACAAAGATGATTAGAGGACTGGAGGCTAAAACATATGAAGAACGGTTGCAGGAACTGGGTATGTCTAGTTTAATGAAAAGAAGGATCAGGGGAGACATGATAGCAGTGTTCCAATATCTCAGGGGTTGCCACAGAGAAGAGGGAGTCAAACTATTCTCCAAAGAACCTGAGGGTAGAACAAGAAGCAATGGATGGAAACTAATCAAGGAGAGAAGCAACTTAGAACTAAGGAGAAATTTCCTGACAGTTAGAACAATTAATCTGTGGAACAGCTTGCCTCAGAAGTTGTGAATGCTCCAATACTGGAAGTTTTTAAGAAGATGTTGGATAACCATTTGTCTGAAGTGGTGTAGGGTTTCCTGCCTAAGCAGGGGGTTGGACTAGAAGACCTCCAAGGTCCCTTCCAACTCTGTTATTCTATTCTATTCTATTCTATTCTATTCTATTCTATTCTATTCTATTCTATTCTATTCTATTCTATTCTATTCTATTCTATTCTATTCTATTCTATTCTAATTGTCTATGGAGCCATCATAGGCAAGCTGTAGGAGTCCAGGGTTTCTGTAGAATGTGAACTCCTTTATGAACTTCAGAGCCAGTGGGGATAGTGGTTAGAAGTTCTGTTCTTGTGGCAATGATTTTGAAATATTCAATTCTGGAAAAAGGGAATGGGCAGCATGAGTTATCCTCAGTATATTGAGGAAACAATACCATTTTATTCAATCCCATGAAATATGGGGTTTTCAATAAATATGAATGGATCAAATAAATGCTTTGACTGAATGGGTTTGGGAGCAACAGACACAAATGAAGAGTACTTAAGGGCTTCTGAAAAGTAGCCAAGGTCAGATCCCTGCAAAATTCTACTCTGTCTTCTTTTTAAGGGCTTTATGAATGGCCATCTCAGAATATAGAATATTAACAACATTTCTTGCCCTTCTTAAATTCCTGGGCAGAACAGTGACAACCATAGATCTCCAAACGTCTGGCATTAATGTATTTAAAAACAAACTAAAAATGATTAGCTAACAATATCAGAAGGAAATCTTGTTCCTATACTCTGTGTGAAGTAGATCCTCAGCCCGTCTCCTTTTCTAAAATTCTCTTGGCTTCCCGCTTCTTCCTTAATATCTGTTAAGATTTTCCCTTTTATCTTTGTGTTTTATTTCATGCAAAGCCCTGCCTCTGGGACCTCTTTTCACTTAATTCAATCTGTTTCTTTCTTCTTTAAGAACACAAAGGTAATGTCAACCTGCATGCTTAGAAAACTTACACATGACAGCCTAGAACTGAAGATGGTAGATAACTTTGATTCCTTGGGCCCAAGGGAACACATAAAGATAGGCAATGTGCTGGAGAAGTAAGGTAGAGATTAATTTTAGGATGGAAGGCAATGATAAACCTAGATAAGACTTATTTATTTATTTAAGTTATGGACTCTTCAACAATAACAGCTTAAAGCACTGTTCTTTCCAGTGATAATGTATGGCTATGAAAGCACGACATGGAGGGAAAAAGACAGACACCTTCAATTTATGGATCTGGAGATTGTTTCTGAGAGTACTATGGATGGCAAGGAAAATGATCAATCAGTCCTGAATCAAATAAAGGCTGATTGTTCCCTCGAGGTGATGATCAGCAAGCAGAAGCTTACATACTTCAGGCATCTGATGGGAAGGATGATGAAGTAGAAGAAAATAAGTTTGGTTGGCAAGATTGAGGGAGCAGCAGATAAGGTGGATAGGTGGCATCACAGAGATAACTAGAATGTCCTTGGAGGAACTATGAGTTAATGCTTGGGCAGGTTAAGATGGGAGCATTTATCCTTGTATTTACCAGGAGCTGAGCCTATCTTGATGACACCTAACTTCAGTCAAAGACATATGGCACTTTTTGTTATCACTGCTGCAGACTTTTCTCTGCTATTGTCCTTCTTCATCTTTTCAGTTCTTTCCTAATTTTCTCCACCCACATATTTTGTGACCTCCATCTTCATTCATTGCTATGAACCTTTTGCTACCAGGACTCACTTTCTATTCTGTTTCTAACAGAATTTTCCTGCCTTCCCTTCAGTCTTAAATCATTTTCCATCTTCCCAAAGGCTTTCCTAACCACCACCCCCATCAATATTCTATTGCTTCAGTGATTGCATACATACATACATACATACATACATACATACATACATACATACATACATACATACTACATAGTTACATATGTAAAATTGTAGTTGGGTAACCTTATGACTCATATATACAAATTATGCCTTACAAAAGCTTGCTAAGAATAGAGAAAAACACAAAGTATGTAACTCTGACAGACAAAACACCCCAACTGATATTATTTTGATAAAATCATTTGCCGTTAGTTGCTCTGTACAAAGAATACCTGAAGAGATGCAGTGGGTGGGTTGGGGGTACAATCAGCCTAGAAGGCTCCAGCAATTACCACCAATTGCTCTTTTCTGGCTTCAGTGTTTCAGTTTAAACCTTTTTTGGTTTAGAATAGTTTCGGATTTTCATTTAAACTGTTTTTAAAATTGTAAATTGCTTTAAGGAGACTATTATAAATAATTACAATAATGAAATGGTTATCATGAATACAATGGATTCTATGGAGATCACTTGGATTCAGACAACTTGAAAAAGGATGACGTATCTGAATTCTACTTACTGGACAGAGAGAGATGCTCTGCTCCCATTGACTCATGCTCAAGCTTTCTTCCAATGGTGTGCATTTCCTTAGCACCAAGTCCCAGCCACAATAAGGATCCTGGGATCCAACACATGTGCTAAAAAAATTAAATTGAAAACATCACAGAAATTCTCATATTTTTCTTCATGGGAAAGAAGCAACATTCCTTAATGTGCCATGTAAAGACCTACTGAGTAAGACAAGCAACCTGAAGATGGAGGTATAGGTAATTGTTTAATGACTGTTCCCTTAGCACTGTTTGTAGTTATGAAGGACCCTCCAAAGCTACTTGTGATGCAATTCGGGAGAGCCAAAGGCTGTATATATCCCTGCTGTCACATGACTGTATTTTGGCACTTGTTAATTGGCATACCTTTATGGCCAGTTGCAGTGTTCCATGATCATATGACCATGATTTACAATTTTTTTTGATAGTTTCCAACCTTTTTGCCCATTCCTGGCAGAAAATAGCCATAGGAGTATCTTGGTTCACTTAACAATTGTGGTGTTTCCTTAACAACTGCAGCATTTGCTTAATGACCATCACAAAAAAAAAGTCAGAAAATTGGGTCCTGACGTGGGTCCTGATACCTTGGCTTATAACTGCCATGACTTTACAATGGAAATTTTCAGGCTCCATTAAGGTCATGTCAAGGACTACCTGTAGAGAATTCCTCCTTTTTCCCAGTTTTATTTATTCCATACATGCCTAACTATAACCTGGAGATTATTATTCTCCAGGCAAAGTAAAAGAAAGGGCTAGTCTCCTTTTTTATTGTTGAAAATCTATCCCAAACTCTTCAAATACTTCTTCACTGTCCTTGAACAGAAGGTAGCACTTTTTTCAACCTAAGTGTTGAGTTCTCCTACTGATAATTGTAGTTTGCTGGTGCTAATAATAACTTTCTGGAAATGTTCTACATTGCCTGAGATGGAAAATTGCTTTAGGTAGGAGAGTTATGAGACTGAAGAGTTTAATTGAAAGATTAATCAACTGAATTGAATTCATTGGGGGTTTGGCTGCCATTCAATGCATTTGGAAACTGTTTTTGGGTGAAGGAATAACAATAGTATACCCTTTTTACAACTGATGCCTTTCCTCTATTAAACTGAAAATTGTTCTGCTTCAGATAGTTACTTAATGAAAATAGTTTTAAATTAAGTAACCCTGTAATTATATTTTACTCATCTTTCTACCCAGATCATTCAAGATCAACTAATCAGACAGCTACCTGTATGTTTTATAAAACTGGCATCTCTTCAGTGGGATCTTCACCACACTTCTCTGAAGACCCACATAGAGAGCACTCTGACTGTGTAAAATCTGAAGGCTCTTGATGGGCTCCCATTGCTTCTTTGGGAAGATGTGAATCTCCTCTAGCAAACAACTGCTGGCTGTCTGATTAACTGGAGCAAGGATTTTCTTAATTGTCCCATGATCTGTAAAAACAACAAGTGGGTCAGATCAAAGAAGCAGAACTTACTGAAATGTTGTTATCACAATTTCTTTCACATTCATTTTAGTAGAAAGAGAAGAAAGGAAACTATACTGAGGAAGTGAGGTAGAAGCTGAATACTCCCATCCTTTGAAGCTCAAAAAAATAATAATACAGCTGCTTTATGCCATTGATCCAACCTGCTTTTCTGTTATAGCTGGAAGCAGTATTTCAACACTCTGTGCAAGCTTTTTTTCAATCCACCTGGTATACCTCCTTTTGACCAAAAAAGGATAATGGTGACTGAGCTTTGTGAGTGCAAATTGATTCCTCCCAAACACAGTGTCCTACTCTGCCAGGGCTACAGCAGACAGGAAGAGGAAAGCAGATCAGTTATTCAATATGAGCTAGCAGAACTTTTCTCAATCTGGCATTTTCCAGATCAACAATCTCCATCTTAGGAGAAAGATGCTTAGTTCAACAGACCTGTGTGATATCAGGTCCAAGAAAGTTGTCTAGCAATGTAAGATTGTAGCTTCATATTTGAAAAGTATGGATAGTAACATTAGGTTCATCCAGGGATGGACTGCTGGGGGTTCACAGGGGTTCGGGAGAACCTCTAGCTAAGATTCTATGCAGTTTGGAGAACCCCCAAATCCCACTCCTGGCTGGCCCTGTCCACTCCACCCTGCCCCTCCCAGGAGTCCCCACGCAGCCTGTTTTGGATGCAGGTAAGTGCAGGAAGCTCGGGAGGTCAAAAAACGGGCCTACCGTAAGTTTGGGAAGGCCAGAAATGGGTCTGTTTTTGGCCTCCAGAGGGCCTCTGGAGCCTGGGGAGGCAGTTTTCGCCCTCCCAGAGGCTCGAGGAAAGCCTCTGCAGCCCGAGGAGGGAAAAACACCCCCTGCCATGGTGCAGGAGGCTGACTAGGCCATGCCCACCATGGCCACGCCCACCCAGCAACCAGGCAGAGCACCCCTTGCTAAAATGTTTGAAGCCCACCCCTGGGTTTATCAGAAGGTTGTTTAAAGAAAAGGAAAGTAAACCACGATACCTGTCCATTCCTTAAAAAGACTGTCAGTAAATTTTACTCCTATGATATTTTTAAAGCCACACTCTCTTTTATTGCCTCAGATATTCAGAACCTGTTCCCTGCTCTAAGCATATTCAACTTGTTGCACGGGTACTAAAATATCATTGATAATATGCACATATTAAAAAAAGGAATACGATTGAATCAGACTGGCCCCTCTGCCTATCATCGCCCTTTTGATTGTTCCTTAGATAAATAGTTAGAAGCCGAAAGTATTCCAAGGCACTAGAGCAGTGATGGCGAACCTTTTTTGGTTCGCGTGCCAAAAGGGGGGGGAATGCGGGGGATCACATGTGTGCGTGCCCACACTCATAATTCCATGCACCCCCGCACATGCACGCATGACCCCCCTGCTCCCAGCATGCAATGGCACACCCATTTTTCGCTCTCCCCAGGCTCCAGAGCCTTTCTAGGAGCCTGGGGAGGGCGAAAACGGCCTTCCCCACCCCCTCTGGAGGCTGGAAACAGCCTGTTTCCCGACTCCCAGTGGGCCCAGAAGGCCCAAAAATCAGCCGGCTGGTGCACACATGCACGCCAGACCTGAGCTTGCGTGCCCATCAATATGGCTCCGTGTGCCACTTGTGGCACCCGTGCCATAGGTTCGCCATCACGGCACTAAAGTTTCCTATGGATTCTACCATATACTGCAATTACATTTTTTTTTGTACTTTTGATACTTGGGCCAAAAAGGGTAGGTCATCACTCTTCAAAAAGTTCTCCTGATACGGCAACCATTTTTTCTTCAAACAAAAAAAATGCCACAAGCACCACATCCATGTAGAAAGGGATTCCCATTAC
Organism: Diadophis punctatus similis; assembly: GCA_023053685.1. NCBI lineage: Eukaryota > Metazoa > Chordata > Lepidosauria > Squamata > Dipsadidae > Diadophis > Diadophis punctatus. The sequence continues at coordinate 112,808,888 of JALIGW010000003.1, read as the reverse complement.
AATCATAACAACAGTATACAATTTGTTAACAGTGGGTCCAAACAATATAAGAAGATGTAGGAGGTCTGTGCACATCTCCTATCCAGCCCATGCCTATCAGCAGTGGGTGAGATTCAAATAATTTAACAACCGGTTCTCTGCCCTAATGACTAGCTGGGTAAGCGTGGCTGGGTGGTCATGTGATTGGGTGGGCGTGGCCAACTCAATGTCACTCACATCGAGGGGCGCTTCACCTCGCCTGACCTCTCGTGACCGTGGGGATGCTGCAACGGTCATAAGTGTGAAAAATGGTCATAAGTCACTTTTTTCGGTGCTATTGTAACTTTGAATGGTCACTAAATGAACTGTTGTAAGTCAAGGATTACCTGTACAAAAATACAAAAAGCTTCTTTGCTTGCAAAAAGCTGCCCTAAATACCAATCATTAGACTAGAAATGTGGGAATACATACCGAAGATGGCCACAGCCATCATGGAAACCTAAACCATTCAGCAATACCTGCAACCCAGAGTTACAAATCAGGCAGGGTGCCAGAGCACTTTGAGGAATTAAAATAGTTATATAATGCGACAATAACTATCAGGAGCCAACTCTTGTTCCTACAGTGAAAACCTTTAGCAGAGTCATTTAAGCTCTCCAGAAAGTGGGTGGGCATATTTGGGCTACAAAATGCCGAGCTAAAGAGACAAATTAACCAATTATATAGGGGACCCAGGTTCAAGCCTCCCAAGCTTGTCAGGATCACAATAAAATTAGTACATGCCACAAATATCTAAATAAACTTCAAGCCCTGTGCCATGTTACTAAGCCTTATTATCATGAGAGAAAACTAAAACAAATTGGAAGATCCACACCTCCTTTTTTTAAAAAAAATCTTACTATCAGTGAGCAATCATGTGCCTTGGCCACTCCAAAGCAATGCAAAAGCACCAAAGGTGCTTTTTCAAGAGGCAACTGGATTTTCTGGAAATCAAGAAAGTCCAGTTGGCTCTTGGAAAAAGTATCTTTGGGACAACCATGACCTGGATGACTGAAGAATCCCCATAGACAAGAGACTTCTGTGCTCAGTGAACTGGCGGAAGGGAGGCCCACTACCCAGATAGAGGAAGAAGACATGAGACAACAAATAATCCAAACACAATACAAATAATTAAATCACAAACCGCTTAAATCCTTTTTAACTAAAACACAAAGAAAGAAAGAAAAAACCTTGTCTGGCTCATTGCCAGAGCTTAGAGCTGCTGCCCTTGTTAAATCAATTACCAGAACAAATAGATACAGGAACTAGGCAGATTTCTCAACTGTGCTTCTTTTCAGGAACAGAGATTAACCTTTTTCCTTCCAAACAAAGCTGAATAGGGAAAATTATCCCATCAATAAACACAGGATAAACGTCACCAAGCACAGAATTAAACGTCACCAAAACCCAGTTTTAGACCAAAAACTCAGAAAGGGTATATAAACTCACATTTGAATGTCAATCTTTCTAGCTAGTCAAGAAGCCTTGCTGAATGTCACTCATCTTGGTTCCTTGTCATTAAAAGCTTCTTTCCAGCAGCTATGCTTCGTTATTCAATTATTTCTTCAAAGCGCTGATAGTTGCATCCCGGCTGGAAGAATCCCAACAGGGGAGTATTTCCTCCCAACATGATAAAGCACTCTTTCTCACCCAGGAGAAGCAATCCTTAGATCCATTTGCACCACTTAAAGATACCAGTTGGTCTCACTCACCTCACAAGATATCCTAAGGCCGTGATGGCGAATCTATGACATGTGCCAGAAGTGGCACACAGAGCCATCTCTCTGGGCACGCGAGCTGTCTCCCATTGCTTTCCGGGTTCCAGTGCACCGGCCAGCTGGTCTTCACTTGTACAGGAGCACTGGAAACTGGAAGAGCAGCCACCCAGTGCGCATGTGCGTGCTGGGCAGATGCTCTTCCAGTTTCTGGTGCGTGCATGCACACCAGCCAGCTGCTCTTTGTGTGTGCATGCACACCAGAAACTGAAGACCAGGCAGCCGGTGCGCATGCGTGCGCCGGAAACTGGAAGATCATCTTCTTGGCGCGCACATGCATGCCGGGCAGCTGCTCTTCTGGTTTCCAGCACGCACATGCGCGCTGGCCAGCTGGTCTTTGTATGTGCATGCACACCAGAAACCAGACAACCAGGCGGCTGGTGCACATGCGCGCACTATCATTTCAGCACTCAATGCCGAAAAGGTTCACTGACACTGTCCTAATGAAATCATCCAGATTTAAGGAAAGATCACATGCCCCCAAACTTGCATCCTGCCTCTTGAAAGTACACCCCAAAAGTACACCCCAACAGAGTGAAAAGCTTTAAAAAAAGTGAAGTCCCTAACAAAGTACCAACAAACAAACAAACAAACAAACAGAAAACCTCCAGAGAAGCTCCAGAGGCTCCAGCTAGTCTGGGCATACTGCCAAGAACCATTAGCTGTTACAATGTAGGAGAGGCAGTTTCTGAAAATACTTAAGCAGGGCAATAAAGATAAGGATTAGGCTAGAAACAACATAGAGGCAGGATTACCCCTGACAGGATTAGCCATGTAAAGTGAGAAAAAGAGATTTCTTCTAACAACCGGTTCGCCGAACTGTTCAGAAAATTAACAAATGGTTCTCCCAAACAGGTGCAAACTGGATGAATCCCACCACTGCCTATCAGTAAAACTAGCAAGTGGTAGATGAAGTGTACCAAGGGAATAATTCAGCATATCATTTGTGAGAGTGTGCAGAATATATTCACCTACAGAATATAAGAGAGCCCTGTTTTGCCATTCCCCTTCCAAATTGTACCTGGGAGCATACCTGACCTTAAAACAGAATACATTCTGTTCATAGTTACATTAGCTACTTTTCTTCTGCAATATCCTTCATACAACATACACTTTCCAAGCTTTGAAGGAATTCTGTTACAAAAATCATATATTTTATCATTTTGAACATGCTCTCCCCAAAAGCTATTCTGAGACAATCACAAATAAATTATAATTCATAGTAATTTATATTGTAAGCTGCCCAGAGTCACTATATTAATGAAATGGGCAGCATAGAAATAAATAAATAAATAAATAAATAAATAAATAAATAAATAAATAAATAAATAAATAAATAAATAAATAAATAAATAAATAAATAAATAAATAAATAAATAAATAAAAGGTAAGGTAAGGTAAGAATTATAACTCATAATTCACAATCCTCAAAGGTAATAACACTATGAAGATTAATATTTATACCAAAGGTAATACTGTGAAGACTAATAATTACATCAAGACATTGATATAATAGACAAAAGCAAAATCAATTTGAAAATGTGTTCCGGAACAAGGAATACTGAATGAGCTGCAGGATCAGCACAGCTTATTTGGAAACAGAGCAGGATTCATAATAAACATACATGTGCTAGATTCTGAACTTTATTGTCTCCTGTTATACTTTTGTTTTCACGTTAAGTTGATATACAAAGTGTTCAAAAATATTAAAGCCAAAGAATTGCCATACAAATAGGTCAAATGACCAAGTATTCTCTTTTGATATGTATTCAATTTTACATTAGGCTAAGTCTGAAACGTTAGACTTCACAAATCAGTAGGAATAAAGGTTGTTAATTTCCTGTTCTGAAGATACAGGGTTTTTTTTATTTAAGTGATTCTATTATCAATTTAGCAGAACTTTTAGAATAGCTACTCTAAGATATTCCATCAAAGGAGAAGTAGCTGGTTAAAAATAACAAAAATTAGGAATTAATGTTTCCAAGCATTTGTTCTTTTTTAATTGAGTTCTTTTATTTTAATTGAGTTCTTTTATTTAAGTCTTGTAATTCCCATGGGCATAGGAGTCTGGAGATAGGGTGAGCCTTGTCATTGTGATTCTGCATTAATGTGAGTTGTGTTTATTATTTGACATTATGTCACTGTTATTATGCTATGTATTAATTGTCTATTTTTTTCTTCTGTTGTTTTTTTTTTAATTATATGTTTGCCAACCAGAGTCACAACCACAAGATGAACAACTACAAAAAGGAAATTAATAGCAATCAGTCAATCAATCAATCAGAAGCAACTTGGGTTTTTTTCTAAACTGGGGGAATGAGTATTAAAATGCCAAATGTCCAAGGTTAACAAGTATAAACTGATGTTGATGGGATCTGTAATGGTGGCGATTGACCAGGAAACATATTCGATAGTTTGATGAAAATGTCAACTCACTGGGCAGTTGCTGTAAAAAAGCTAAATACCACATTGGAAATTATTATTTTTAAATGAAAATAAAAATTCACAGAAGCCTCAAAACTGTGCAGACCTCTGACACATACAGTACATCATGCATTTCCTGTGCATAACTGAAAATGTGTGATTTTAATTCCATTTTGAGAATGCCGTTAGATAATCAGGTACGCATTTTAAGAACCAAGTATTTTGGTAACTATCTGCTATTTCTGTACAAAGACTTAAACTATACCCAATATTGTAGCTATCATTATTTTTCACACTTCTCTGAAGGCCTTTCATTAGTATTTTTCTGTTGCTTATATTTGTATATCCAAGTATTATGCAAAATGGATGCTTGTGCTTGTTAAAAAGGACTTCAAAGGAGAAAGAGAATAAAAAGGGAAGGTTAGTGTTTGTTTAATTCTATGATCAGAATATATATGATTTAAAAGGGGACAAGTCTCCTGACCCAGAATTAAAACTAAGTTCCCGTCACACAATCACACCATCTTTGTGTGTACTATGCAACCATTGATAGGGAAAATCCCAAACCAGACATCGTATAATTGTTCTCTTAAAAGCATTATTTTTCCTGTCTTTTCGTTTTCTAAAAAAATGTTTGAAATGATAAGCCATGGGAGGAAACTGGCTATTGATTCCCAATTCAGTCACAATACTCTTTTGCACAACTGGTTTAAAATTTAATTATACATTTACCTCTGTAGCTATGGTAGGTCAGGATCTGAAGAATTACTTTAATTTCCCCAAAGATTTAGATACGTTATATGGGGATCTTTTTTTCCTGGAACAACAGAACCAATTCTTCCATGCTTAGCCACATCACAACAGCTTTTCATTATGTCCATATGGTCTAGATTTAATGACAACTTTAAGAACTAAATTACTTATATATTGATAAATTGATTCTCTCTCCATAGGAGTAGATGGGTGTATTATTTTATATTTATTTTAATCACTATGTGATATGTAGTTTTAATGTTGTGTAATCACTAGTGTGTTTTGTTATATTGTTTGTTATATCTCACCATTAAAATACAACCAAATGACTTTTAATAGTTCTTTTAGTGTCATATGTTTATGCTCTGTGGTATAAACAAATGGATGTTATGGATCTGTATGAAAATAGGAATTCATAGGTTGGTGATAGCTGCATGATACAATTTTGTATATAATTAGTGTATATTTACAATTTTTCTATAGACTTATGTGACTCTTGATGGTTTAGAATGGAATAATAAACCCAATTAAATATGAAATGTAAGCAATTAGGAACAGTCAACTACTAATTCAGTTGAGAGCCAGTTTGATTTAGTGGTAAAATTGCTGGCCTAGAAACCAGGAAACTGTAAACTCTAAGCCTGCCTTTGGCATGAAAGCCAACTGGGTGACTTTGGGCAAGTCAACCTACCTCACAAGGGTTGTTGTTGTGGGAAAATAGGACGGAGTACTAGGTATGTTCGCTGCCTTGATCAGGTGGGATGTTTTATTGTATTTTTATAATAATATGTAACATATTATAAAAATATAATAACACAACATCCCAACCCTTTTTCCCAATGCCTTCTATTAATGGTAGTAATCAGATCCCAGATGTTCTGTGAAACAATACTGTTTTGACAGGTATTATAAAATAAAGCTTCATATCTGTTATCCCCTCCTCCCCCCTCTCTCTCTCCCTTCTTCCCTCTCTCTCCCCTCCCGCCTTTCCTCCTCTCTCCCTCTCCCTCCTTCTCTCTCTTTCCCCCCACCTCCAATATTCTAGAGCAGATGTGTCAAACTCAAGGGCCGTGGGCCGGATGCAGCCTGTGAGGTGCTTAGATCTGGCCCGTGGGGCCACCCTGGAAACAACGAAGGACCGGCCCGTAGTGCCTCTGCCAGACAAAATGGAGCTTGAGGGTGTGCGTGGCCCCCCAAGCTCCATTTTCACTGGCAGAAGGTTGCAAGAGATGGCCGAAAACAGGGTTTTTGCATTTGAGCATCCAAGAGGGGACAGGAAAGGAGAAAGGGAAAGAGGAAAGACAAAGAAAAAGAAGGAAAGAGGGGAAGAGAGCAAGGAAGGAAAAAGAAAAGAGGGGAAGGAAGAAGAAAGGAGAATGAAGAGGAAAGGGAAAAGAAAGGAAGGAAGGAAGGTTGGTTTAGCATGTTTAGCAGTTGGCTCCTCCACACAAGGAGGAGAGGGAGGCCTCCCTCTCCGCACACACCATGAGCAACCTGGCCAAGGAGAGCGAGAACAGCAGCAGCAGCCTTGAGGAGGAGGTAAGTGCAACCGAGCACCCTCTTGGGGAAGCGGGGCTGGACTGTGGGGTCCTGGTGCTCTGGGAGCTCGAGGGCCAGGCTGGGAGCTTGCCCTCCGCTGCCTAGAGCTCTGGACAGCCTGCGCCACCATTCAGGGGTCCTCCGCATGGTCTGAGAGGGACAGCGAGGCTCCTCTGAAGGACAAGGGTTTGGTGCTCTCCCTGGTCTCACCTTCCTCCGCTGGAGAGAATGGATCCCCCCAGCGCCGCCCGGGCCAGCACAGGTGCCTATGACATGAGTGATGTTGAGCTGGCCATGGCCACCCTGGCCACACACCCCAAAATCAAACAGAACCCTGATGCGACCCTCAATGAAATCGAGTTTGAAGCCCCTGTTCTAGAGGGAAGGGATTCACTGGAGAAATGCTGCTGTCCATCTTTTTAATGGAAGGGACATAAGCATGTCTTCTTGGTATAAGCTTAAAGAGTCAAAGGGCCTGGAAGGAGATCTTCTTAGAGATACCAGGGAGCTAAACCAAGTGTATCAAAATAAGCTAGTATTTTGAGTTATACCTGGAAGCCTGTTAGAAGACAATGCAGGAACTACCACAGTTGAATTTGGTGAAAATTGTGCAGCATTCTGAAAGACTAGGATTCAGAGGAAAAGGTTATTCTGTTACACATCATGAATAGAGAAGTCGGAATAAAGTAAAAGAATACAGGCAAAGTGATGGAACTGTTCCAACAAATGAAAATTATTGTTTGGTGAATTGATATCTTCTTAGAAAAGGTTGATTTGTTTGTTATTTGTTTCAAATATATGACTTAAATATGAAGCTCACTTTTACGTACACATGTAAAGGAATAAATCTAAAAGTATGACTGATTTGTTTTTGGTTTTTTTTAGAATAGAATTCTTTATTGGCTAAATGTGATAGGACACACAAGGAATTTGTCTTTGGTGCATATGCTCTCAGTGTACATAAAAGAAAAAAAATACATTCATTAAGAATCATAAGATATAACACTTAGTGATAGTCATAGGTTACTAAATAAGCAATCAAATCATACTAGGAAACAAATAAAACAATATAAATCATAGAGATACAAGCAACAAGGTTATAGTCATAAGTGGGAAGAGATAGGTAATAGGAAGGATGAGAAGAATAATAGTAATACAGTCTTAGTAAATAATTTGACAGTGTTGTGGGAATTAGTTGTTTAGCAGAGTGATGGCATTTGGGGGAAAACTGTCCTTGTGTCTAGTTGTTCTGGTGTGCAGTGCCCTCGTTTTGAAGGTAGAAGTTGAAACAATTTATGTCCAGGATGTGAGAGGTCTAAAAGATTAAGAGAATTGCTAAATGCTAAAAGATTAAATGCTAAAAGATTAAGAGAATTGATAACAAATACAAGAGTGATAAGAGCTTCTGAGTTAAGGACATGCCATTATTTAATAGTATCAAAAGTATATCTTAAGAAAAAATGGAGGTAAAAGAAAACGAAAAAAGGTGAGAAATGAGACTGAAAGTAGACCTTCAGAAAGATAAAGTAGAATCCTATATGATTACTAGAAAAGTATTAATCTCATAGCAGACGGAATGGAAAATGGACGTAAAGAAAGATAATGTGGAAACTGCTTCGTATAAATGTTAAACAATTGAAATGTTTAAAGCTACATTAATAGGAATCAAAACAAATGATGCTTGATGGAATGACTCTGTGAAATAGCCTGTGCATGAGGGGGGGAAATGCATGCAAGAAAATGATGACTGCCAAAAAAAACCCCAATAAAAGATACTTTATATTTTGTATAAAGAGGAAAGATTTGTTTCAAATAAAAGCCATCAAAGTCAGCATGGAAAAGTTAATATTAAAAGAGGCAGAGAAAATGCAGAGATTTTAATGAAAATAAAAATTGTTTTTAAAGACAATGAAAAGGATTAACAGCCTCCAGCAGAATGAATGGAATTAAGAATAAAAATGATTAAATGGTTTCAGATGAAATATTAGTGAACAAGTGTTGTAAAAAGTTTTCTTAGAGATCTGCATGGGAATGATAATGATATATTGAAACCTGAAATTGAGGTGAATGCTATAAATGTTAATGTTCCACAAAAAACAAATAATAAATGTTTTGTGTTTTCAAATGATAAGGCTGTAGGTATAGATTTTGTAACTGGGAAAATGTTGAAATATGGTATCGATTCTTTAAAGAGAGCAGTTATATAAACTGTTTGAGTCTGTATGAAGACTGCACTTGGAAGAGTGCTGTTCCTGACCTTATACATATGGGACAAGTAGAAAAACTAAACCCAAAAGTATTTAATTTGTTAAGTTAAATCCCTCAGAATATCTCCAAATTCTGATAGAAACAATAAGAGACAATGAGCAAAATTTGGGAAGCCCAGTGTGGTTTTATGCCAGTCAAAGGACACGCCAATCAGATTTTTTTTCTCTTTAATGAGAAAAAAACAAAATATATGAATAGGAGGAAAAGCAGGTTTTAAGGAGAAATATGGAAAGTTTCATATTTGGTGTGGAAAGTTGGTCACTAAATCCAGTAAGAGAACTATATATTGAAACTAAATCATGCATGAAAATAAATGGACTGCTTAGCAACTAGTACATCCTTGAACAGAACATAAGAACAAGATTTATGATATCCCTTAGTTGGATGGATGATTGGAATATTTGTGGTGGATGTAGAGGGTGATGGTTGGGAACATGAATACTTATGACTGCCGATGATACCATGTTGTTGGCAGAAAACCCAAACAGTTTGCAGACCTTGTTTCTATGGTGCAACAAGGATTATGGATCTGAATAAACAATAAATAATTTCAACTTATACATAAAGTAAATGACAAAAAATAGAGAAAGTGGATGAATTTTTATACCTTTCTGTAAGGTCTAGGAGTGATTGTAATGAGAAGCAAAAATCCCTTATTCTAATGAGTACTTCCGTTTTCTTATATAAGCATTGAGTATTGCTGAAGGAACATAAAAAGTACTTATATGGTGTAGAAATTGGGAAGTTATAAGTGGTAAAACAAGAAAAATCAGGGCCAAGAATGAACAGAGATGGAATGAATATGAGCTGAATACAAAAATAAATGGCCAATGGAAAAAATACATTGTCTAGTGGGAAAACAATAGACTGAGATACTTTGATTCTATCGGGAAATTGAATGAGGATCAAACTGCAAACGAAGAGTGAACAGAACAAGAGGAAGCAGAGAGTAGAGAAATTTATTGCTGGATCAAGTTGATAAGGTCCTGAAAAAGAACAAGATGTGAAGTTTAAAGAACAAAATGCAATATATGGATCAGCATATACTGTAGATATGATGGAAATAAGGATGATTTGCAAAGGCAATAATACATAATGAATGGTGTGATTTAAACAAGATATAATTACTTTTTATTGTCTTATTTCCTGCTTTAAATTACTTTAGCTACCTCTAACTCTTTTTTCTGTGCTATGTATTAAATTTAACCACAAAAAAAGAATAGAATGATGAATTCAATGTATGTTCATGTTTTCATTCCAGTAGTGAAAAGTATAATAACGATTTTAACTCCAAAACAAGTTAAGAGATTAAAAAGGTCGATGGGCTGGCAGGTATGGGTCTATTATCTTACATGCATATGCAACTTTTACCATTTGTGGAATTTTCACAATCTGGTTAAAAAAGTCTGCCTATGGAGATTCTCAATCACCCAGGCAATAGTTGTCCCAAAAGTGCTTTTTCCAAAAGGCAACTGGACTTTCTTGGTTTTTTCTCCTTTGAAAACATTTCTCCTCTTATCCAAGAAACTTCTTCAGTTTAGCAAAACATTTTCAAAGGAAAAAAATCCAAGAAAGTCCAGTTGCCTTTTGTAAAAAGCATCTTTGGGACAAGCATGTTTTTTATGCATACAAAGAAATAGAGAGACAAAAGATAGAGATACAAGAAGTAGTCTCACAAGAATCTGGCTAGTTTGCAATAATACATATCTATACTACCAAACTATTCCAAAGGTAATTACAACGATAGTTTATGTAAAACTACAGATTAGTGAAACAGCATATTATATGTTGCAAGTAGTTTGGATTTTTTTTCAGAAATCTTCCAAGAGTTATTTAATTGAGTAGTTTCACATAGCACAGGTAAAATAACTGACAAATAAGATGTAAAAGGTATAAATAACTGCAGGCTATGAATCCTTCCAGAACTCTGACAGTTCAACGTTCGCTCCTAATTCTGCCTGAAGGCCACACGTAGACTAGAAACATCTGCATCTACGCATCCAGACTTGTATTTGAATTTAGATCCAATCTACATACCCTTTCACAATAGAGATTTTTTTTCCCCTCAGCTTCATGGGATTCCAAATGGCCATTCAGAATAAAGCACAAGAGTAAAGCACAATCTGGCACATGCCTCATTTTATCTCAAATCTTAAAGGAAGATACGATACAGCAAACTATGTAGTTTGCTGGATCGTATCTTCCTTTAAGATTTGAGATAAACTTAATTATTAATAATCTATCTTTTATTTTATTTTTTAAACAATACTGTCTGAAACATAACTAGTAATATCATATGCTATATATATACCCAGTATACATCATCTTATATCAGCATCATAAAGATACTGCTTTCAACAAATTGCAATATGAAAGTTGAGGTCATTGTAAATTAATTTATGTAAGGAACTCCTGAAGACTAGACATACTATGTACCAACCATTCAATTTTCATTTATCATGAGCCAGAATAGCAGGTGGCTTTTTTTAAACAACATACCAAGCAAGTAAAAAGTAATGGACAAAGACTAAAAACCCTTGAGCTGTCTATAAATAATAGCCAAGTGAAAATACATACATATAGTAACAAATTTGCTTCTGAAAATATTTCCATTCAAGCACATTGCTATAACTCTAAGACATCTCAGTTGTCTCAGTTGTTTAACTACTTTCTGCCAGTTTTAACTCAAATATAAAATGGAAGTCAAAAAATAGTGACATTTCAGTGTCTTCAAAACTCACATATTTTCAAGATGATTTATGAACCAAATTTTATTGATTAATCATACTATACGCATGTTTTGCTTTATATTCTTCTCAGGCTTGTTAGATTTTTAACAGCGTATGCTCAACCTATAGAATCAAAACTTCAACACATTTCAAATACTACACAAAGTTTCATTTTATGGAAATGAATTAACACTATTTCTAATTATAAATATTACATCCTCTTTCTTAAATCACACATTTGTATTAAATGTCATATTTCTGCCTTCATGAACTGATGATTGTATGGTGAACATTATTTTATAAATAAAGCAATTCAATCATCCTAGTCTAACTTACTCCATTTTTATCATTTTATTAGTGGGTTTGGAGATCCATATTCCTCAAAGAAAAATTACATTGGGAAATAAATAAATCACTGTATTTTTTAAACATTAAACATGTCTACACTTCCATGCTAGAAATCATATCATGAAGTTATTACTCTTCAGTTTCTTTTGCCAAGCCTTTTAACAAAAATATCAAATTCAGTTTAAGTACACTGATTGTTTGGAAATCCAATAAAGTTGACAGGGGAATAAAGGGATGAAACAGAAATGTTCTTCTCTTTTTATTACTTTTCTTAAAGTACAGATGGTCATATCAGCTTGGATCCCAATAGACAATTGTGTATAACCAGTGGCATTCAGGAAAGAATTGCTGACTTTCATTAACAGCTTTGATTTTAAAAAGTGTACCGTACTACATATAGTTCCAGAAGGGTCCTGAAGCCACAAAAGAGATTGTCCGGATGGGAGGATGAGCAAAAATGAGAAAGAATATGTTAATACTGTACATGAACAGAATTCAGCTTACTTGCATGGAATAACTGCTACTAATTCACTTAATGTACAAAAGTTTGACACGTAAGTTTAATATGCAAGTAACTTTAATAATTCTCAATGGGGAAAATACAGATTTGTTTTCCCCTTCTCAGCCATTCCAATGTTTTGCAACAGAAGTCACGATCTAATTAAACACAGGTACTATAACTAGATATTAACATTTCTAACTCAGGCAACATCCATCAAAACTACCCAGGTATTTAAGTCAAAATTTTCATTCCTACAGATCAAGACATAAATATAGGAATTATTTAGCAAGTTTATATGTGAGTTTATATGAATTTTAAAACCTGCTTTAATTGTTACATCTTTTAAATCTATGAATTCCCTAAATACTGCATTTCCTTAGAAATAGAGCTGAACATCAAACATGTTTTTCTAAATTTCTAAAAAGAAAAAGATCAGATATAACTTTTACATAGCCCATAGGTCTTTCATTTCAACTTCCAGTTCATAAAAATGATTGGCAAACAAAATATTTGTTAAACAATTTTTTTCTCTAATAAAGCAAATCTCATGGATAGTTGGATAAATCCATGCAAATATACATTAACAAGCACAAATTAATTTGGATGCATTAATGGCTGGCTGGATAGATAACTTAATATCAGTTGTGTATTATTATTGTATATACCACTATTTTCCCCTTGCTGTTGGTTTTATGTTATTTTACTACTGGTGTTTTAAAGTGCTTTTTAGGATTTTTTTTTTAATTTAAGCTAAAGAATTATTGAATAATCTCTGCATGTTAGAAATAAAGAAAATGAGGAAATAAAGACATAATTTACCTGTGGCCAAATAAATTATATGAAAAAGCATTTCTTTTCCTTGTACCACATCCACAACCACATGGGAAAAGCGGCTATTATCCTCCATGAAGTAAGGAACTGGTGTGATTGGTTGGATCACTTCATGCATCAAAATAAATTTTTGGGCATCTTGGAGATTCCTCTCTGTCAGATTCAAATACAGGCCTTGATCCATGGTGCCACACTGAAAATGTATATATATAATACTGTTTACATTAATTCAAGATTTTAAGAACTTAAGACATATAGTGTATGTATTTTGAGATTCCAAATTATAACAATCTAAAGGCTAATTCTTATAAGCTGTGCACAACTGACTGGTCATCCAGTTACCGTGTTTCCCCGAAAATAGGACATGTCCTGAAAATAAGGTCAAGGCTGATTTTTGGGGTGGGCATAAATATACGCCCTCCCCTGAAAATAAGCCCTAGTGAAGGGTTAGGCGTTCCTCACCGTTGTGTCCAGGGAAACACATTGTAATAAAAAAACCTCGTGAGTTCGAGAAGTTTGATTGAACTCGCAAGGTTTTTTTATTACACTGTTTTTCCCTGGACACAACGGCGAGGAATGCTGGAAAGGTAAGATGCGCGTCTAACGGCCCAACACGTCCCACCCTGACCCAATGGCAACAGCAGCCTGGCTGCTTCTCTTTCCCACCATCTCTTTATTGAGAGGGGTGGCAGGTGGGGCAGGGAAGAAGCGAGATGAGTGGAGCGAGACATGGCTTCCCTTGCCGTCTCTTCTTCCCCCCCTCGCCTGGCATGGCAGGGCTCTTGTCCCTTGCTTAGCCACCCGCCCCCTTTAGGGATGCAATTTTGGGTTGGCGGGGTGGGCCGCAAGATGCACTTCTTACCTTTCCAACTCAATCACGTTCCTTGTAAAAGAAACACATTGTAAAAGAAAACTCGCGAGTTCAATTAAACTTCTTGAACTCACAAGAAGTTTTCTTTTACAATGTGCTTCCCTGGACACAACGCCGAGGAACACGACGGAGCTACAACTCCCAGGTAGAATGCGCATCTCGCAGCCAACCCTGCCCCACCCGACCTGGCATCCCCAAATTGCACCCCACCGCAAGACATGCATCCTACCTGACACTTGTAGGTCTGTCGCATTCCTCGGCATTGTGTCCAGGGAAGCACATTGTAAAAGAAAACTTATCGTGAGTTCGAAAAATTTGATGGAATTTGCGAGAAATTTTCTTTTACAATGTGTTTCCCTGGACACAACAGCGAGGAACGCGATGGAGCTACAAGTCCCAGGTAGAATGTGCATCTTGCGGCCCAACACGTCCCACCTGCCAGAAATGAGTCTCTGTGAGACTTGTCACACCATCGGCACTGCCTCGTGGAGCAGGACTCTGCAAGGCTTGTTGTGCCATTGCATGCACGAACGGCAGCACTACCGCGAGGTTCGACATACCGGCACAGCCACGAGCGGCAGGACGCCAGCTGTGCCGGTATGATGAAGCTTGCAGCAGTCCTGCAGTTCGTGCATGCAACGGCACAACAAGCCTTGCAGAGTCCTGCTCCACGAGGCGGTGGCAGTGGGCCAGCCGCTCAGCCGGACGAAGAACAGGGAGGGGAGGCGGCGGCGATGGGACATCCAGTCCCACACTCACCGCCTACTGCACCCCCAAAATAATAAGTCCCCCCGATAAGTCCAAGGCCATATTTCGGGGGTCAAAAGAAAATAAGACCCTGTCTTATTTTCAGGGAAACACGGTATATAATATACTTCAATCTTTTTCCTCATTAGCAGATTATCAATATATACTCTATAAGTTTCCACACATACAAATATGTTGCAATGAAGGTATCTCAAAAAAGAAACAATAGATAAGTGATGTTTTGATCCTTATACACCCATATCACAAACAAGAAGTACATATTACACAGCTCTCCAGATTGTGTTTGTTTGCTGTCCATCCTGGATAGGACCAGAAAGACTTGGAACTCAAAAGCACAATGGCACCTCAGCCACAGTTGTAATTATAATTATAAAAGGAGCCTCAGGCTCTGTAAGAGAAGGAATGGCAGAGCCTGTGGACAGAGTAAAAAAAAAATCAACCTAGAGTCTTTATGTAGCCACAAATGGACTAAGTGCAACCCTTCTTGAATTCTGTTGACCCTTATCTAGCTCCACTACAGTGCTATTGGTTGAGTATATTCCTGTACTTTGGCATGAGTAGTAATAAATCAGTTTAATTGGAACTTCACGTGTGGTCTTGGTATTTCATGCCTGATAGGCTCTGTTTTTCTGTGAGGGCTTCGCTATGCATCTACTTTTCCCAAGGAAACTCCTCCCCAAGAATTAGGTTATCACAATTATAATTAAGCTTACTGCTGTATTTTAGCCCTCAAGCTTTTCTGTTTCAAATGAGTACAAAACTATAAAGGAGGGGTGTAGATCCAACTTTGTTTCTGGAAGCCAAGATGGCAATTGTGATTAGTTCTTCTTTTGCTCAATTTTACTTCCTGCTCTGGTTCTATCTCCTGGAGAAAACTATTCTGGCAACAGTGATCCATGCTTAGTCCTTCCTTGGTAAATTAATATAGCACACATCACAGGAACAGCCCTCACAGTGTGATTTTCAACCACAGTTGGTGTAAAATTCTTAACCAGATTGCTTATTGGTGCCACAGTTTATACATCATCCTAATACCTGTTCTACATAAGTTGCACAAGTTTTCAGTTTGTTTGTAGTCCAATTTAAAGTGTTGATTCTTCCTATTAAACCATAAACAGTTTAGGACAAGAAAACTGAAAGCTTGTTTCCTCACGCTGTATTCAGTTTTCAGTTTATGTCTAGGGTCATATCTAAGAACAAAAAGAATCTAGGGCAATGGAAACACAGAATGATGAGTTTTTAGGAGTAGCAAAATGTGGAATTCACTCCCTATGTGGATAGATTAATCCAGACAGTCTTAGCTTCCAGGAGGAACCGAAAATATCCATGCTCAATGGACAATGTGTTGCTCTCCCAATGTTATCAGCTTGCAATTTATATCACCATTACCATGGATTTAAAGCTGTCAGCTAAATGTTAAACTCAGGATATTTGGAGGCTTTATTATTTTTACCATGTTTATTTATTTCTCTATTGATCCCTTGTGATTATAAATATTTTAACTTCCTAAAACTGTAAGTGCAATTTGATGGGCATGCATACATTAAGAATACCTGTTTATTTTCAACTACCTGAAAATTAGGATTAGGGTTGGGATAAGGAAGCCAGGCAGAACGAGAGTTTTCTTGGTATTTGAATGACCCACTAAAGACCTGAGTTATTGCAGTCATGTTGAACACACAAACAGCTGAAACAGCTACGCTGTTCCTTTAAAAAAAAAAAGAGAGAGAAAACAGATTATTTTATATAGCCAGTGAAGGTTTTCTGTAACACTTATAATTCTTTGCATCTCATATCTGAATAGATGTTAAGTATGGATCATGGTTATTATTTCCTACAATGATAGTCCTGTAAGATCTAGAGCAACATCTCTGGAGGCACCAAGTTGAGCAAGGTTCCTTTATAGTTTAACATTATTTTATAATTAACAATCTCATGAGACTATATATAAATTATACATTATGCAATTACTATTCAGTACATATCACATCATACTTTGTTGTGAACTCTACAATAAAAGTCTCCAACATTGTACCCTTTCCTAAATTAACTTAGCTTTTTTTAAAGTATTGTGATACTGCTACATTAACTAGAATACAATATGTAAATATTTATTCCTTGAAGAATAAACCAATTACCAGTTGATTAGTTGAGGTAGCTAAACAGAAAAGTGGAGATCTAAAATCTTGCTACACATATTTGGGCAAGAAACAAAACCCATTATCATGAAAATAAGCAAGGATAAACACTTCTCTGTTTAAAACATCAGATATTTTCTTACAACAATCATTAATATATGCAAGCAGTAAGAATTATATCTTTCATTCTCAAATTATTTGCAAATTACCTAGGGTCAGCCTTTCCCAATCTTGATATCCTCCAGATGTGCAAGCTTCAGTTCCCCAAATTCTTAGCAACATCCATGCTGGCTGGGGAATTCTGGAAGCCCACACATCTGGAAGTTGCTCACGCTGGAAACTGAGTACATGTTCACCGATTCCTAGACAGCAGTATCTCTTTTGTGACAGAGCGGCATATGTGATTCTTAAATAAATGGTTAAGTGTTAAACTATAAGTGTTTCAAGATCATTTATGCTAAAAGCCTAGTTACTGAAAGGGAATACACTACACAGTAGTAAACTGATCAGCTAAGCAAGAATTCAACACACTGAACAGCTATGAAACAAGAGCAAGTGACAAGCTAATTTAGTGATAAAGGTGTAGGTAGATTTATTTCAGCAGAATAGCAGGTTGAGTGTGAAGTTTTAGTAATATTCATAAACCATTTAGCTTAAGTAAGGTAAAAGATATTAAATGCAGAATTAAAGTAGCTGAGTGAAGTATTTCCATTCTGTAATTCGTGGAATGAAATAACAAAACCATTTTTATCTTAAAGAAGGAATCAGATAAAAGCTAGAAGACTTAATAAATATTTTAATTAATTCTAGATAAAATTGCCACATATATGCCTATAGAGAATGTACATTACTCCTAACTCAGTGCTGCAGAGAGAGAGAACTTTGGAAAAGTAATTATTCAGATAATACACTGGGCACCCAATTCCATATTGTTTCCTAGAAAATAGTCTGTTAAAATTATTTAATTAATTCACTTGTACTCTGCCCTTACAGGCATCCTGTATTCTGCTAACCCAAATAATAGTCCCAGCACTGTTCCCACTTGACAATTTCAAATACCAGCATTATTTTCCCATTATAATGTACATTGTGCATGCTTTGCAGAAGCCAGATTTTAGAGTGAGGGCCCTGCATGATACTGTATCTCTAAAAATATGCAGTTAAATGTATCCGGGAGATTCCCACCACTAACAGAGACCCATATTTGATTTCACCCTTCTATAGAAATTTCTTCTCCTCCTCTTCATATGCTGGAACCTTCAAGTGCTGGAGAGCTACCTTACAGATTTGGGAGTAATAACTTATTCAATTTATACAAATTCAGAATAACTTAAATACCAAAAACTCATCCCCCAAGATCTGCTTCATTTATATTTTAATGAATTGCCAGCCCATAGAAAAGTGAAAGGGCAATAAGACAAAGATAATATTTGATTCATTTTTGTGGCTATAAAGGCATATTATAATTATTATGAATCTTACGATTAATTTTTTGCTGCAATACACAAATGTACCTAGCTCTCTAGAAATCATAGTGTTTGTAATAGGTTGACTATCAGTCATGCAATGCATAAAATCAAACTGAATTATGGAATAAGTTTATATTTAGATACAGATACATAATAAATGTATAGATATATAGATATAGACATCCAAGCATACAGAAAGGTAAGTAAAGAACTGAAAATAGAGCTAGTCTGGTGTAGTGGTTAAAGCATCAGGCTAGAAACTGGGAGTTCTAGTCCCACCTGAGACAGGAAGCCAGCTGGGTAACTTTGGGACAGTTTTTATCTCCCAGCCCTAGGAAGGAGGCAGTGGCAAATCACTTTAGAAAAAACTGACTTTAAAATGGCCAGATGGTCAGAAGGAAATAAATATACTATAGAATACCTTTGAAATTG
This sequence comes from Diadophis punctatus similis, assembly GCA_023053685.1. Lineage (NCBI taxonomy): Eukaryota > Metazoa > Chordata > Lepidosauria > Squamata > Dipsadidae > Diadophis > Diadophis punctatus. The sequence continues at coordinate 112,790,023 of JALIGW010000003.1, read as the reverse complement.
CCAAAATAATCTGGGAATTTGCCGTCATTTGAATCAGGAAACTATCAATTTACAGTGACTTCATTGGTTTCCAATTGATTGTTGCATAAAATTTAACATATTAGTCATTACTTTTAAATATCGTAGTGAGATCTGGCTGTTCAGATATCTGAGCAATGGCTTGTAAGAGAAAAGGCCCTGCAATGTGTTTCCAGAAGCAACTGTTCATATAATTATGGCAAGATTTACTCCATCATAGAATTCATCCAGGTTCAACTACCTTCCTTGAGTGGACCGGATTCTTTCCTGAATGATTTTCATTGTGTGATCAAAACAATACTTCATAGCAGGGCTCCCCAACCTGTTGGTCACAGCCCACTACCAGGCCGTGGTCTATTCGCAACCAGGTCCTCCGAGTGGTGCCCCAAAGGCTTCTCTTCTCTCTTCCGTGGAGCTTCATGTTCACGTGTGCTGGCTCTCCATTTGCATAGCCCAGTTCCCCTCTCCCGTCCTCAGCCAGGCTGCCAAGCCACCTGCTCCTGATGCTCCAAAAGAGGAGCGGTGAGAGCAGAGGCTGAGTGGGAATGAGTGCGCCCTGCTCAGCTTCGATGACTCACCAAGACTGCCTGCACAGGAAACCCGATCTGCTTTTGGAGCGTCGGGAAGCCTCGATGAGTCTGAAGGAACATGAAATCGCACCCCGAAAGGCTTCTCTTTTCCATGCCAAAAGCTTTTGCAAACGGATGAAAGGCTTCGGGGGAGAGATCTCGCACTGCTTCAAGTCTTCTGTCCCTCTGCAAAAGCTTTTGACATGGAGAAACCTGAAGGATCTGAGACCGCGCCCCAAAGGCTTGTCTTCTCTCTTGCAGGCACACGCACATGTGCACTGGCCTACTGCTTGTGCGGCCTGGTTCCCATCTCTGCCCCAGCCAGGCCACCAAGCAGCAAAGATTGGGGACCACTGCTTCATAGGATCTCTTGTCTCCAGCTGAATGTTCTCCTACAATTCATAGTACTCATGCTGTAATACAAGGCATGTTTTCTTAACTCCTTTGTATATTTTTTAAAAAATAAACCACGTTTACTAATGGAACTGTTGTCTTTGCAAATTAATTCATTAATGTGACTGATACAAATATTTAGTATATAATAGTCTCCATTTTTGCCAATTGCTACCATCTTATCAAATTAAAAATTCAAACAAGGAAAGCTTTTAGGTTTAAAAAACTCACATTCATCTAGCTGTTAGTTTTATACCCTTCTAAAACTGATAAATATATAATTATTATCTACCAAAATCTTTAACATAGATTTTTTTTCAGTATGGGTTTGTTTTCAAGATTGCCCACTCCTGGATATAAATAGATATCCTCCTCAAGTTAATTTTGAATGTTCTAGAAAGAAAATACTACATAAACTACATACACATTAGTGGTAAAGATCCCGTAGATTAATTCCAGTTCTGGCAGGAAGAACGTACTCTGTAATTCATTGTAGTAAAATGGAATTTCTCCAGGGTGGGAGCAATTCAAACGAGCTTTCATGAAGGTGGTCCAAGTATCTTCCAGCAAAAATCTGCCACCAATGTCATTCTTACAAACTCGAGCAGCCCGAGAAAAAACTATTTTCCCACAGTCATGTTCCACTGCATTCTCTCGGAAGAAAAAGTAGATGAAGTTTCCGATGTCATATGAAGACACAAAATTTGGTTCTGGAATATATTTTGGAAAAAAAATAGGGGAAAATAACTTTGCTCCCTAAATCAACTCCATCCATCTACACACGGACTCTTGTTTCTTTAGGCCACGTACCTAGGATTCATGCAAGAAGCTACTGTTTTGGGAGTGGGGGCTAATATTTTCCTTAAAACCCAACTTTTATGTAACATTTTTTGAAATTTCCATTCATGAACTCAACAAGAGTCCACTTACATCTGTCAGTTTTAGTCTGACTTCCTTTCTCCTGCCAAGATTATGTTCATTCAAATAATACCAAGATTAAGCACAATAATTTAGAAATACATATATGTTATAGTAACTGTCCAAAGACTGCCAATGATCTTTTTTGTTACACTTATATGGACTCTTTGGTGATCTGTGGTCATTCAGACTGGGAACTCCACAGTTAAGCAATGCAGCTATAAACTGGAATGTCATGTGACTGCACTGACTTAAAATGACTGCATTTACAATGGCAGTTCGGGCCATTCTAGTTGCCATTGTTAGGTGAACTTCATGTGATTATTAGACATGACATCACCATTTGCAATCTCCTGCTGGCTTCCCGATTGACTCCGCTTGTCAGAAGTCAGCAATGAAGGTTGCAAATGGCTATCACCTGATCACGGGGAGTTATTCTAACTGCAAGCAGGTTGCCAAGCATCCGAATTGCATAGGTGTGACTGTAGGGACGCTACAATAGCTGCAACTAGGATGACTGGTTGTAACTCTCCACATTCAGCATCATTGTAACTTTAAACAAGCACTGAACGAGTGGTTGCTAGATGAGGACTACTTGTATTAAGAACTAACTAAACCTATGATTTTTAAATAGTATATGCCTCTTATATTTTCACAATTAACACTCAGTTGTTTTATATCTTTTCTTTATTTCTCCCCATGCCCCAATTTCATCTAACATGACCAACTTTAAACCTGCAATAACGACATCTAAGAAGTCATTATTCTATATGTGAAGAGGCTGTGGACAAAGCAGCATTAAGTTGTAAGAATGAAGCTTTTCCCTTCAAAATGAATTAGTTAAAGTTCTTAAAAGAAAGCATTTCCTAACAAACAAACAAAAATACGTCTCTTCCATATACTCACCATTGAGCCACTTAGAGTTGTACTGTGCAGTCCGAAGTGGAGGAAGAATACCCAAACTGCGATAAATTGCAGGATCTCTCCCTGGAAAGTCCATGACAGTTGCTGCATATAACTCACCAGTGCTTGCAAGGAGGGCTGTAGAATTGTGCTGGGGGCTATAAGGACAGCGTGCCATACCACTGATCTGATCGTGTGTCTCTTCTAGGTTACTTAGCTTCATCAGGATATTGGGGAGAGGAAGAATTATTACAAACTGCATTAAAGAATATGAAACCCACAAATCTTGAACATAAACTGAAGAATTTATTTGTACATGTGTCCTGCTTTTGGTTCAGAAACTCCTTCAATTTTCCCCATATCAACATTGAATTAACTATTAAATAACTCTAATTCTATTCTTACATTACCCGTGTTTCCCTGAAAATAAGACCCTGTCTTATACATTTTTTGAACCCCGAAATAAATGCTTGGCCTTATTTTTGGGGAGGTCTTATTATTTTGGGGCACTTGGAGCAAGACGGGGCTCCTCTTGTCGTCTTACCTGATTTCCAGCTCTGTCTCCCTAACCCTAACCAGAGGAAATGGCGGGGACCGGCTGCGCATGCGTTTAAATATTTTCGGAGAGGGCTTATTTTTGGGAGGACTTATTTTTGGGGAGGGCTTATTTTTGGGGAAGGCTTATTTTTGGGGATGTCTTATTTTCGGGGAAACATGGTAAATATAAATATACACATAATTGAAAGAAAAGTATATACACAAATAATTGAAAGAAAAAACCTGACTTCTAATGTGAAGAATTGAAAATGATGTCTTAAAGTACATTCTTATTAATATACACTTCTTACTAGCTTTAGGGCAGGGGTCCCCAAACTTGGCAACTTTAAGACTTGTGGACTTCAAGTCCCAGGATTCTCCAGCCAGCTATGCTGGCTGGAGAATTCTGGGAGTTGAAGTCCACAAGTCTTGAAGTTGCCAAGTTTGAAGACCTCTGCTTTAGGGACTACAAGTTCAATAAAGTGTTGCATATCTACAGTACACCAGATCTAATTCACCATATACAAATTACTATTCAGCATGTCCATCACATAGGTGATCTCTACAACATGTTCACTGTTTAAAATATGCATATTTATTCATTTATTGGCCAGGTTTCGGAAGAACACTGGGAGTTGCAAGAGGAAAGGTAATTGCTTCCTCCTTGCTTCCACTGCAGAAGCTCAGTCAATAGAACTCCATCCAAATTTTACAAAATATTGAAAAATATTATCTTATTAAGTGAATCCATTCACTCCTTCCATCTTATGTACACACTCATTCAGTTAATCCACAACATGAATACATATTGTATCACAGCACCATGAAAGCAGTCTACTAGCATTCAAGTATTGCAGGACACGGTACCAAACATTTGAGAGAAAATCACAGTATTAAGAAGTCTACGTTTTTCCATTTCTGGTAGTTCCCTCTCCTTGAAAATGCCACCTATACCACAATAAGGCTTAAAAATAGCCTGAACAGTCATAAATTAAGCTTGTTTTGAAGCTTTATTATAAATGATAGGTACTCCTTACCAATATTGTAAGTTTGGGCAGCAGAATCTTTCATTTTCCAGAGTAATTCCTCTTTGAAAAGTCCCTCATGGCCAGAATGCTTAAAATGGCCTCAGATATTCAGATCGGGCTATTTTAAAGCCTTTCAGGAAGGAAATTTTGAATCTCAGATCAACTGTAGATCAGACTCCATGAAAGAGACCATGGCAGACCAGAGAGTTTCTGATGCCAAATGTAATCAATGAAGAAATTCCCAGGTCTCTTTGCCATTTTTTTCTTCAGCCATTAATAATATTTATGATTAATAATATACTAAGTGGTAATAACATTCTCAAGTCTCTGTTGATATAATATTGGTAATTATAGAATGCATGAAATACTGGAAACTATGCATTATACACTGCAGTTGATAGATGGCCACCTAGTGCATAATGGAGAGTATCCAATTTATTTGTATTTGTACAAGAAATTCCACAATCATAGAAGTCTTCCTCCACACTTCTGTCTTACTGAATTATGAAACCTACAGGATTGTAGTGCAGATCCACTCATATTCTTACCGTCCGATTAGTGCAAATGGGTGTAAATGCATTAGTTCCACATGCAAATAGTCTATCTCCACCAATCAGGAGAACACGAATGTAATTCTGGCACTCTTCCTGCCAAAGCAAAATATATTATTAGTATAATGATATATATTAAGAAACTTCTATAAAGTCAGAAATTATTTATAATTAATTCCCAATGACAGCAACACAATCCATCAATGTGTTCTGTAAATACTAATAAGACAAATTCCTTGTGTGTCCAATCACACTTGGGCAATAAAGAATTCTATTCTATTCTATTCTATTCTATTCTATTCTATTCTATTCTATTCTATATATACTTATTACAACAGCTGCTGATTATAGATTACAGCAATGTTCATTGTGCAGTAAGTGTATGTATGGACTTCTATAGGAAAATAATGTTTTATTGTCTGATGCTACTGTAAACTACTTCATTTATTACAAAGACTTAAAGATTTACATTAAATGTCAAAAATGTATAAAGATATTTCAAATGTATATTGGTAATATAAATGTAAAGAAGGAATTTTTTACTATCTCTGATGGACTTGAGACAAAGCAAAAAAAATTGGAGTAACATTTACATCTTAAACAGAAGATTCTTAAAGTGACTCTTACTGAGGAAAATTCTAAACTTCACAAAAATAATTACGGTAAAATGTGGAAGGAGATAAAATTGAATTTAAAAAGTTGGCAAAAATTATTTTTTCATTAGAAAGAAGATTCTTGAAGGGAATATAAAGATAAAGCCAGAGACTTTTCTTGTAGGCTTAATGGACAAAGAACATGAACAAAATTTTGGAACTTAGTTGATATATATCAGGGGTGGCCAAACTATGGTTCTTTGAGGACCTGTGGACTTCAACTCCCAGAATTCCTGAGCCAGCCAGGCTGGCTCAGGAATTCTGGGAGTTGAAGTCCACAGGTCCTCAAAGAACCATAGTTTGGCCACCCCTGACCATATATGCTGACGGTAGATATCACTATGCACAAAAATGGAATGATATTTTAATTCCCACAATGGATGACTGGCTTGAAAAACTGATGGAATTAGCAGAGATGGCTAAATTGACTGCCTTAATCAAAGAAAAAATACAGCTAACTTTGTTTCCACTTGGAAACCACTTCTGTGCTTGAGATGAAAAAAATGAAACTTTGACTTTGGGTTTCACTGATTAGATAAGTTTGTTATTATAGCAATGGCTAGTGTATATTATTATGTAAAAGTAAAACGTTGAGGCTGTATGATATTATCTTATTCTATTTCTCTAAAATGATTTGGAACTCAATGCCTTTCTTTCTTTCTTTTTTTCCCCTTTTAGCCGACACTTTTTTTCTTGCCTTTTTCCTCCCCTACTTTCCCACTGTTTTCATTTTTCTTTGTATTTTATATTTTGATAAACTAATGCAAAAATTGAAACATGTGCCTCTTCATTTATTGTACTATACAAATTTTGTAACTGTTTAGAATTCAGGACTTTAATTCTTTAATTCAGCTTTTTCTTTTTCATATATTCTTTTATTCAACACACCTTTCTATAAACACAAATATGATATATGAACCAACCCTAACAAGCCATCAAATAATACTGCAGACATTTGTTGATATTAAGGGTAATTTTTAAGAAATGTTGGAGAACTGGTGAAATACCAGACAATCACAGAACTAATATTGTCCAGAGATCTCCTTGGCAGTGTTTTGGAGGGTTAGAGTTTTGTTTTCTTTTGAGTGGTAGAGTTATATGTTTTTATAGTTGTAAACTACAAGGAGTCTGTATGAAGATGGCAGTATAAGAAAATCAATCAATCAATGACTCAGTTTTCCACCCAATAGCAACACTAAGCAGCTGATTTCATGGCAATATGAACCAGACCATAGGGATTTGCAGAACTTAGAACTCTGTAAAAAGTTTTAATGTAGAGATATTCTGGCCAAATACCTTCCTTTGATGTTCATTTCAAGATCAAATGTCTTTCAGGGTCAGAACAACTTGTTCCAAAGTTGGAACATTTCTGTTAAAGCTGGAACAGCTTAGAATGGGATGTTAAATTTTCAAAAAGTTTTCACCTGGATTATTTGCACATCTTTATTCAATCAGCCCAATTTTTATCTAAAATGGGAAACCGCAGATTTTAGAGTGAGCTTATAAACTTCAGATTACAACTACATTTGTACAAGGACCACCAAAGCACTTCCGGGTTGAAAGGATTGAACAGTGACATCACTGTTGCCCAGGGACTGCCCAGTTGGGGGCTCCTTTCAGCTCCCCATTAAATCACCCCACCGAAGTGGTACCCATCTATCTGCCCAAAGTCTCCTGCTTTCAAACAGCTGGGTCGGCAGAAGCTTGTATGTGTGATGGGAGCTTACATCACCCCATGGCAGCAAGTTGGTCTCAAATGCAAACTGCCAATCATCAGTCCTAATCTCATGAACCACCATACTACTCCAGAATTTCAGATAATCTCAATGATTACACAGGGGTTTTGGGAGCTGGATATTAGCCCTATTACTTATACCTTAAGTTTCAAATGCCATTTTCAGTTGGTTTAATTTTTTCAGTCTTACAAAAATCTGTAACCCTTCTTCTATTCTACTGGCATGTTTCTGTTTTTGTTCTTTTTTTCCTTGAAAATCCTGCATTGTGTAGTCTATCCATTGAGCATTCTTGGCATGGAAATTCACAATAAACGTCCAAAAATCACACTAAATCCAGAAGGCAAAACATTGGGAATAACTATTACATGTAATATAGATGCAGTTTTGCCACATCCAAGACATCTAGAAAAAAGAAATAGCACCATTTCAGGTAGAGAAAACTGATTAAGGACTTACCGTTGATTTGCCTTTACTATAACAAGCTTTCTTAGTAGTCTCATCACAACGCCATTCCACACCCTAACATTCAAAAACATAATGATTATTTGTTCACAAAATCAAATACAATCTGATATTCCCGTTGAAAGATAATACTTTTCTACTTAAATCCACCACATTGATGTCAAATTACAAGGAAAATCAAAAATTATGATACACACTGAAATGAACATCGAGCATATCTGCTGATTTATGGTCAAACTACACAAGGTAGGGATTAACAATGTTCTTTCATTGTCCATGTTCAATTATGAAAGTCAAATCACTTACTAAAATAATGTTTATGCCTGTCCTTCCAATTGTCTAGTACCCACTCTTTTTCTCCTCTGATACTAGAAGTCCCACTCTGATACTGGACACATCCCCAGCCCTATTTCATATGTGAAAACGGCAGGCATAATGTGCCTCTTGTGTGAGAGACAAATATTACTACACTATTCTTTCCAAATTATCCCATGACAGCTTGCAATATATTAAAACTATTAAACCATGGGAAAAAAAGAAAGTAATAGGATACACATATACGGGCATCTGTAAAGTTATATGTGGGTTTTGGCCATACACAGGTTCCTTAAAGATAATTGGACCATTTTTTTTCCTGGGAAGGTATTCCTCAGATAAAGCAGCTACTCTGAAAATATCTGTTCCATTTGACGGTGAAAGGACCCAAAGCAAAACATGAGCAGGTAAATTCAACATCCAGGCAATTTTGTAATGGGTGTGTGCATCTGTTTAAGTGATTGTTATCTCAAACAATTTGGGTAAGCACTAACACTTTAAAATAGTCTTGAAAATTTTCCCCACAACTGATAGAACTTTTTTTTAAAATTAAGTCTAGAAACTGTACTTTATATTACCTGCAGCAATCCTCAAATACAAGACCCATTTCTGAGATTTGCAGAAGATTAATCAGAAGATTAATTTAATTTAATTTAATTTAAAATTCTTATAGGCCGCCCAATCCCGTAGGACTCAGGGCGGTGTACAACAGAGTAAGAACAATAAAGATATAATAAAACAATTTAAAACAGTACACAATTTAAAAAAAGGAAAACCAGTCATCCATGGGGGAATAAGATCTCTTTTTCACCCCACCTGCAGGAAGAGCCATGTCTTCACGGCTTTGCGGAAGGCCAGTAGGGTGGGGATAATCCAGATCTCTGATGGGAGTTGGTTCTAGAGAGACGGAGCTCCCACAGAGAAGGCCCTCCCCCGCGGTCCCATCAACCGACATTGCTTGGTTGATGGGACCTGGAGGAGACCAACTCTGTGGGACCTAACCAGTCGTAGGGAGGTATGCGGTAGGATGCGGTCCCGGAGGTAACCTGGCCCTGAGCCATGTAGTGTTTTAAAGGTCAAAACCAACACCTTAAATTGCTTCCGGAGACTAATGGGCAGCCAATGCAGCTGGCAGAGAATGGGTGTTACGTGGGTGTATCTAGGAACACCCACCACAACTCGCGCAGCTGCATTTTGCACCAACTGCAGTCTCCGGATACTCTTCAAGGGTAGCCCCATGTAGAACGCGTTACAGTAGTCTAGCTGTGAGGTGACAAGGGCGTGAGTGACTGTGAGTAAAACCTCCCTCTCCAAGTAGGGTCGCAATTGGTGCACCAGGCGAACCTGTGCAAAGGTCCCCCTAGCCACAGCTGACAGATGTTGCTCCAATTTTAGCTGTGGCTCCAGGAGGACACCCAAATTGCGAACCTGTTCCGAGGGAGTTAATTTCTCTCCCCCAAGAACCAAGGAGGGGCAGTCGACATCATCCCTAGGGGGCAATATCCACAGCCATTCGGTCTTGTCAGGATTGAGCTTGAGCCTATTCATTCCCATCCAGACCCTCACATCATCCAGGCAACGGCACATCACATCAACTGCTTCCCTGAACTGAGGGAAGTATCATCCCAATATGAGAAAAATCACTACTGGCATAACTCTAATTCATGTGACTTAAGTGACAAGAAGAAACAGAAAACACCAATGACACATCGCTACAAATGTTTGAATGATCTTTCTTGACACCTCTTATGATTCATCAAAATCATAGACAAGATAAAACTTGGCAGGAGCTTCATAACAAAGATGCTATTAGGAAAGCAATAATTGACAAAACTGCATTCTCAGCAAGTTCTGCAGACTGAAGCAAAACCACCATATCTACCACCTATCTAAATATACATAGGGTTCAAGAAGAACAAGGTTTTATCTCCTGTATTTTTTCTATTACAACAGTCTCGGTACAAAGTCAGAAGTTGGTTTGATACAGATACGAGTTGTGCACTTGCCACCTGTTTGAACTCCTTGCCCCTGAAGGAGAAGTTAGTGATTGGTTAGTTCTAGTCCTTAGGATGGCACATATAGGGCAGTTGGTCTAAGAATTTTAGTCTTGGACCAACCACCATATGCGTGCCACCTAGAGCAATTTTTTTTATCTTGAAAAGAAAATCTAAAATTAAAGCCTGAATGATGCAAAATACTACCTCAAATGAGAAGTTCTACCCTTAATACCTTCTCAATTATCACTTCTGCTGTTCCAGTAAATGGGTTTGGGGGTGTGGGTGGTTATATATTTTTATTTTTATTTTTATTTTTATTTTTATTTTTATTTTTATTTTTATTATCATTATCATCATTATCATTATCATTATCAATATTATCATTATTATCATTATTATCATTATTATTAACTTTATTCATTAAACATGAAACTCAGTTAACTGAACATTTAGAAATGTATCACAAATATTATTAACTGGCACTGATGGTTGATACAGGTTGCTGCCAGCATCCTAGGTATCGACCAAGTATTTTCTTAAAATATACAATGTTCCGAGTAGCGCAGTTTTTTGCAGTTCTGCTGGTGTTATTGCAGTAAGCTGCAATTTATTGATGTACTGTGTAAAATTCTTGGACATGGTGCCAAGTGCCCCGATGGCAATGGGTATCACTGTCACATGTTTCATCCATAATCGGGTAGTTTCGCTGGCCAGGTCGTGATATTTCGTGATTTTTTTCTAGTTCTTTTTCTTAGACTCTGGCATCTCCTGGTATAGCAATATCAATAAATTGTAAGCTTCGGTTTTTGATGACTGTGATATCTGGCATGCTGTGTTGTTGTTGTAATAAAATTCTATTCAACAGTGATCAGTTTGGCCACCCAATTTGAAGAACACTAAAATTAAATTTTAGGAGCTCTCTAGCTCATATTTGTGATTTAAGAAACATGTCAAAGGTATTGTACCTATGACTACAGAACTCTCAGAATTATGATATTATAACAAATCCATATGATTTTGTATCATCTACATCCAAGATGAAATGGTGATTTGGTTTCAAATTTTGGCAAGCCTATAAAGAAAAACAGCAAACATTTTTCCGGCTTGAGAAAAGAAATGGTGTATCAACATATGCACAGAAAAAGTAACAAGGAAAAGAATGTTAATCAATAACTCATGATGAGAATGCTAAGGAAGTCTAGCAATAGCAAAAACCCTAATCATACTGTAAGAATGCTACTTACATGCTACTGTAAGAATTCCATTGCTAAAAAAAAAAATACAGATAAAATGCTTAAAAGTTTCAAGGGCTGCTTGAGGATATGCTGAAAAGACAAGAACTGGAATATTGGAATGTAAGTTCCAATTTAACACGTAAGAATAAAATCTGATGGCACTCAAAACACAGTAGCCCAAATGCCAACCTTCCAGTATATCAGTAGTGACAGCTTTGAAACCCACAGCAGTTTGAATATCTTGGCAAGCATAAAAGCCTGGGGAATTCTTATTCTCTCTCCCTCTCTCGCTCTCCTTTTTTTTTCTTTACCCCCCAAAGATGATGACTGTACAGTCAGCCCTGATGGAGGAAGGACAAAGTACTCAGTTGCTATATGGAAAGCTGGCAAGTAAGCATTGTTTGACTGGGGACTCTCAGTGAGCCCAACATATTTGCAAAAATATAAACAGACCTACGCTCATAGCAACCCTGTGTTCATATAGAAATAAAACTAAATCAAGACAGCCAGGATCAATCTCAAGTGCATTTTAATTGGATTAAAAATATATAGTTGATGTAAGAACTGGTCATCTGGAAAGTCCATCAGATACAAACCTTATGAATGCAGCTGTTACTAAATGCTTTCTTTTCTCTCTCAGCTTCCATTTTTGCTAGACGTTCAATATCTAACCATCTGACCCAGAGATTTACATAACTGGAGATCTTTGATATTTTAGGTTAGATTTTCACATTGTACTATTTTACTTAGGATTTTTTAAATTAATTTAACTATTACTGTAGCTTGCATGCCAGTAGTAAGAGAATGTTCTACTTCAGCCTATAGTGGAGATGAGAGGATATGAACCTCCAAATGTAGCTATATCGTAGCTTCCAGGATCTTCCACCATGAGTCCAGTTGTCTAGAACTGCTAGAAGGTCACAATTTCCCAACAATTGTCTATTAATTTAAATGCAAGAAGTAAAGAAAGAAACAACCATTTAATCAACCCCTAGACAATCCATGTAGTTATTTATAAGAGGGGGGAAAAACCCTACTATTTTTACTGCTGGTTCTGTCAACTGCATTTTTTTTTCATTTTCAATGTGTGTTGTATGTCTTCCTTTGTCTTCTGCTGTAATAAAAGACAAGTCTTAACACTGACTCATAAACTACCATGCCTACAGCTGAAGTCTTAGGTCTTTAATCTAATTTGTACTGTATGTGTGTGTGAGTGTGTGTGTGAGAGAGAGATGGATACCCACTGAGGTGTTATAAACTGAACTGAAAAGTTTCAGTAAACAGAACAGGATCAACTTTCTAATGTGCAGACATCAGCAGGGGATAAAGCTTTCATCCCTATGCCATGAAAACCTTTACTATCCAATTTCTGCAGAACTGATGCGATAAGAACATCGGATTAGACCAAGGACTTTAGTCCATGCTCGGTTTTCCTTTAACATTCACATCCCTTTCTTTGAAACTTCTGCATCAAAATCTAAGTGAACCTCATTTTGTAACAGAGAATCATTTCCCTCCATGAAACATCACACTCTGTTAAAGTTACAGTTAATTAAAATAATCAATTTAAGATCAGCATGTTTCTGAGATCAGTAGAACATCACCGACATATATCGTGCAATATATTAATAAGATGTTAGCTGTCAAAGACATTTGAGAATCTCATATCCCCATGTGGGATTGACATACCACACTACTTCAAAAGATTCTTCCCTTGACAAATGAAGGATTTAAGTGAGAGTTGCAGTCTTCAGCTCTTTGCCTGCTGAGGAACCAGTTTCCATGGAGACATGGTCCACAATCTCTCCTGTCAGTTTAAACAGACAGGAGCAGAAGGAGACGGATGCATCCTTTACATTTGCTTTCTAACCATGATCTGGTAATCTATAAAATCTTTGGAAGTTTTCACCTGTTTCTAGCGTAAGCTCTTAGGAGCGCAAAGCAATTGCTTTGACATGACATCAGCAACCTTACAGGCTGTTTTGAAACCAGAGATGCAGCATTTTAATTGAAAACCTCTTAACTGTACTCTTCCCCCGGCCTTGCCAAAAAATGAGCAAAACCCTGGCAGATAATTTCATGCAGGTAACTTGTATAACCTTCCTTACTTGGAAGTGAAATTTAATGTATTGGAAATTAAAATTCATTGGTATTATTCAATAGGTTGAGAGCCAATATTAATGGGGAGGGAGTGACAGCACAAACATGTATATTCTCTTTAGTATATTTTCAATTTCTTCTTTAGGAAGGAAAGGGTTTGCCCTTTTGACTTTCTCCTTCATAAATATCTTCTGTTTGTTGTGGAAAATAGTAGGATAATTTCTTCATTTCAGAAAGATCCAGCCCTGATTTACCAATCCAATTATAGAGCATGCTTTAAAGTAG